>CM054178.1:133393057-133525557 GCA_028829895.1 Sinotaia quadrata | reverse complement strand
AACATTCAACGAGATATTAATAGTACTGGTGTGTCACGTGTTACTAGTGCAAGCATTCAGTATAGAAATAAGAGCGCGTTTTCACTACCCCCCCAGACGCCTGCTAATTGCTTACCTTCAGGTACATTGGCTCGCGCGCCTCTGACGCGTCTAGATAATATGTGACACAGAAAAGGATTGGTCAAATTTAGATTTACTTTGGCGTTTTGTTAATTCTCATATTTAAATAAAGTCGGGCTTTTAGTTAGATTTAATCAGGTGTTTCGTTAGATGTCAGGTGCAGATACAGACAGGCATGTTAGTTAAATTTAGTCTGGTATTTTGTTGGGTGTCAGGTGCAGATACAGAGAGGCGTGTTAGTTAAATTTAGTCTGGTATTTTGTTGGGTGTCAGGTGCAGATACAGAGAGGCGTGTTAGTTAAATTTAGTCTGGTATTTTGTTGGATGTCAGGTGTAAATTCACTTGCAAAAATTTCGACAGAGGATTCAACGCAAACGATTATATATTTAATCTAGATTTATAGACAAATTAAACAGATATATATTTTAATTCAGACTTATAGACAAATTTACCAGGTATATTTTAATCTAAACTTATACACACATATTTAACTGGTATATTGGGTGGTTAATCATCAAAACAAGTATAATAGTCATTCAAACACTACACAAAATAATTATAACATTCATTCAAACACTACACAAAACAACTATAACAGTCATTCAAACACTACACAAAACAACTATAACAGTCATTCAAACACTACACAAAACAACTATAACAGTCATTTAAACACTACACAAATTACACAAGAGCACTGTCAATTCTTAAGCTAGAAGTTACTGTACTACTTGAGACTACAATCTCTACAACTGTCATCTTTTTATGAGACAAAAGGTAATAATGCGTATCAATTCTTCTGTCATAAGTTTGCTTATAATGTTCTAGGAAGGTACTGGTTTTCATATTTTGTAGTCACCTGTCCACTCGGCCCTGCCCTGCACTTGCCCACACAGTCAGGCAAAGATAGATACATAACCAGCTGATGTCTTTATATATATCAGTTAATTCAACATGAACTCATGACATACTTTTGCATAGTAGATTTCAACCGTGTTTTCAGAAAACTGTCTATTAAAAAAATGTGAAATATTTTTTTCTTGACTTTTCTTGACTTTTTTCTTAACTATTTGGACTAAACCAGTGGAAGTGACTCTGGAGTTCGTGTCTTAGCAATATTCACTACACATTTCGTTAACGGTATAAAAAAAGAACAAGTTACACTTTATAAAATGGACTGAATAAATCATTGTACATCACGTCTACGAGATCTGTCACAATGCCTGATTCAAAATAAATCCTTTTCATGTCCTAAAAGACAAAGTTACTTCTACAAGATCTGTCACAATGCCTGATCCAAAATAAATCCTTTTCATGTCCTAAAAGACAAAGTTACTTCTACAAGATCTGTCACAATGCCTGATCCAAAATAAATCCTTTTCATGTCCTAAAAGACAAAGTTACTTCTACAAGATCTGTCACAATGCCTGATCCAAAATACATTCTTTTCATGTCCTAAAAGACAAAGTTACTTCTACAAGATCTGTCACAATGCCTGATTGTTAGCACAACCGGCTCGAAATAAATCCTTTTCGTGTCCTATACGACAAAGTTAAAATCATGGAAAGAATTATTTTTTCATTAATGCCCATCTTCGTATTCCACAATTTCGCGAACTATTTAAAGTTTTCTAAACCTCAGGACAAACGTTTACATTTACAAATGAAATCATTAACCCTTAACATTGATCGTAATCCTCCGTCCCGTAAATTTATTTGTTTCCACTGAAGACAGAGACATCAATCACACAACCCAGATACACAAAAAGATGACGATTACAGTTAGCTATAGGACCATTGCATATTGTCAATGACAAAATTATGTCACTACGCATGCGCTCTACATACTTCCGTTTTTATCATTATTACAAGAATGGAGACTTTACAGGAAAGACATAGATTGAATGCGATAAAAATGAAAAATTCCTGAAATGAAATGGGTGGAGTCAAAATTAAACATTGATATGACCTTGACAGAAACAAAGAAAGATCAAAAGAAAGGACAGACATAAAGTTAGACATTTCTGAGTCAATATGCATAGATAGTTCATAAAACAGGGTTTGTATCTCTTTCTCCCTGATTGCGTGCGCGCCATGTGTGTGTGTGGGGGGGGGGTGTGCGCGCACGCTAAATGGGTGATGTTTGTGATGTGAGAGTGTGTATTAATGATTGTATGACATTAGGCAGAGAAGAAATTCGAGATTGGTTGTTTGACTGTTTGATTGTCGAGCTGATTGACCAATAATGGTTGAAATATATATTGATTACATGAATGCTTTATTGATGTAATAATCAAAATATTGGACATTAACGAATTTGGAATAATCATAAGACTGATGGATTCTTTGAGTGACTGTTTGAGCCATTGTTTATGTGATTGAATGAGTAATTGATTGGGTGAATGATTGAGTGATCGAATGATTGATAGAAAGATTGGCGAGTAATTTGTTACAACGATAGAATGATTGATTGAGTGAGTGATTGAGTGATTTTTTGAGTGATTATGTTTGTGATTTAGTGATGACTTGTTATCAAGAATCAAGTTTGCTTTTGAAATGTTTGAACTTGCTATAGAACGGGGGTGCTATAGAACGGGGGGGGGGAGAGAAAGAAAATGGTGATATGGCTATAGATAGAATGTATACGGCTTGAAATGGAACACACAATACGCATCTATAATTAGCACCCTGTATGGTATAGTGATATGACTCGTACATGGTATAACATGGAACACGTGACCCACATATTTAATGTGTACCTTGTCTGATTGCGTTGATATTAGAATTTCTAGAAATGGCCAAATCGGCTATGGTGAACTTGGCCCACTCTGGAGTTTTATGGTCAGAAATCTCGTAGATATCTTCCGTCAAGATTGGATTTCGAGGTGGAATCCTTGGCGGTAACGTGGAACATCTCCTAGTTTCCCACCCGTTTGATGGAAAGTCTGTCAACAAAGATAAATACAAGACATGTCATCTAATTTATTGATATGTCATCTAATTTATTAATATGTCATCTACTTTATTGATATGTCATCTAATTTATTGATATGTCATCTAATTTATTGATTTGTCATCTAATTTATTGATATGTCATCTAACGTACTTGCGTGAAATATAACTTATTTGCACGCCAACTAATCTATTTACACGTCATCTACCTCACTTTCCCTTAATATCACACTATAAACCCACTGTTTCCATCTTGTCATGCTGTTCACCTACCTGCTTTTCATTATCTCACTATTAACCCACTGTTTCCTTATTGAGTGAGCTGTTTAACTTACCTGGCCTGGTTTTGATTATCACATTAATAACTCATACTGTTATCATAACGTAATGCTGTTAACCGACCTGCTCTTCATTTATTGTATTATTAATCCACCCTTTCCATACTGTTACTCTGTTAACTCATCTGTGTTTTTCATTGTTGTACTATTAACCCACCGTTTCCATACTGTCACTCTGTTAACCCACCTACTTTTCATTATTGTACTATTGACTGATCTATTGCAAATTTTCATATTGTTAACTCACCTGTTCTACATTATCAGACTGCTAACCCACTTGCTCTTCATTATTTTACTATTGACATTTTGTAATTTCACACTGTTAACTCTTCTGTTCTCGCATTATCACGTTAATAACCACTTGTTTCCCAACGTCACACTATTAACTCACTTTATTCTACATTGTCACTCTTTACATCCATTGTGCCACAGCATCATCATACTAGAGCTAGACTGTCTAATAGTTTTCAACCGAGTAACACTAGAGATAGACTGTCCACTAGTTTTCAACCGAGTAACACTAGAGCTAGACTGTCCACTAGTTTTCAACCCAGGCAAAGACTCCACTTCTCATATCTATTTTTTAAAAATAGCGTGTGAGGAAACACAGTTTGCATTTAATTAATAATATGAAATACTTAATAAACATACTTATGTCATTTACGTTTATATTGTCACACTTGATAATAAAGTTTCCCTTGCATTGCCCATCTGCATTGCTTTATGGTTACTTAGGTTACAGTCATTTCCAGTTGGTTGCTGTACTTACCCGAATTTGATGGTTGCATGACTCTGTGAACTTGTAGTGGGGATTTTGTTTCACCCATTTTCGATGTCTCTTTGTTTTGCTCGAGGGACTTGCTACTGACACTAGTTTGCAGTTCGGGTGGGAGTAATGGCGGTTCCCGAAACTTCCGCGGCGTTGGGTATGGTTTCTTCACATTCGTGACAGCGACTGTGCTAATGTTATCGCTCTCGCAGACATCCGGGTACTTTTCTGATTGACTTGCATCTGTGTGTATTACACGATAAAAGGAAGACTTAAATGTATTCCAGAGAAAAAATATAAATGATTATTCAAGACTATTTTCTTTCTCGAAGCGGGGGCTAACATTTTAATTGGAATCTTATGCAGAGAAGAAACCCACATTGATCTTGTACCGACAATATGGACAACAGGATTTATGGTGACGTTAGAACAGTTTGTTTGTGAAATACATACCTTGCAGTTGTCTAAGGGAGAACCGTGTTTAGTCAAATAAATGCCTTGCGGTTGTCAACAATGGACAACAGGTAAAACAGTTAAGGTAGGACAGAGATTCGTCAAATAAATACCTTGCAGTTGTCAGTAATGGACAACATGTAGAATAGTTAAGGTGTTTAGTCAAATAAATACCTTACAGTTGTCAATAGTGGACAACAGTTATAATAGTTACGGTGTTTAGTCAAATAAATACCTTGCAGTTGTCAGTAGTGGACACAGTTATAATAGTTACGGTAGAACAGTTTTTAGTCAAACCATCTAGTGGTTCATTTTAAATGTGAACTATAATGCGCTAGCTTGCTTTGCACGATGTTTGACAGGTGTAATGGAAAACAGTAATGAAGACTTGTAGACTTTCATCATATTAGTCAGACGTCATCACACTAGAACAGTGGCTGTCCAGTCTGCGACCCGTGGGCCCCTTCTAAGTGGCCCACAGGATCTCTTACAATATATTTTTTAAAAATTCAGTTACGCAAAGTTTTGTCATAACACTTACACATTTTATTTTAATTTCTTCAATTTTTTCAATAATTACTGGACTATTTCTAAGTTTACTTTTTATTTAAGTGTTAATTTTAAATATTGCACAAAACAATAGTTTCTAAAAATTCTAAAACGTCTAATTCTAAACGTATTTTAGTGACCTTGCTTGCCACGATTCACAAGCGGAAAGGGATGTTCTGTAGTCAACAAGCTGTGCAAACGTCATTTTTATTGAGTTCAGTTAAAAGTTTTGTAAAAAAAAAGTAATAATTTTGTAATTTTTAATTTTATTTATTCTATATGTAAAAGTGACAAGCACACCAAATAAAACGATCAACACAGCCGCCCATCCTTTGGACAGTTTGAATCAGTCAACAGAAAGCGGAATGTTAAAGAAAAGGACCGTATATTTAATGGGAACTTGTATATTTGTTCATAATGCCGGGCGATAAGCCTGTGTGCTTTTTCTGCAAGAATTCTGTAGCTGTTTTCAAAAAAGCCAGTCAGCAGAGACACTTTACTTCCATGCATAACAATTTTGAGAAAAATTATCCAGTTGGTTCTAAAGTAAGGGAAGACAAAGTACATTCTCTAAAACGAAATATACACGGCCAGCAAAACAGTTTTCGATGACAAATGGGTGGAAGTGACTGTATTACCAAGGCATCCTTGAAAATTAGCTGGGGTTAGCAAAATCAGAACCCATATTCAGATAACGAAGAGTGTTTAAAGAATGTGCCAATTCTTTGTTTGCTGAGTTTAAGAACAAAGATGAAATCTAAAAACAAATTCCAGGTCTTCAATTATCTCATCAGACCATAGCAAGATGTATTTCAATGTTATCCAGTAATTTATTTGATCAGGGACAGTTTGATTTGAAAGAATGCCTCTGGTTTTAGTTTAGCCTTGGATGAATCATTTGACGTATGCTGTTACTGATACAGAACAACTAATAATTTGGGTTACATTTAATGCAGGGGATACATTTAAAGAACTGTTGACACTGATACCAATCAAAGATACAACCTGAAGGGGGGGGGAGGCCCTTATAGAACACTCAAAGAATGCTTGTTAAAAGTGACATTGATATTAAGAAGCTAATTTCAGGTGTCATGGATGGTGCCCTATCAATGGTAGAAAAGAGAATTGGACTGATTTTATTGTTGAAGAAAGAAAACGATTTTCCAGATTTCCATCCTACAACTGCATAATTCACCAGTAAGCACTTTGATCAAAAATGAAAGACAATGAACTGAAAAATGTCATGGATGTTGTTGTAAAAGATTTTCACGTCATTCGGGTTAAATGTTTAAACCACCAGCAGTTTAAGACACGTGTTCAAGATTATGAAACCAATTAAGGTGATCTTGTTCCACTTACAAATGTTCATTGGCTAAGCAGATTTAAGGTTTGGGTCATGATTCTGGGATCTGATTCAAGAGGTCAAACTCCTTGGGGAGAAAAGTAAGGAGGAGCTATTATTTCATCTTCAGAATCCAGATTTTATCTGTAGATTTGCATTTTTGACTGACATTACTCAACACCTCAGCATAGTGAACTTGAAATTACAAGGGCGTCACCAAATCACACCCACACTAATTAAGGAAATTAGTGTCTTTAAAGCAAATTTGGATTTATTTATCAGTCAGTTACAAACATCTAATTTTACACTCTTTCCAGCACTTTCTAAAGTTGCAAAATAAACTCTTGATTAAAAGTGATTGGTTTGAAGCATCTTTAGAAAATGAAATCATTCTCTGCTCGCTTTCAAGACATTCGTCCTTTGACTCCACTTGTGCTGTTTGTTGACAATCCCTTCACAAGTGATGTCTCGGTCAATGTCATGACTGCAAATATGCAGATACTGGGAGGAGATGAAGGTGCTGTGCAGCTCAAAATAATTGAAATAACACGGCTCTTTGGGACAAATGCAAGGATACGACGCCAACAGAGTTTTGGATGAAATAAGTGACTTCTGATCAGTTTCCGCACATACTTAAATGTTGCAAAAGTCTTTTGACCATGTTTGGAAGCACTTACGTTTGTTGAAACAGGATTTTCTGCATGGACCAACATCCCAAAGAAACGAAATTATTTGACTGACTAATATTTAGAAAACTTGATGAGGGCAGCTGTAACTCAGTACCAGCCACAAATCCAAAAAAAATAATTGCTAATTTAAGTCAGAGTCAGATTTCGCACTGAAGATGTAAATTGAGGCTAAATAAATTTATAAGTTGGAATACTGGTTTCGAAACATACACAAATTATATACTGTTAGTGATAATGAACAACTTTAGATTAACATCAGATAATTCATATCTGATATATCAATTAGCTAAAAGGTATTGGAATTTGAAAGACATCGGATGACACAAAAACATTTAAGCTCCCCCAGCCCCACTATAGTTTCCCTTGTATTTGCATTTAGTGTGACTTATGTTTTCGTAATAAAGTTTCCCTTGTATTTGCATTTAGTGTGACTTATGTTTTCGTAATAAAGTTTTGCTAGCTAGCTTGCCTGTCTGCGTTGCTTTATATTAACTGTTATTTTCAAACGGTTGCTGTATGTTAACTGTTATTTTCAAACGGTTGCTGTATGTTAACTGTTATTTTCAAACGGTTGCTGTATGTTAACTGTTGTTTTCAAACGGTTGCTGTATGTTAACTGTTATTTTCAAACGGTTGCTTTATGTTAACTGTTATTTTCAAATGGTTGCTGTACCAACCTGAGGAGGATAAACTCATGGATCTGCGGGGTGGTGGTGGTGGTGGTGGGGTAGATTCAAAAACTTTTGCCGACTCTTGTTCTTGGCTTTGCTCGAGCGTAGTGACCGAGCTTAGGTTTTGGTACACGTGGATATCCGTGTATTTTTCCGATTTACTGTCATCTGTATAAAGCATGAAAAAATAGAAATATGTCATCTATAAAACAGATATAAGAGTGAAACTAATTCATTGTTTGTTATCTCATTTCGATAGACTATACACTCATATTCACAGACAATTACAAACTGGCGCTTAAAGGCCTTACTTTAACAGCAATGAAGCCTTACGCTAAAACTAATGGCTCATATAAAAGGCACCGAAGCCTTACTTTTACAGAGGTCAAGATTACAAAAAACATATATTGAATCCTTACTCTAACAAACACTGAAGCGTTATATAAACAGACATTGAATCTTTACACTAACAAACACTAGAAGTTACATTATCAGACATTGAATCTTTACACTAACAAACACTAGAAACTACAATAACAGGCATTGAATCTTTACACTAACAAACACTAGAAGCTACATTAACAGGCATTGAATCTTTACACTAACAAACACTAGAAGTTACATTATCAGACATTGAATCTTTACAATAACAAACACTGAGGCGTTACGTTAACATACATTGAATAGTTACACTAACAAACACTGAAGCGTTACAGTAACAGATATTGAATCTTTACACTAACAAACACTGAAGCGTTACATGAACATACATTAAATCTTTTTAATACATGAAAAATTCTAAAGCTTTTAACAGATATTAAATCTAAACTGAATGTCGTCAAGATTTACACAACATACCCTGAACTCTGAAATTTTTTAAAGCTTTGCATTAACAGACACTAAACCTTTAAAACTTCATATTATTACAAGCATTAAAGTTTGACATAAATATTCGTTAAAACATGACATCCATATCTTCGAAGTCTTACTTTCACTGACGAAAACTTTTCAGATAATATAGCTTTACATGTGCAGACGATGAGGTCCTACATCCACTTAAACATTTCCTGTTTTAAGACCCTAACAATTCCATTCACTTAAACATTTCCTGTTTTAAGACCCTAACAATTCCATTCACTTAAACATTTCCTGTTTTAAGACCCTAACAATTCCATTCACCAAAACATTCCCTGTTTTAAGACCCTAACACATTACATTCACTAAAATATTTTTTGTTTTAATGCCCTAAAATATTACATTCACTAAAACAGTTTCTGTTTTAAGACTCTTAAACATTACATTCACTAAAACTGTTTTAATACCCTAAAATCTTATTCACTAAACAATTTAATGTTTTAAGACCCTAAAACATTACATTCACTAAAATATTTCTTGTTTTGAGACCCTAAAGCATTACATTCACTACAACATTTCCTGTTTTAAGACCCTACAACATTACATTCACTACAACATTTCCTGTTTTAAGACCCTACAACATTACATTCACTACAACATTTCCTGTTTTAAGACCCTACAACATTACATTCACTACAACATTTCCTGTTTAAGACCCTACAACATTCACAAACATTGAATTCTTACACTCACGGAATAGGAAATTTTACTTTTTCAGATGCATAATCTTATATTCACATTCATCTGCATTTAGTCACATTCACAAATGTGAAGAATGCTGGAATCTTACATTCAGAGGCGCCAACAACCAATAGTCATAGACATCTCAATTAATTTTCACTGACGTTGGAAAGAGGCCGCTTACCAAATTTTGACAGCAGCTCTTCCAGATAGTCGTTCCAATTGGCGTCTGGGAACTTTGAGGCCAGGTACGACCGAAAGGCGTCACCACGGGGATCATGAAAAACCTTAACATCCATTCCTGCAACATGCTGGTTGGTCATGGGGAAAATGATCAGCGCACGGTACACCTCGATGACCGTACTTAATGACGGACCTCTTTCTGTTTCTATTTCACTCTATAGAGGGATATAAATAGCAACATAGTCATAGAACAAAGGGTACATAAATGGCAACACAGTCTTAGAATGAAGGGATTTATTTGAAAATGAAATCACAGAACAAAGAGGCATAAAAATGGTGGACAATGATTATAAGTAAAAGTACCCTGTTACACGGCTAATTATGACGACAATCTAAGATTCCTATACAGGAAGCAATAATTACAAGCAAAGACAGAGATAACATTGAAAATAATTACAACCACCAAAGATCCAACAACAGAATCAACCCTACAACCAACAAAGATTCGACAGTACACAAAATAATACGATCATTAAAGATTCGACATCACCCACAATATTACAAACATTAAAGATTCGACAACACCCACAATATTACAAACATTAAAGATTCGACAACACCCACAATATTACAAACATTAAAGATTCGACAACACCCACAATATTACAAACATTAAAGATTCGACAACACCCACAATATTACAAACATTAAAGATTCGACAACACCCACAATATTATAAACATTAAAGATTCGACAACACCCACAATATTACAAATTTGACAACACCTACAATATTACAAACATTAAGGATTCGACAACCCCTACAATATTACAAACATTAAAGATTTGACAACACCTACAATATTACAAACATTAAAGATTCGACAACACCTACAATATTACAAACATTAAAGATTTGACAACACCTACAATATTACAAACATTAAGGATTCGACAACCCCTACAATATTATAAACATCAAATATTCTACAATACAAGCAATATTACGACAATCAAATACCCAACAAAACCAAAAACATTACGACTACCAGAAACATGACGACCCACCCTATAGTATGCTAGGAGCACATCTTGTCCGTTAAGGTTGGCGCACTTATGCAACGCCAGAGTGTCGCCCTGGGAGAAGGACAGCTCCTCCACTGAACCCCTGAATCCGGACTCCAGCCGAACCAGAGAGGGGAGAGAACCACTGGACACAACCTTCTTCAGTGTCGTCGTGCTGGACCACGTGTCCGGCAGTTGGTCTTCCGCTTGCGCCATGTCGCCGTCATCAATTCTGTTCATTATCAAACGTATAGGTCAGATGTGCGGCATTTCGCTGTATGACGTAATAAATTAAGCATACTTTAACTTGCAAACATATAATAAATTATAATAAAGTAAACGTACAATAAATTGCAATAAACATACAATACATTACAATAAACATACAATAAATTACAATAAAGTATATATACGATAAATTACAATAAAGAAAACATACAATAAATTACAATAAAGTAAACATACAATAAATTACAATAAAGTAAACATACAATAAATTATAATAAAGTAAACATACAATAAATTACAATAAAGTAAACATACAATAAATTACAATAAAGTAAACATACAATAAATTATAATAAAGTAAGCGTACAATAAAGTAGACACATAATATAGTAAACATGCAATATATTGATTTTTGCCACTCGGGAGGAAGACTTGACAGTGCTGAATTCACACTTTGCGTTCATCCACGCAAGAACAACTGTTACATGATATGAGGCACGGCTAACTGTTACATGATGGGAGGCACGGCTAACTGTTACATGGTGGCGGATACTGCTAACTATCTATCATGCCTGGTGGGCTTGGCTGCTTCGTGATTTGAGGTCACGGCTGTTTCATTATATGAGGCACGGCTAACTGTTACATGATGGGAGGCACGGCTAACTGTTACATGATGGGAGGCACGGCTAACTGTTATATGGTAGAAGATACCTCTAACTATTATTCCTGCGGTCATGGCTAATTTTTTCATGATTTGAGGGCACGGCTAACTGTTACATGATTGGAAAATACGGCTAAATGAACTGCTACATTATGTGTTACGTTGTTGGAGGATACAACCAACAGTTACGTGACTGTAGGCTAACAGTTACATTGATTTGAGGATATAACTAAAAATTAGACGATCTGAGGACGCGGCTATGTTGACTATCTAAACCTTTGCATGAACAACACGAAGTGAGACCGGCTGTGGACACTATCTACACGTTTTGCTACAAAAGAAGTCTGATAGAACACACACGTTGCCGTTGTGACTAAGCAGAGCAGTGAAAGAAGAGTGATAACAAAAACAACTCTCACAAGTTGTCGTTCCTGTCCCTTTCCCACTACTACTAGACAACAAAATGTATCAGTCACTCAAGTGACCAAACAAGAAAGAAGCCCATATATCGAGATCTGACAACAAAATATGTCACTCAAGTGACCAAACAAGAAAGAAGAAGCCCATAATATCGAGATCTGAACACTAGAGTCACAAGCGAGGCATGCCATTATTATATATTGTACTAAATGTATATTTTTGGATTAACACAAAGCTCCTCAAGACTGTTCTTTAAGTCGCGTCTTAAGACAGTTGGGTATAATACTCAGCTGCCTATGTGCATCGCACGCATGTATGCGCGCGCACACACACACACACACACACACACACACACACACTACTCATATACAATGACACACATAAACACCTATGCCCCGTCCCTCATACAGACAAGCAAGGACATTAATTTTAATTTTATTTCAAGGTTTCATTTTGAAAAGTTCTGCTAACTTAGTATGTTTTGCGTATCTTAATGTCGTATTTTTAATTTCTTATGTTTACAGCGTCACAGAGAAAATTTGATATGACGAACTCCGCCTTGTTGGACTTTTTGCTTACCGTATGGTCTTGGACATTCATGAATGGCGAATGGCTATACCTCAGCTTGTAAACCAATCTGAATGTTGACATTCTTGATGACTTTCTAATTGACTTGACAAACATAGACGATGAAAGGCCCAATGCTGTTGTTATTCGCTTAAGCTTGTTTCATTGTCTTTCTCCATTTCGCGTTTTGTCTGTCTGCACTTATTTCAGATGTACAAGTTTGCTAAAAGCTGGTGCCTTCTTAACTAGTCAAGCCCTGACTTTTTTGAGTCCCTTATCCCCTAGGTTTCGAGATAAATAGTGTGCAACACATCGAATTGTAATGACGACTTTGGCGCTGTTGGAGTACGTTGCTAGTGTCAGTGACAAGCAGATGGAACAGTGTACCTTGCTAGTGTCAGTGACAAGAAGATGGAACAGTGTACCTTGCTAGTGTCAGTGACAAAGAGTTGGAGCAATGTATGTTGCTAGTGTCAGTGACAACGCTAAAGTATGCACAGTGATTGCCATCAACTTTTACCACGAATTTTCTAACATTTTTTTTACTGAAATGCCGATGACAGATGACCTGACTGCTGTTTGTTTCTATTATAAAAAAAACGCTAACACTCGGTCAGAGGAACACTCTAGAAACATGATGTTTGTATAGACCCGGCATGGTACTAGCCTGGGCTTGTACGACATCCCCATTCTATTCTCTCACTCTCCGCAGTGATATCCGGTTTCCGGGCAAGTGTTTTCATTATTCCTACCTTCAACAACACAGGAATAATGAAAACACTCAATGTCATTATTCCATCAATATCATTATTCAACTAACATCATTACACTACCAATATCATTATTCTACCAACATGTGTTGTATGAGACAAGAAAAACAAACAATTTTATTATTTATGAGACATGAAAAATAAACATGTGTTGCATGAGACTTGAAAAACAAACAACATTTGTTGTATGAGACATGAAAAATAAACATTCGTTGTATGAGACAAGAAAAACAAACATTTGGTGTACTTCCTGGACGGGAACACATAAAGCGATATCCGTATTTCTGTGCGCGCGTGCCTGTCACCTGGCTTCAGAATATTTCCAGCGCAGTCGCTTCAGTGTTTATTTGTGACAGTTATTCAAAACTCTGGCTTCGGGTTTTAACTTACAACAAAGAGCTCTGTGTATTACCTTATTTCGGCCTCTCTGCTGACAACATAAAAAGATTCAATTGCCTTTCTTCGACCATTCGGTTTTGAAATCATTCAGACTTTTCAACACACAGCATAGCCGATCACATGCAATCAGGCATTATACTTTAAAGTGTCCCTGGCAACCTTAAATCAAGATGTAATGTATACAAGTAAGATAATATAGCAACCTTAAATCCGACTTTAGTTACAAGCCCTTACAACCTTAAATCAGGATATAATTTATACAATTAAGAGAATATAGCAACCTTAAATCCGGCTTTAGTTAGAGGCCCCAGCAACCTTAAATCAAATTTTAGTCTTACAACAATTAGATCAGGCTTTAGTTTATAACATTACGTGGCACTAGCAAAATTAAATCGGGCTTTAGTTAGAGGCCCCAGCAACCTTAAATCAAACTTTAGTCTTACAACAATTAGATCAGGCTTTAGTTTATAACATTACGTGGCACTAGCAAAATTAAATCGGGCTTTAGTTAGAGGCTTTACAACCTTAAGTCAGGCTTTAGTTGAAGTCCCTACAAACTTAAATCAGATTTTAGTTTATAACATTAAGCGGCGCTAGCAATCTTAAATAAGACTTTACTTAGAGGTACTAACAACCTTAAATCAAGCATTGGGGAGAGGCCTTACAACCTTTAATCAGGCTTTAATTAGAGGCCTTAACAGCCTTAAATCAGGCTTTAATTAGAGGCCTTACAACCTTTAATCAGGCTTTAATTAGAGGCCTTAACAGCCTTAAATCAGGCTTTACTTAGAGGCCTTAACAGCCTTAAATCAGGCTTTACTTAGAGGCCTTAACAGCCTTAAATCAGGCTTTACTTAGAGGCCTTAACAGCCTTAAATCAGGCTTTAGTTTACAATCCCTAACAATCTTAAATCAGGCTTTAATTTAGAGGCACTAACAACCTTAAATCAGACTTTAGTTTATAATATTAAGATGCACTATCAACTTGAAATAAGGCTTTAGTTAGAGGCCCTTATAACCTTACATCAGATTTTGGTTTATAATATTAAGAGGTACTAGCAACCTTGTAACAGATTTTATAACATTACGGAGCATTGCAACCTTCAGTTTATAGCATTAAGTTTAACTAGCTGCCTTCAAACAGGCTTTATTTAATAGCATTATGGTCACTAGTTGACTTAATATTAGTAACCTGTATCAGGTATTTAGATTTTAAAATAGAACATCGCCAACTGCATTAAGAAGGTTATTTAAGTTTTAAATGTCTTATTTAATCGGGCTCTTAGTAAAACGTCACCAGTATGATAATGTAGGTTTGAACATGAACAATCAAAAATACCTACCTCAAATCAGGCATTTGTTTTTCTTAGCATAAAGGAATGCTCATCGCTTTAAATCAGATAATTTACATTGTAGCATAGTGTGACAGGCACTCCTTTGCTACTGGTTATGCTTATTATTATTAATCATCTATAACTATTTACAATTGAAAGAGAAATCTTAATCTATGATTATTAATAATCATCCCAGGTGACACCTTTCATCTCCAACTCTGTGGATTATACGAGTGTAGTAAAAGTATTCTCTTTCCACAACAGTAAGACAAACATCTTATTGTCACATGATATTTTCGCAGGTGGAAACGTCTTACTAAAGGAGTAAAAAAAAACCGTCATAAATGATATTTAACAAGCCCCAATCCACGCATTATTACTCCAATATATAGTTTAATAATATGTGCAAGAAGAAGGTTAATAAATTTTACAATACATTTATTAAATCAACAATCAAATATACATATGATAAATACAATGAAATGAGTATTTGACATTAATAATACTCCATGAAACATCGTTCAGATAATTTTGATAATTTCAGTCTTATATTCTAACACATAGTTCAACAGTCAGATTTTATCAACATAAATCACAGGACTATTCTTATCATATAAGAAATGGAGTTATATATAGTGATATGATAATAGTTTGTACATAAACTGTTCAATGACGTAAGCTGCAACAGTCCTTGTGCAGTTTTGTAACAATGCCACAAGTTTATTGTTCACAATAGAATAGTCAGTCTTCGTGCTCTGCTAGGCACATTGTAGAATGTTCCAACACTGTAGATCCCTCAAGACTAATCTAGGCACACGTTTGTCATATTATTTTCTCGAGCAGGCAATCACAGTAATGAACTTCTAGCACTCTCTTTGCTAGAAAGTTCCACAGTGGAGTCAGACAAACTTGCTAATGCACACAAACAGGATGCAGTGAATAAACACACCTGTCACACTCTAGTATGGAAACTTCTCGAATCCACTACAAGCATACTAAGAAGAAAGGGGGGGGGAGTTTTGTTCCTTTCTGAAACATCATATCAGAGAGGAATGATAGGTTCCAAGTTTAATCATCTCTATTCTCCATTCCTTCTTACAATCATTCTCAACATACAATTCCTGCTACAGTATTTATTTATGATACATCCACTGCAACATAATAAGTACAACATAATTAATAATGAATTTGTTCTGCTGGAAATAATGGCATGTGTTCAACATATTACATACAAATATCATAATTCACAATTGAAGAAATAATAGTCTATTCACATAATAATCTTTACATCAAATTAATAAATATAATATATAAATAGCAAAGTGTACGAAATATTTCTATGTACATTCTCTCTCAATCAATCAGTTAACTCACCATGAGCTAATGATCACCTTTTCGTGACTGGATTTAAATTACATCAAAATCAAAGTGATTAAAATATAGAACTTTCTTCAACATGTAGGTTTCGGTCCCTATATATTGGCTAGTTCATTATTTGTAAAATATAAACTATTGGATAGCTAAAATTACTCATCCACTCTGGACTGGCTTAGATTACATCAGTAAGTTTTAGCATATACCGTACCCGAGTTCTTATTTAAACTCTGGTACTTAAAAAATATTGTCATGCGCAGCACCCGAAGGTCATGTCACGTTGATATTTAAAAAAATCTATCTAATAATTAATTATTTAAAATAAGAACAAGCAAATTTACTCCACCACACATAGAATATCCACAAAATGCCTTATATCAACCATAATGTTTTCTACATGCAATGTCATTGAGTGCTTTTAAAGAAACATAGCGTTTATCATATCAGAAACAATTTATTAAATAAATAAAAATAAATAAAATAAAATTTTATTAAATAAATAAAAATTAATTAAAATAAAATTTTATTAAATAAAAAAAGTAAATAAAATAAAACTTAAGTATCAACATTTAACTCCTTCAAAACAGTTAGCCAAAGTTGTAGAGTGGGTCCAGTTTGAAATTGTTCACGGACTGTGACAACAATTCCTGTATACAGATCCTGTTAACAAAGATTTATCTTCGTAACCGAGAGAGAAGTTTGAAATTTGAAAATAATATTTTGGAAGAATTTTGTTTTCAATTTGAGGTATATATTCGACGTTATACTTTACACGTTGACTATTTATAATTTTTTTTCATTACCGATTATTCATACAGCATTATAATAAAATGTATGCAACAATTTAATGAAAATGTACCTTGTCTGCGATACAGGAGTGGACGTGTTGTCTGGGTTAATGCCACCAATTCGAATATAGTCTAGTTGGAATGACTTCGTTGGCTATGGCACTGCCTTCTGTTCCAGCCAAAACACGTTACTTTATGAATCTTGTTTTATTTTCAAATCCTCTTCACGGTATGCTTTCCATCCTTAACAATTTGCATCCAGCCGTTCTTTACTCTTTCATTGTGACATTTCAAGTCACGCAAGTAGAAAATCACCAGATATGGATTTTTTTTTTTTCGGAAGTACGGGCCTCTAAAGTGTGAAAGACAACTCCATTACAATTGGTGGATTGAATATGTCCAACTTGTCAAACCCCAAGGAAATCAACTGGCGTGCAACACGGGGCAAAGAAAGTTTTACAGCGGTCTCAATTGTCCCTGATGTACAGTTGTTCTGGTCGCGAAAAGAAAGGTAAAATGGCACCTGCATTCATTGCACCCACGTGACGATTGTCGCATTCCAAGAGCAAGACGGGTGGTAAGAATGATATAAAAATAACTGACATGCTTTCGTTTGCAATGGTACTGCCAGTGACTCACGAAACTCAAGGACGCCCTTTATGAAGAGGTCATGCTTCCTGCAGAATTACTGTGTGAAAGTCAAGAGCGTTTTTGTCCAAGCCCTATCTAGAACACAGCTGGGGTAAGTCCAAACACGGAGTCACTGATATAGCAGTAAAGCGAATGGAACAGCCATGCGGAACGCCGCAAGTAATGAAACGTGAAAGACAGGAACAAAATCTGGCATCTTTAAAATATCGAATGCGGAAGCCTGTCCATTGACAGTATACCCAAGAATCTCACCAAAAGTGTCTTCACAACTAACACTGTCAGTACACTCAAGAATCTCATCAAAAGTGTCGTCACAACTAACACTGTCAGTACACTCAAGAATCTCATCAAAAGTGTCGTCACAACTAACACTGTCAGTACACTCAAGAATCTCATCAAACGTTGACGTCACAACTAACATCATACAAGGAATTTAAAACAGGGTTGAAGAAAAATCAGAGAAATAGAAACACTCATCGCCTAAGATGAAGTAAGATGAACACAAAGTCTTAAAGAAAACCATTGGGGTTACCTCCAATGGCTTACGTACGTCAGGTCCGCAAGATCAGGACTGAAACCACTTAGGATGTACTGTCCGAAAGCCAGACCCTATGGCGCAGAACCCGTAACTAGGGGGTGACGAGACATAGACTCCCTACAGTACGAATCAGCGTGTATGAAACCAAAACACCAAACTCTGAACAAAGACACCACGCCGTTGTATTGTAAAAGTAGCTACCTTTAACAAATCAAATTTACAGTTTATTATGTCATTTTGGACTGCAGGTTATGAAGTTGTCTATTGTCACGGGTTCTAGTCGACTGTGCAAGGCGACCGATCCTCAGTCTTCTGCATTTAATGATCAACCCAATCATTCCTGACGTTGATTAAATACATCCCAACAGATGTGCTTTGACTCTGAAGATAGATCTTCATGCGGAAACCTTATCGCAAAATCTTCTCTGATGTAGTGCATCCAAACCTTCTCTGATGTAGTGCATCCAAACCTTCTCTGATGTAGTGCATCCAAACCTTCTCTGATGTAGTGCATCCAAACCTTCTCTGATGTAGTGCATCCAAACCTTCTCTGATGTAGTGCATCCAAACCTTCTCTGATGTAGTGCATCCAAACCTTCCCTGATGTAGTGCATCCAAACCTTCTCCAGTACACCATTGTACACATATTTATTTTCTCTTCCCTGCTTGTGTTATGCCTTTTGCTGTGATTCACTTCACAACACCTATGCTTTCAGTTTAATATCGACCGCCATATTACGCTTCATGCGTTCGTTTCTCATATCCTGTTTGTCTGGTGATCTTTTGACCCACCCACCCCTTCCCCGTCATAAGCAGAGATCCCGAAATACAGTGGCTGCATAACAGAAAGGTGATTTTTTTTAAAATGTGAAATATTGTCGTATTTGTTAGATTCTTCCCTCCCGTCATATACACTAATGGTCAGATTTCAGGAATATACTCTTTAAATCTGGCTCGGAGCGCTAACAAAGAAAATTATTTTAACCCATATCTCTTTCAGTGTCTATAGAGTTTGCTTGTGAAAACTCACTTGCCGTTTTGACAGTTAGTAAACAGATGATTTTATCGCATGATATGAATGATCGATTGTTTGTGGAACTTCTCATTTTGCATAAAGATAAGTCGCATTTTGACTGGAAGCAGTGATAAGAGTGTGCTCGTGTTTACACAGTGAGGGGTATTACTGCTTTTAAAAGTTTACGAAATGTCTCTGGAGCCACCAGCACAGGGTGGACTTGCACTGTAAATTTATCCAATTTATATTTTGCCCATGGAGACTGAATTGAGCAGACGTGAGTTACTACCCCCCCCCCCCCCCACCACGGTAATGTACAGTAGTCAGCCGTTTGACTAACATTGACCTCATGACTGAAGCTGACCCATTTATAGTCGCAACTTTATTCAGAGTCCATGTGTAGACTTGTTGCCGTGACGCAGAAGATGTGATGTGTAATGAGAAGAGATATACACAAAGTTAATGTCTAAAGACTTGATGTATTATTGTTTGTTAATGAGAAGAGATATACACAAAGTTAATGTCTAAAGTCTTGATGTATTGTGGTTTGTTAATGAGAAGAGATATACACAAAGTTAATGTCTAAAGACTTGATGTATTGTTGTTTGTTAATGAGAAGAGATATATACACAATTAATGTCTAAAGACTTGATGTATTATTGTTTGTTAATGAGAAGAGATATACACAAAGTTAATGTCTAAAGACTTGATGTATTATTGTTTGTTAATGAGAAGAGATATACACACAATTAATGTCTAAAGACTTGATGTATTGTGGTTTGTTAATGAGAAGAGATATACACAAAGTTAATGTCTAAAGACTTGATGTATTTTTGTTTGTTAATGAGAAGAGATATACACACAATTAATGTCTAAAGACTTGATGTATTGTTGTTTGTTAATGAGAAGAGATATACACACAAGGTTAATGTCTAAAGACTTGATGTATTGTTGTTTGTTAATGAGAAGATATTTACACAAAGTTAATGCCTAAAGACTTGATGCATTATTGTTTGTTAATGAGAAGATATATACACGAAGGTAATGTCTCAAAATTTCAGGCAAGTTATCTAAACATTGCTTTGGCGAATATAATCACACTCTGATAAATGTAGTTGTGTGGCCACATGACAGGGTTCACAAACGATCTTTTTTGAGCCTTTCCAGCCAAAGACAACTATTTTCTCTCTTTGTTAGAAAGTATATTAGTTAAAGTGTTCCCGCCAAAACCACCACCAGACAGACATTGCTGCAAGAAATCAGAACCGATGGTCTTTGTATACTACGTCAGCAAGAGTAAGGATAATTTTGTTTACTACGTCATCAATAGTTCGAATATTCTACGTTTACTAAGTCAGCAAGAGTAAGGATAATTTTGTTTACTACGTCATCAATAGTTCGAATATTCTACGTTTACTAAGTCAGCAAGAATTCGAATAGGCTTTGTTTACAAAACTTCTACAGATATACACACAAATACTTCTACAGATGGACACATACATAGTTCTACAGATATACACACAAATACTTCTATAAATATACACAAATAATTCTACAGATATACACACAAATACATTTACATTTATACACACAAATATTTATACAGATATACACACAAATACTTGTACAGATATACACACAAATATTTATACAGATATACACACAAATATTTATACAGATATACACACGCACATACTGACGCAACCACGTTCGCAAATCTCTCTCTCTCCCTCTCTCTCTCTTAAGGGCCTTGCATTGCGTTGCATACCTCTAAAACAATTCTTTTCTCTCAGCGTTTAAAATCGAACTATATTTAAACAGAATTCCAATTACAATAGTTTGAAGCAAAAATGTTCTCTGTCCATCGACGAAGAGAAAATAGAAAGGAGTTTAATGTTCGGTAATTTTGTACTGAATGCCTGACATTCCGCCAGTAACAATTATTTCCTTAGTTACAATAACTATTTCCTTAGTTACAATAACTATTCCTTAGTTACTATACAAATTAAATCTTTCATTTCCAAATAGTTTTGTATGTTCGTATAGTGTGACGAATTTGGGAGAGGGTTTTGCTGGTGTCGGGTCAAGTGATATTAGGTCTCCACCCGAGCTTAATACTATGCCACTTTTGCAGTTGGAAGTCACTAAGAAAAAACGGTTCTCCGCACAGGGTCTCGTCCGTTAACGTGGACAGAAGTTGTCCGTCCACAACGTGCTCATTGCATACGCTAGCGAGTTCCATGAGTCCACAGACTTGCAGGCACGAGCACAGCTCTTTAACCGACATTTCCGGTACATCCACTGGTCTTATGCATGTCGGTACGCCAAGTTGTTCTGTCAAGAAAAAAATACAGAAAGATAAAGCAAATAGATTTTATATTTCTTTGAACGTACATAACTGTATGTGATACACCAAGGATTCGACAATAAATCACATGACATAGTAAACAAATCACATCAGGCAACAAACAAATCACACGAGATCATACAAATGACATGACACAACAAACAAATCACACGACACAACAAATAAATCACGTGGCACAACAAATCACATAACACAACAAATACACCACATGACACAACAAACGAATCACACGACCAGAACAAACATCTTACATGACCAGAACAAACATCTCACATGACACAACAAACAAATCACAGCACACAATAATCATATGCAGCAACTCTACTCACCTCCCCTCTCCCACCTGTTCTTGATAGGAACTCGAGTGGATGGATCTGGCTCCGCATACGGTGACTCGGGTTCGCTTTCATCGAGATCAACCGAGCGGGGTTGCACGCGCATCATAGGTTTGCCCATGGGAATGGGGTCCCGGAGTGGCCTTGAGTTCGGCGAGTTGTTCTTGGCGCGAGAACCACACGAGTCAGCGCTTTTATGTCTCGCTTGGGTAGGGAGTTCTTTCTCTTCGAGGGCAACGCCCATTGCACAGGCATCTTGGCTGGGCACGCCTTTCCTTTGCTGCTTCCTTTCTCGGAGGCGTGTTAACCACTTATGCTCGATTTCAATGTACTTATAAGCTTCTGTGTATCCTCCCTGGTCATCTAAAACTTCGTCGTTCGTGCCCTCTACATATCTTTGCTGCGTGGCGAGCCCTTTGTCGGTTGACGTGGTAATCGGTCTGTCTGACGTTCTGGTTGACATCGATTGCAGATGTGCGGGTTTCTTTTTCACCGGTTCTATTGGTCTTTTTTTCACCTCGATGACCCTTCTGTGGCACTCGTTTGGCAGCTTACAGGAGCGCGGCCGCTCCAACAGTGGAGAAGTGTTTCGGTTAGACTCCTGGAGTGGACCAATAGAAAAAGACAGGAAGAAAAAAAATCGTCACGTGCTGGACCGTGGGGAAATTACATCTACTCTTCCATCAATTCGAAGAAAGATCAGAAGTCACGTGACAATCATTTACCTCGGCGAGATTTAGCAAAGCTGTGACGTGATAAAGATACTTTATTCGGGGCTATTTTGTTACTGTTATTATTTGTAGCTTTGTGGAGTGGTAGTAATAGTAGTACTAATAATAGTAGTAGTTGTAATAGTACTTTTAGTAGTAGTAGTAGTAATAGTAGTAGTAATTGTAGTAGTAGTAATAGTGGTAGTAGTAATAGTAGTAGTAGTAATAGTAGTAGTAATTGTAGTAGTAGTAATAGTAGTAGTAATTGTAGTAGTAGTAATAGTAGTAGTAATTGTAGTAGTAGTAATAGTGGTAGTAGTAGCATTAACAGTAGTAGTAGTAATAATAGTAGTAGTTGTAATAGTAGTAGTAGTAGTTGTTGTAATAGTAGTAGTTGTAATAGTAGTAGTAGTAGTAATAGTAGTAGTAATTGTAGTAGTAGTAATAGTGGTAGTAATTGTAGTAGTAGTAATAGTGGTAGTAATTGTAGTAGTAGTAGTAGTAGTAGTAGTAGTAGCATTAACAGTAGTAGTATGAAGAGGGTAGGATAAGTAGTAGATGTAGGGGGTAAAAATAGGAGGAGGAGAGGAGAACTAGAAGTAGTAGTAATAAGGGGAGCAGGAGATGTAGGAGTAGTAGTATGAATAGTAGGAGGAGGAGCAGTAGAAATAGTATGAGCGGCAGTAGGAGGATTGGAAGGAGTAGAAAGAGGAGCAGTAGGACGAACAATAGTGTATGTGTGATTACTTTTCATGTTAAGTACACTTTAATCATTTACTTCAACGAATTTTATTTTAATCATCATAATAAAAATGACGATGTTTCTGGTGACAGAGATCGTGGTCATGGTAATGATGGTAGTGTTCTGAATGATGATAGCAATGATGACGATGATTGTGATGATAATGAAGGCAATATGTTTACCTTTGTGTCAGAATCTTCAGAGAATTCTAAATAAGTTGAATCTAGAAAAGATAAAAGAAAACGGATTACATTCATAGGATTCAACCGTTTTAACAAGTATATTACTATTTATTTTTCTTCAATCGTTGTCGTTTTCTTGTTATTGTTGATGATAAGTGCGACGATGATAAAAATGGTGACAGTGATGCTTTTAAGTTACGAATGAGCAGAACTGATTATAATTTTTTGTAACAAGACCTCGTTATCTGGCTATCTAATGTTTCAGCTGACAGTAACAGTGAGCTAGTTTATGGATACGTGACGGTGTTGAGAAAGTCATTAAATATTAATTAATTCTAGGTGTATTCTTGAATTCGATACATTAGTAAAGTTGGTCAAGAAGTTTCTAGTCTGAGAAAACTCGTGTGCAATGCCTCTAGACTTTACTGTTTTGTAAGCATACTCTTTGGATGACATGTCCCGTATATCGAGTCCCTCTTGTTACAGATTGTGGTGCTAAATTTCTTCATAAACCAAAGACAGACATTTGGTAAAACGTTTTCTGTATTTGTGTAAATTGTTAAGATTTCACATTATAACCAGGAAGTGTAACATTATTTTAAATAGGTCTAATTGTATTTTGTTGCAGAGATCCATGGTCTAAGTATTTAATTATGTAGTGACTTGTAGCATGTCTAGGATCCACAATGATGTTTCAGGGTTATTAGTTTGGTCTTTGATTGGCCTTTGGTGCCAGTGCCAAATTTGTCCATCATGTTGAAAGTTGTTCCAGTTGTTGCCAAGTGTTATTTCAAGTTTTCATTAATTATGACTGTGTAGTACGTATTTATTTATTGACAGCAAGTCACAACATACATAGATTAGCATGGAGCCCCTACGCGCGCGAGACCCCCCGGGCAACTGCCCAGCGTGCCCATGCGTTAAGACAGCACTGTCTTGTGGCTGTTAACAGGGTGTGAGTATCCGCCTCCATTCTTGTCCTTTCGTCAGTCTAATATTTTACTGGGTTTTGTATGGACTTTGGAGATGTGAAAATGTTATATTTTCGTCAAAGATGATGCCGAGGAATTTATGGTGTTTGGGAGTGTTTTATTTCTGTTTGTTATATTGTAATACATAGATTTCTTTTTGTGTTGGTTAGAGAAGTCTATTTCAGTTATTTGTCAGTTGTCAGGTCTAGTCCCAATTCGTCCGTCCATTTTTCTAGGTTGCGTATGGTTTGTTGTAGGTCAATGCATACAAAGAGCCCTTTATATACGACGTCACACAATGACGGAATAGTGGGGCTGTATATGACGTCACACAATGATGGAATGTGTAAGGGTGTCTCGACTTGTATGACCTTTCATACTCTGGGAAACTGGAAGCATGGAAAGCATGGAAAGTCAAAATAAACAAACAAAATATTTTTCTTGATCTAAATAGTTTTCTCTCACAGCCTTTTCAACTTCACTAGATGAAGAGGAATCATTTTTGTAAAATTTCTCTATATTTTATTAACATTTTTTTTTTTTTTTTTGGGGGGGGAGGTGATTTCTAGCCGATCGTGGTCAGTTAAACAGAAACATAGTGCATACAAGCGAAATAACTTGATTATCTTTATGCTCGACCGTTGGAGCATCACATCAAATTTTTCTTCCTGATATTCTTTTTAAAATATTGTCTAAAAAGTTAAAAGAAAAATGTTTAAAGTAGAGATAGTTACTCACGTGAACTCAAGAGCAGGTAGGACAGTTTCTGAGTGCACGTCAAACTACTATTATATTATGATGAAGTGTGTGTGTGTGTGTGTGTGTGTGTGTGTGTGTGTGTGTGTGTGTGTGTGTGTGTGTGTGTGTGTGTGTGTGTGCGTGTGTGTGTGTGCGTGCGTATGTGTGTCGTTATACTAAAAGGGGAATATTGAGTTTTTAGGACAAAATTGATTATGGAGTGGGTTGGGGTCAAAATAATCGCCAAACTTGCGTGACCTCTGCACACTCCCCATACGCGATCAGACCATGCTCTGGTCCCTGTGACTTTTCTTTTACCTGAAACAACGGAAACATGCACATAGCTTCTGGAATTCCCCAACTGTGTTGTTGGAGACGTAAGGACTGAGGTTGACGGGCATTCTATTCTTTGTGGAGTGCGACACACGTATTCACCTGGCACCTCATAGACGTCATCAGAATCCTCGCTTTCGACGTCATCATTTGAACAAGTTTTGAGAGGGGCCCTAGGAGGGATGGCAGGCCCCTTGACTGTATTGGATTCGTCGCTTTCGACGTCATGAATTGAACACGTTTTGAGAGGGGCCCTAGGAGGGATGGCAGGCCCCTTGACTGCATTGGATTCGTCGCACTTTGATCCTGAAAAAAATCAAAAGGTGATTACAGCAAAGACTTCATGGAAATTTCCTTGGTAGCAATGATAAATTAAAGCGAGGATGAGAAGAGTGTGAACGGGAGATTGGTATTATTATTGTTTTTCACATTCTAACTTTGTCCACATCACACGATCGGAATAATCCCATCTCCTACTAACTAATTAATTATCTGCAGACGTATCAAAATTCGGCAATTGATTTACCACATTCACCTTACCTTACAAATACGAGGGGAGGGGGGTCTTCATTTTTGTGTTTATTTTTATTTTGTTGTTGTTGTTCGGAAATCACCGTTCATTTTTTTGTGCATTCTAATGTAAATTACTTCACAACTTATCACATGTTAAAATGTTAAAACAATTTCAAAATAATCTGAGAAATATAAACACTATGTGTGTATATAGCACTGTCGCCACTGAACAAAAATGTGGCAGGTTTTTGGCTCACCTATTTCCAGCTACTAGGTTTCACTTCTTTTCCGCCCTTCTACGGGAAATAACTCTATTGAACAAAGTGTGTCACGCAAAACGTTTGCTCCCTTGCAATGCTGTTTGCACGATTACGCAATACTATTCTATTCATCGAACGTCAAGACACTGGTTAAAATAATGAGCCAATAAACACTGTCGTTCATCTTGGTAGTGTGACTCAGCGAGATCGGATCACTGACTTATTCAAGTTATGCACTCTACAAATTAAGCAAAGACGAGTTATTAGATTTCGTGTAAAGAATTTTACGCATTATGACGTGTCAGTAGATTTCGTGTAAAAAAAAAAAGTGTACGCATTATGACGTGTCGCGTGATTTCGTGTAAACAAAGTTACCTAACACAAAGGGAACATTTTTAAAGTTTGAGTTCTCCATTAAATGGTGCTTTTAAAAATGCGAACAGATACTAATCAAATTTTAAGAAAATAATAAATAAATATTCACCATCCTTTCACCACACTTTTCAATTGACAGAATAATCCAGAAATTCTACTTATTTTGTTTGCAGCAGATACATTCATTATGATAATATTAATATCCCTTAATTGTGGTATGATGCATTGAGGTAACAATATCTGACGATTTACTGGTGATAACTTTCAAAGCTGATTGAACTAATGACTGATTTATTTATAAATGTTTGATAGCTTTCAAAGCTGGTTGAACTAATGACTGATTTATTTATAATTGTTTGATAGCTTGATAATGGTGAGGATTGATGTGGCAATTGAGTGAATGTTAATGCTTTGGTGATACAGATGATTATCATTGATGTATTGCTGATAATAAAATTATCTTTGACCGTGAAGCTGAACATTATAAAGATGATTGACGATGATTATTAAGTGATTGGTGATTCTGCCAGATAATCGATAAAAATAAATGTGAATGATAAGGTGAATGTCTTCAAGGTTTCATGATTAATTAATTGATTAATCGATCGATCGACAATAGTTGTGGTGGTGATGAGTATAATGTTACGCCGATGCCGACGATGATGATGATGATGGTGGTGATGATGGTGGTGGAGGTGGTGGTGGCGGCGGCGATGATGATGATATCTCCATTTCTTCCACAAACAAAACCTACTTTCCAAATAACGTTTGTCTGGCTCTGGTGGCGGTGCGGGGGGCCTGGGTTTCTTCGGTATTTCAACTGTTTGCTGATGATCAGGCCTTGGTGGTCGACAGATAGTGGGTGGAGTGGATGCCGGCTTCGCCCACTGACGTTCCCTGTGCCCGGGTAGTGGATGCAGTTTTTGTGAGGGTTTCCTTGGTGGAAGCAAAGGCTTGGGGCTTAATTTTTTGAATAGGTAAACGCTTGTGCACCGTGGCATATCTTTCGATCCTGTCGGAAAAGAGATTTCTTTAGAAATTACAACACGTAGAGTACGGAACTCGTTTTCTATTTAAAACACGATTTAGTTTCATAAATATGGCTGTTTTAATTATATCACGCAAAAACATTATTCTCTTTCCATTTCATTGCTCACACTCTTTCTTCATCCCTCCCACTTACCTGTCACACACAAATACACACACATATACACACACATGCACGCATACACACATACATACACACGTAAATACATACACACACACACATATATAGAGAGAGAGAACACATATTACACACATACATACTCACATACACAAACACATACACACATATACGTACACATATGCATACACATAACTACTAAAATCCTAAATATGAGTTTCAGTAACTTCTAGTTTTTTAATCTAATAAATACCTAAATGTGATTACCATTAACCTCTAGTTCTTTAATCTAATACATACCTAAATGTGATTACCATTAAGCTCTAATTCTTTAATCTAATATATACCTAAATATGATTACCATTAACCTCTAGTTCTTTACACTACTAAATACCTAATTGTGAGTGCAATATTTGCATATGGTCATTCCACTTCGCATCCGGGAACTTGGAAGTCAGATAATTTTCGTAGACGTTGCCTGATGGGTCTGGAACAAGAGAAACATCCAAACTGGTGATGTCTTGGTTGTCCAAGGGAAGAACGATCAAGGCTCGGTACGACTCGGTGATATCCATTTTTGAAACTTCTTTTTCCATTTCGCTCTAAGTGACGTCAGACAATGCAAACAAATATTTAAGCTAGAAACAAATGAGGCAAACACAATAATCAATACATATAATTACAGAACGTGTGATGTAAAACATAAAGTGACAAAAATTCGATAGCGAACGAACTGCTAGAGGCACAACAGACATAAACCATTCCAGATAATCTATGGAACAGAGGGTTCCTTTTATTGTTGTTTGTTTACAATACTATAAAAAGATTTTTTTGAAAATTCTAAAGCGGAAGAGGACATAAAAGATTTGTAGTTTCGACTTAAAACAAAAGGATGATTCAAAAAGTGCTGAAAGGGAAGATCAAATATAAACATTTTGAAAACCGAAACAAAAGTTACTTAAAAAATTATTTGTGAATGATACTGAGAATATCAAAATGTGTACACGTGAAGCAAAATAAATGCATTTTGTTGCTGAAATTGTGCAGTAATTCACACACACACACACACACAAACACAATGTACAAGTGTGAAGAAAAATGTTTAGAGGTAATGCGACCGCTCTACTAATTACACAAACACAAACACACACACACACACACACACACACACACAATTCACAAGTATGAAGAAAAGTGTTTATTGGTAATGAGATAACACTAGTAACGAAGCAACACTGAAAAGATATTCCAAGTTGCGCTAGTAAATTGTATGTTCCTAGCAATTATGATAAAGTGTGGAAATAACGCTTCCATAACATCTCTTTTAAGTGCTAAAATCTCAAGGTATTAATTTGAATATACTCGATTTTATTACATCACTAACAACGTTAAAGTGAATTACAGATTCTATGTTGCAAACACCTATATGAAAATGACTGTATTTACATGAAATAAATTGGCAGAATTCGATAAAACTAACATTAATGACTGTGTTTTTCATGCAATAAATTTCAGAATTCGATAAGTAAAATAACGAAGGCGAAATGATTACGTTGGTTTAACTGATTATGAATGTTCGACAATGATAAAGAAAAATAGAATTAAGCATGTAGTGAGTGAGAACTTTACTTACTCTGTTTGCCAATAAATTCCATTTATATATCTAAATGTTTTCAAAACAATGAGAAAAGAGGTCAGTACGAAATAAATGCCATGGGAATATGGGTGCAATTGACAAGTATATTACACACGCTGTTAATTGCTAATGGCATCACTTTTATTTCAAGAGGATTGTAAGATATGGATGATGACAAAGCTAAAGAAAAAGTGCATAAATACGAACCACAAAAGAGATAAAGAATTAATCACCAACCACATAGTACGCCAAGACGACCGGTTGGCCCTTCAAGTCCACACGAGTGTGCAGAGCTAATGAATCGCCTTGAGAAAATGAAAGTTCTTCAACTTCACCTCGGAAACCGGACTCGAGCCGCACAAGCAGGGGCAGATGATAATTGGACAGATAATAGTCCAGAGTCATCGTACCTGACTCTGCTTCTTCGTTTGATTCGTCGTCTTTCGATAACATTTTGTCGTCTATTCTGAAACAGCGAGTGATGAATATACTGTACGATAAGGAAATGAGATGTTTGTATACCTTTACGCATGGATTTTCTGCTTTACAAAATTGTACAATTCGTGCACTCGGGTTCAGTTTTGAAATCAAATGACGTCATTTATGGAAGAGTAAACACTGCACAACAGTAGGTACGCAATGGAACCTGCACGAACATCAACTGCACCTTTCATAATTGATTTATTTGTTTTAATTTAAATTAATTAATTAAATGCACGAACATCAAAATAAAAATAAAAAATAAAATAATCAAATAATCAAATAAAATAAAATAAAATAAAAGATGACCTACAATCGTCGCAGCGAGATGCAAGCACAACGAACCAACAAATCCAATACCAGCACCACACCCCTCCGACTACCCTCCCCAAATGCAAGACAAGGGAAGGGGGGGGGGCTCCACAGGAATCTACCAAAAACTGAGAACATCTGAACTGAGAACATTTTCACGCAATTCTGTGGAGCAAAAGAATTCAACCGAAACAAAAACAACAACAGTGAGATCGATTGCCAGCGTTGACTGTGGGCGTGAACTGGCGTCCTGTAAAGACTGCTATGTTGTATGATTCACAATAAATCTAAATATTTATTTAAAGTAAAGCATTATATAGGCCATCAAAAGGGGTGGGGGTGGACATAAAGCCATAATGCATTCATGCTATAAATAGCTGTAAGCTGTAACTCGTCTATACTATATTTAAAATGCATACCTTTGAATTGTTTTGGTGTCGTTCAGCTTAGGGATGAGTATGGTATTGTATGAATGAATAATAGATTATAGGGATGAACATGTCATTGAATAAATGAATAATAGATAGGAATAACAGGAGATTATGTTAATAAAAGGGAGATTGTAAGAATGAGCAGTAAATTGTGTGAACAGTAAAATTAAATCCGAACTTCATAACTTTTATTTATTATTTATGCCAATTTCAGAAATAAATTTTCTAAAAGAATTGATAGAGAAATTATAAATGACAAAGATGATAGGACAAGACTATAGAAATGAGCAGATAATCACATGCTTGATGATACAATATTGTAGAAATGAGCGGTAGATGACTGTGTGATGAATCAAGCATGTAGATATGATGAGGAAATCAAAGGGATGATGATACAAATTGTTGGTATGAGCAGTGGATGACAAGGATGATGATACACTATTGTATATATGAGCAGTAGATGACAGGGATGATGATACAAATTGTATATATGAGCAGTAGATGACAGGGATGACACATTGCAATAGGAGCGAGTAGCACCACGAATGAATATGCACAATGGAATTTAGGAAATAGCACTGGGTTTTGTAATGTTGGAGATAACAAAACTAAATGTAACCAGAATCAAATGAGTTTATAAGCTTGGTTCATTTACACACTTGTAAATGTCGCCTTAATCTCTTTTCCAAACTTTGTTACTTTCCGTGAACTTAACCCTCCGATGTTTTATTAAAAACAACATTCACTTAACTTAGGCCTAAATAATTTTGATAAATCATAGAATCAAAGAAACAATCTATACATATAACACGCGCACATCACGAACACCCCTCTCTCTCCTCCTCTCTCTCTCTGTCTCCCTCACTCCGTGGCACCCTACAAATAGATCTAGTATTTTGACTACCTGTATCTACGTCCCATAAAATGGCATCCTACACCTAGATCTTATACTAAGACACCTTACAACTAGATCCAGTATTTTGACTGCCTGTAACCATATCCCATAATAAGACGTCCTACACTTAGATCCTGTAGCGTGACACCTTACAATTTGTAACCTTATTTCATGACACCTTACTACGAGATCCCGTACCAAGACATCCCGAACACTGGATCCTACAACAACATCTCGTACAATCCTACATCCTGTGTCCTGATCCTCTATCATGACACCGTACAAACAGATTTTGTACCATGATTCGCAACAAAAAGCAATTGTCTCGAGAGTAGTTCAGAACGATACGGGCCACAGATAAATGACGTCAGCAATCAACATAGCCAGCACACAAGGCCATACGGGTGTTTTTTCACGTTTATATTTCATTCTGGTGTCGCCGTGCTGAACACAGATAGCGAAGCATAAATAGGCAAACGCGCTTTTTCACAATAATGTATGACTAGACTTATCGCCAATGGTAAGATAGCATATACAGTAATGAACGATATTAGCGGGTGAAACAAAAATGGTAAACACAAAGCACGCACTTACCAACACGTGACTGTTCGAAAAAAAGCGCACAGCTACCATTTACTAAGATTCCTTCGACAGAGAACTATGGAATTGGAAATGAGAGAGAGAGAGAGAGAGAGAGAGAGAGAGAGAGAGAGAGAGAGAGAATAGAAAGAATATAATTTTGTTGTGTTAGACGAGCGGGGTGAATATTCAAAATTTGTTTTAAGAGGCAAGAAGGAAAAAAGAATATCAAGCATTTGTTGTATGTAACAGGAAGAAAAAAGAATATATAACATTTTGCTCTATAACAAAAATAGTATTCATTATTTGCTGTATGACACAAGAAAATAGAATATACAACACTTGTTGTGTGATTGTATGAACAAAATTATTTTAAAAAATAAATAAAAAAACGAATAGTCAACAATTGTACAAGATAAAAAATATAGAGCATTGATTGTACAATAAGAGAAGAATAAAAACAATATACAACATTCGTTGAATGAGACAAAACAAAAGATCGTTCATTTGTTGTTTGAGACAAGAAAACATAATATGCAACATTTATTGTATAAGACGAGAAAAATAATCTACATGTGTTGTATGATACAAGAAAAGGAGAATATACAACTGTGTATGCGACAAGAAAAATAAACAACAATTTTTGTAGCAGACAAGAAAAATAAATCGCATTTGTTGTATGATACAACTGTGAATGTATGCGACAAGAAAAATAAATAATTGTTGTATGCGACAGAAAAATAAGCAATATTTCTTGTATTCGACCAGAGAAATATTCAACGTTTGGTGCATGAGACAAGAAAAAAAATTGTTCCATAAGACAAGAAAAACAAACAACATTTTTCGAATGATAAAAGGAAAAGAGAATATTCAACTTGACTATTCGACAAGACAAAATAATTGTGGGATTCGACAGAAATATAAGCATCCTTTATTGTATGCGACACGAACTAAGTAACGTTTTGCATGAGACAAGAAAATAAACAACATTTTGTATGAGACAAAATAAGCAATATTCACTGCATGAGACCAAAACAATAAACTTTCAGGAAAAGGAAAAGAGGCTAAACAATGGCGAATGTATGCGCTGCTAAAAGTAGACAATATTTGTTGTATGCGACAAGAAAAATAAACATTTGTTCCATGAGACAATAAAATAAACAACATTTGTTGTATGATATGGTTATAGAATATTCCCTGAGCAGTCGCTCCAGTGCATGTATGTGACAGTTATTCAAAACTCTGACTTCGGGTTTTAACTTACAACAAAAAGATCTGTGTATTACCTTATTTCGGCCTCTCTGCTGACAACATAAAAAGATTCAATTGCCTTTCTTCGACCATTTGGTTTATAACGGTCAGAGTTGTACCTGAGGTACAGTTTTTCTGGTCGCGAAAGGAAAGGTAAAATGGCACCTGCATTCATTGCACGCACGTGACGTATGTCGCATTCCAAGAGCAAGGCGAGTGGTAAGAATGATATAAAAATAACTGACATGCTTTCGTTTGCAATGGTACTGCCAGTAACTCACGAAACTCAAGGACGCCCTTTATGAAGAGGCCATGCTTCCTGCAGAATTACTGTGTGAAATTCTAGCCCTGTACACAATACAGCTGGGGGGTAAGTCTAAACACGGAGTCACGGATAGAGCAGTAAAGCGCAACGGAAGAGCCATGCGGAACGCCGCACGATATGAGACGTGAAAGACAGGACAAATATCGGTAAAATTTCGAATGCGGAAGTCTGTCCATCGACAGTACACCCAAGAGTCCCATTAAAAGTTGCGGTCGCAACTAACATTGTCAGTACACTCAAGAATCCCATCAAAAGTTGACGTCACAGCTAACATTGTCAGTACACTCAAGAATCCCATCAAAAGTTGACGTCACAGCTAACATTGTCAGTACACTCAAGAATCCCATCAAAAGTTGACGTCACCGCTAACATTGTCAGTACACTCAAGAATCCCATCAAAAGTTGACGTCACAGCTAACGTTGTCAGTACACTCAAGAATCCCATCAAAAGTTGACGTCACAGCTAACGTTGTCAGTACACTCAAGAATCCCATCGAACGTTACCGTCGCAATCAAACAGGGTTGAAGAAAAATCAGATAAATAGAAACTCCTCCATCTGTTCAGTTTACTATTTCTCTCTCTCTTCCCCCTCCCCTCTTCCTCCTTCTGCTGCTGTGTGTTCTTTTATAAAACATTAAATTATTATCTCGAAATCAACATACATATACTGGCTGATCCCTAAATCTCACGGGTCCTTATTCTTGTATTCACAAATCAATATACATATACCGGCTGATCTCTGAATCTCACGGGTCCTTATTCTTGCATTCACAAATCTACATAGATATACTGTCCGATCCGTAAATCTCACGGGTCCTTGTTCTTGTATTCACAAATCAACCTCTCCATTTTGTGTAGTAGGAATGAAGTGTTTGGAGGCGACAAATACTTACCTGGAATTTGACTACCGTTTTATCTACATCATGAACTCAAATGCCTATAATTGGCTATGGTGTTTCCGGTTATTCACCCACCCCTCTACAAATGAATCCACCATCCTCTGGACTCTATGCATCAGCTAACAGTCCCTTTAAGCTACTTAACTTACTTTCTAATCGCCACATGTGAAGTGTGAAACATTCACTATACTTAACCTACTTTCCAATCGCCACATGTGAAGTGTGAAACATTCACTATGGTTGACTACAAGGTTGACAGCACAATAGTTCACACTAGTGGTCTACAACAAATCACAGGCAACACAATATTAATATCAATTATCGAAAAAATAGAAAACGAACTAGAATGTAAAATTAAAAGCAAGGGGCATAATTCGCCCTCAAGGGATGTAAATCCATTACACAAGTCCATTGTGTAAGAGTAATCTAGCTTTGAAAGAGAAAAGTGACAGCATGCCAGTCCATTGTGTATTCTGGTTGCATCTCAAGACATCAGACAAACCCTCTACGTTCAATCAGACTCTTATCCTTGCCGATGACATGGCAGTTTAAGGATTAGGCTTAGAGCCCACGAACCCTGGCTTGGATACGCATTATCCTGCCGGCAAAAGTTCCCCGACTTTTTTTCACCAGATAAACTGCAAATATCCGTTTTATTATTATTGCTATTGATAAGTTTTTCTTCAAATAAAACTTTACCTTCCATGCTGTATTTTATATGTCAACACAAATGTTACTTATCTTCATGCAATAGTTTTGTCAGTGATCACCAGTATTCGTAACATTTTCTACAAAGTAGTTTCTATGGCGTGGGGTTTTTCTAGTCATTAAATCATGCTCAGACCTTTCAATTTTCCTTCTCAATGCACTGCTGTCGTCCTTGAGATGACTCAGTATAAGTGTACAGACACAAAGCACCATGCATGCGTGTGTATGTGTGTGTTTACTTACAGTATTATCTCGTCTAAGAAAGGACTGGAACTTACTCTATGGGTTGCCTAGGGAATATAAGAAGGTAGGGAGAGCGGAAAATTAACAGAGGTACATACAAGGACGATTTAATTTTTGTCTGACGTCAGCCACCACCATCACTCCCCCCTACAACATTGGGCTTCAATCTCACTTTTTCAAAGGGTGAAAGTCTGCTCAGGGCGGACTGTTGTGGCACTCTTATTATAATAATTGAATGCTAACCGGCAAAAGCAGAGTTTAAGAAATAATCTCGCGATTCAGTATTTATTCCTTTCTAAAGGACATCTGTCATAAATGATTTTTTACAGTCCTGTAAATAAAATGTCTGCTGGTCCTCAAGCACAGACATATTGCATGTTTAGCTTGAGTTAACTTTACGGATTTCTACAATCGTTTGAAATTGCAATATTTTTAATTTGGTGAGAAGATTTATTATTTTCTCTTTTGATCACAAATGATTGGATGGGGTATTTGAGAAAAAGTAGAAGGCACTGGATGGGTATATATTTTTAAAACTTTTAAAAGGGGAAACCACTCTCCATTACGTTTTTATGTCCTTAATCAGAGTGCATTAAGTACAAGGACACAAAGAATTTTACGCACAAGCATTTAAAATGTAAATTATACATGCTTGAAAGTGGATGCACTATCTTGTCCATTCTTATATATATGTTTGTGTGCGCGCCTGCGTATGCATTTTATGGACATGAGTGTATGTGTTGTATGTCTGTGTATGCATTTGCATATGTAGGTCTATGTGTGCGTGTGTTTGTGTATGTATATGTTCAAGTGTGTGTGCATGTATGTGTGCATAAGTGTATACTTTTGAAAAGGACTTTTTGTGCTCTGGTTAGGTGTATTGTACTGTTTTCGGCTTTTATTCCTCGTCTCCAGAACCGAAAATTATGGCATTATTGTTTTTCCTCTCATTTTAAATTTAAAGAAAACAGCAACTTCAAAAGCAACAAAGTTCATCAGTTGTAACTTTCAGTAGTTTTGTTATGAAATCCGTTGGCAACTATTTATTTACAACCATTAAAGTACATCGACAGACTTAAAAATTGCACGCAGTTCTTTATTTCAGTTCCTCCTGGACAGTGTCATTTCAATTGCATTTCTGATACGGGCCTCTGAAAACATTTTTTTTAAATTTAATTTACGACATCGATTTAAGTGTTCATGACTACAGCACTTTAGATTTGATTCAACAAGCGCGCAATAATGCATTTATTATTTCCGACAGTTGTTGTCACTACATTGTGGTGTGATTTCTACGGGTTTACCTTTATATACTTTCGCTTCCATTCTATCAATGTGCCGATAAGTGATTATAACATTTACATTTTATGTGTAGACCTTTATAAAGTCTACATACATATAAATAGGTCTTTGGGACAAAATGCTCTAATATGGCGAATTGGCACCTTTTAAAAAGCGACATTTGCAATTCAAAGTTCAAGACAAAATACGATGTAGGTAGAGATACCCCTTAAAAGGCTAAGGCACCTCTGAACAAACACACACACACACACACACGCACGCACGCACACACACACACACACACACACACACACACACTATATAATATATATATATATATATATATATATATATATTTACAATAATTGTAATATCCAGCGACATTTATATGTGTGCGAGTGTGTTTTGTATTGGGAGTAGTAGATTCTTCAAAACTGCACGCACCCCACTAACTGTCAGGCGACCACCACCCCACTAATTATCGCGTGAACACTTCTCTAATTGTCATATGAACACTACTTTAAATGTTGCACGAACACACGTCTAATTGTCACTCAAACACTGTCATGTCACGCGATCACACCCGAATTGTCACTCGTACACTGTCACGTCACTCGATCACACTCCAACACTGTCACGTTGCGTGACCACACACCGAATTGTCACTCCAACACTGTCACGTTGCGTGACCACACACCGAATTGTCACTCCAAAACTGTCATGTCGCACGAACATATCACATGAAGTGCCTCAAGAAAAACGTCTGAACAATTAATAATAATAATGAATGTATAGCTATTCATATTTTATGAACTCAGAGCAGTTTACAGTGTTGAGGTCGACCCATCCAGATAAAAAGAACATCCTCCTTTTTAAGATAGCGATCTCCACCTCCTATCTAAATATAGCACACACAAAAACGTACTGTGGAAGCAACATTTCTTCATGTAGTACTTTCAAATGTGTATTAACTTTTCAAAGCCAAGGGAATAATAAAATAAAATGAAATAAATTTATGCTGTTTATTATTATATCAGGAACAGGAACCACCATGACAAAATTAATTTTGTGATATTTTGAAAGTGTCAGATACGAACTTACAAGATACATCGAGAATTATAATGGCATAGTTGTTATTTTTATATCAGCATAGATGTCTCACAACACCCATTATGTCGCGGTTTGTTCTCCAGTTATATCTCGCCAACATCTCAATATACACACAAATACTTCTACAGACATAAAACACAAATACTTACACAGATATACACACAAATACTTCTACAGACATAAAACACAAATACTTACACAGATATACACACAAATACTTCTACAGACATAAAACACAAATACTTACACAGATATACACACAAATACTTCTACAGACATAAAACACAAATACTTATACAGATAAACACACAAATACTTACACAGACATAAAACACAAATATTTACACAGATAAACACACAAATACTTACACAGACATAAAACACAAATACTTACACAGATAAACGCACAAATACTTACACAGACATAAAACACAAATACTTACACAGATATACACACAAATACTTCAACAGATATACAGACAAATATTTATATAGATATACACACGTACGTACTGACGAAACCACGCTCGCAAAACAATCTCTCTCTCTCTCTCTCTCTCTCTCTCTCTCTCTCTCTCTCTCTCTCTCTCTCTCTCTCTCTCCAACTTAATGAGAAGGCCCGATCGAGAGATATATACCTCTAAAACAATTCTTTTCTCTCAACTTTTAAAATTGAACCATATTTACACAGAATTCCAGTTACAATAGTCTGAAGCAGCAATGCTCGTTGGCTATCGAAAGATAGAAAAAAGAAAAGAGTTTAATGCTCGATAATGTTGTACTTCATGCCTGACATTCCGCCAGTAACAATTATTTCCGTTACAATAACAACTATTTCCTTAGTTACAATAACTATTTCCTTAGTTACAATAACTATTTCCTTTAGTTACAATAACAACTATTTCCTTAGTTACAATAACAACTATTTCCTTAGTTTACAATAACAACTGTCCTAAACACTTCTTCATTTACAATAATAACTATCCTAAACATTTAATTAGTTTTACTATTAACTGCCCTAAAAAGAAAACTTTATCTGCATTAACAACTGTCCTAAACACTTCTTTTGTTGTAGAAATAATTATCCTAAACACTTAATTAGCTGTACTATTAATTGTCCTGAAAACTTCTTTAGCTGTAGTAACAAAAGTCCTGAATTGTGGTACGTGTTGCTGTTTCAAGATTGTGATACATGATGCTGTTACAAGATTGTGGTACGTGAAGCTGTTACAAGATTGTGGTACGTGATGCTGTTACAAGATTGTGGTACGTGATGCTGTTACAAGATTGTGGTTTGTGATGCTGTTACAAGATTGTGGTATGATGCTGTTACAAGATTGTGGTACGTGATGCTGTTACAAGATTGTGGTACGTGATGCTGTTGCACGATTGCGATATATGATACTATTATAAGATTGCGGTATATGAAGCAGTTACAACATTAATGTGCATGGTACTGTTAAAGACTGTGGGACATGCTGTTACAAGACTGCGATATATGACAGTAGAACAAGATATCCTGATACATGTGCGGTTATAGATTTGTGATACGTGATGCTGTTACAAGATTGTGGTGCATAATGCTGTTACAAGATTGTGGTACATGATGCTGTTACAAGATTGTGCTACATGATACTGTTACAATATAATGGTACATAGTATTGTTACCAGATTGTGGTACATTGTACTGTGCTACAAGATAATAGTATATAGTTAAAAGATGGTGGTACATGGTACACTTACAAGATAGTGGTATACAGTACTGTTAAAGAAAGTGGTACATGGTACTATTACAAGGTTGTTATAAACGTGCTGCTACAAGGCAGTGGTACATGGTACTGTTACAAGGTTGAGATGCATGATGCTGTTAGAAGAATGTTGAAAATGGTGGTGCTAAAACATAGTGCTGTTACACGATTGTAGTACATGGTACTGCTGCTAGGGAGTGGTACAAAATACTGTTATAAGGTAGTGGTACATGGTACTGTTATAGGATTGTGGTACATGGTACTGTTACAAGATTGTTGTACACGTGCAGCTGCAAGACAGTGGTACATGTTACTGTTACAATGTTACGGTACATGATGCTGTTAGAGGATTATTGTACATGGTAGTGGTACAAAATTGTGGTACACGGTACTGCTACTAGATAGTGGTACATGATACTGTTACAAGATTGCGGTAAATGTTACTCTTACAAGATAATGATACGTGTTACTGTTACAAGATTGATGTACACGTGCTGCTACAAGACAGTGGTACATTGTGATGTTACAAGATTGTGGTACAAGTGCATCTACAAGATAGTGGTACATGGTATTGTTGCAAGATAGTGGTACATGGTACTGTTACAAGATTGTTGTACACGTGCAGCTACAAGACAGTGGTACATGGTGCTGTTACAATATTGTGACACATGTGTTGTTGCAGAGTTGTGATACATGATACTGTTACAAAATTGCGGTACACGATTATGTTACAAGATTGTGGTACATGATGCTCCTACAAGATGTTGGTACATGGTATTGTTACACTGTAGCCTATGTACATGCTATTTCTAAGTGCTAACAAAGAACGAGTACTTGAAGAGCATCTCAAACACTAACCTTTGAAGTTTAGTCACAGACACACAACTTAACATTTCAATCTATGACTCCATTATAAAGATACCCTTGTCAAATATCACACATTTTGTAATGAATTTTAAAAACATTCAAATAAATGGCTAACATAAGTATTCAAACTTTCACCACCGTCACCCCCCAAATCCACACCATCACCACCATCACCACTACTACCACCATTATCATCAACAGTAATGGCGATGGAGTAAGCAGATCATCTCAAATATCGCTCAAGCAAAATACATGCATACATACTTACATACATACGCGTGCGGGTGTGTTGGGTTCTGTGAATGAGGGTAGGTGGGTGGGTTTACTTTTAAGAAGTAATTATGTCTAAGCGGATGCGGATATAATTTGGTATTTCACTGTATTTCTAGCAACACGGAGTACATATCAGACAGGTGCTAGATTGTAGACATAGAGTAATTTGTACTGCAAAAAAATGGACGTTAAAAGGACGGTTCTCAAAGAAATCTCTGACACGTACGTTTGTCAGTGTGCTATACAGTACGTTTTGTCTTTTTGTTTGTTCAGTGTGTTGTACAGTACGTTTTGTCTTTTTGTTTGTTCAGTGTGTTGTACAGTACGTTTTGTCTTTTTGTTGGCTCAGTGCGTTGTACAGTACGTTTTGTCTTTTGTTTGCTCAGTGTGTTGTACGGTACGTTTTGTCTTTTTGTTAGCTCACTGTGTTGTACAGGACATTTTGTCTGTTTGCTCGGTGTGTTGTACAGTACGTTTTTGTTTGCTCATTGTGTTGTACAGGACGTTATGTCTGTTTGTTTGCTCAGTGTGTTGTACAGGAAGTTTTGACTTATTGTTTGTCAGTGTGTGGTACGCGATAGTCTGTCTTTCTTTGGTATATGAAATTCTGTCTTTCTGTTTGGTCAGAGAATGGTACATGATATCCTGTATTTCTTTTATGTCAGTTTGGTCCACGATATATTTATGTATTAGTTTGATAGCTCTTTCTGTTTTGTTATTTAAATAGTCATTTAACTTTGGACATAAAGGCAAGAAAATTATGTTCAGTTTTTATTTAGTTTTCTTTATCAGACATTATGTTTTACGATGGTGGATTGTTTGTGTTCCAGATCACGAGTTTGTTCTAAATGTCATATAAATATTTTATTTGGTCACAAGTGCCTGATTGTGATTAAGTATGTATTTATAAGATCACGAATTTCTGTCTAAGTCGAATATTATTTATTTGGTCATGTATTGTCAATATGTCACGCATGTTTTCCCTGGTGATGCATTGTCAATATGTCATGTATGTTTTCCTTGGTCATGCATTGTCATGTATGTCATGTATGTTTTCCTTGGTCATGCATTGTCATGTATGTCATTGTATGTTTTCCTTGGTCATGCATTGTCATGTATGTCATGTATGGTCTTCCTGGTCATGAGTTCCTGAATGTGTCTAATACGATTTATCTGGCCATGTAATTCGGAGTGATTTGCATGTAGAGACGTTAATAGTTTATCTAGTATCCGTTCATGAATACATCGTATTTTGTTTATCTAGTCTCCAATTTATGAATAAAGTTATGATTTATCGAGTCACTTATACACATTTCATCAATGAATCATGAATAATTTTAATGAATCATGATATATAATTTATGTGGTCGCGACTTTCCGAATGAGTTGAATATTATACGGTCACGATTGCCACAATGATTTCTTTATTACATATCTGGCCATTAAATGAATGAGTTTGTTAATTATAATTAGCTAGCTACGATAATACCGGAATGGCTCGGTTACGGTTGTCTGGTCACGAATGTCTGATTGAAAAAGATATAATCGTCTGGTCACGAATATGTGAGTGGTTTATGGTATATCTGGTCCAGCAATTCTGAATGATTTCTAAATGATGTACCTGACCAAAAGTTTCTAAAACATAAGTCAAATACTTTTGCAATTTATGAATATCTAGATGAGTCACATCTGATTTGTATGGTCACAAATTGTTGAGCGAGTCAGTGACTTTTCCCTCCTCACAATTTCTGAACATCGTATGAGATTTCTCTTGTCACAATTTCTGAACATCGTATGAGATTTCTCTTGTCACAATTTCTGAACATCGTATAAGATTTCCCTTGTCACAATTTCTGAACATCGTATGAGATTTCTCTTGTCACGATTTCTGAACATTGTATAATATTTCTCTTGTCACAATTTCTGAACATCGTATAAGATTTTTCTGGTCACAATTTTGAACATTTCGAATGCGATTTATTTGCTCACCATTAAATCTTTTATTTCCAAATGAGTTTTGGACGATTATATCGGGTCACGTGATATTAGGTCTCCACCCGAGCTTAATACTATGCCACTTTTGCAGTTGAAAGTCATTAAGAAAAAACGGTTCTCCGCACAGGGTCTCGTCCGTTAACGTGGACAGAAGCTGTCCGTCCACAACGTGCTCTTGGCATACTCTAGCGAGTTCCATGAGTCCACAGACTTGCAGGCACGAACACAGCTCTTTAACCGACATTTCCGGTACGTCCACTGGTCTTGTGCATGACGGTACGCCAAGTTGTTCTGTCAAGAAAAAAATACAGAAAGAGAAATCAAATAGATTTTATATTTCTTCGAACGTACATAAGTGAGTGAGATACACCAAGGATTCGACAATAAATCACATGACACAGCAAATACATCACAAACCACAGCAAATACATCACAAACCACAGCAAATACATCACAAGCCACAACAAACAAATCACATCAGACAACAAACAAATCACATCAGACAACAAACAAATCACATGACACAACAAACAAATCACGTGACACAACAATCATATGCAGCGTCTCTACTCACCTCCCCTCTCCCACCTGGAGGGAACTCGAGTGGATGGATCTGACTCGGGTTCGCTTCCATCCACATCCACCGAGCGGGGTTGCACGCGCATCATAGGCTTGCCCTTGCGAATTGGGTTCCGATGTGGCCTTGCATTTGGCGAGTTGTTCTTGGCGCGAGAACCACGCGAGTCAGAGCTTTTGTGTCTCGCTTGGGTAGGGAGTTCTTTCCCTTCGTGTGCAACGCCCATTGCACAGGCATCTTGGCTGGGCACGCCTTTCCTTTGCTGCTTCCTTTCTCGGAGGCGTGTTAACCACTTATGCTCGATTTCAATGTACTTATAAGCTTCTGAGTATCCTCCCTGGTCATCTGAAACTTCGTCGTTTGTGCCCTCTACATATCTTTGCGGCATGGCGAGCCCTTTGTCGGAAGACGTGGTTATCGGTCTGTCTGACGTTCTGGTTGACATCGATTGCAGATGTGCGGGTTTCTTTTTCACCGGTTCTATTGGTCTTTTTTTCACCTCGGTGACCCTTCTGTGGCACTCGTTTGGCAGCTTACAGAAGCGCGGCTGCCCCAACAGTGGAGAAGTTTTTCGGTTAGACTCCTGCACGAGGAGAAGCATTTCATAAGAAGTGACGATGAAATCACCTGAGCGCAAACTCGTTTACTTAGTAATTGGTTTCAATTTTTATATATGTCTGAGTCTCGCATCGTGTAATATGGTGCTTGAAAAGGGAGACGTACACACGCAAGTAAGAGGATCAGCAGTTGTAGATGTAGTAGTAGTAGTAGTATGAATAGAAGTAGGAGAAAGGTTAAAAGTAGTAGAAATAGTAGGAGTGATAGTATGAGGAATGAATAGAAGTAGGAGAAAGGTTAAAAGTAGTAGAAATAGTAGGAGTGATAGTATGAGGAATGAATAGAAGTAGGAGAAAGGTTAAAAGTAGTAGAAATAGTAGGAGTGATAGTATGAGGATTGGGAGGAGGAGTAAGAGGAGAAACAATAGTTTATAAGTGATTAGTTTATGTTGATTACACATGAATCATTTATAAGATGTCATCGTAAAATATTTTAATCATCATAATAATAATGACGATGTTTCTTTTGTAATAGAGATCGTGGTCATAGTAATGAGGGTAGTGTTTTGAAAGATGGTAGCAATGATGAAGATGATTGTGATAATAATAGAAGCAATATGTTTACCTTTGTGTCAAAATCTTCAGAGGATTGTGAATGAGTTGAATCTAAAAATAGACAAAAGAAAACAAGTCTCATTCATATGCTTAAACCGTTTTAACACGTATACTACTATTTACTTTTCTTCCATCGTTGTCGTTTTTTTGTTATTGTTAATGATAAGTGCGACGATGATAAAAATGGTGACAGTGATGCTTTTAAGTTACGAATGAGCAGAACTGATTATAATTTGCATGAACGAAAACTCAAGAAGAAGAGAAAATGTTTAAAAGAACTTTGGGGGATTAAAGAGAGATGGAAGTCAAATGATTGGTCGTTACGTAGTTCTCGACTGCTTCCTAAAAAAACTACACGCTGTTTGTGTGAAAATCAGTCACGTGAGATTTTTATTTTACTGCCAGTATCTAAACTCTTGAAAACACTAATGTTGCTGTTAATTAAGAGGTGTAACAATAGTTCGCGTATTACAAGAAACATTTTATTAAAATTCAATGCAGTATACAATTTTACACCTTGAAAAAATCAACTAGTAAAATTAAGTAACACAAGTATAGATTTAATGATTTAATTTTTATTATTTTGTTCACATCCACTTGGAAGCATTAATGATTTCTGTGATCTTCCAGACTGGCAAAGCTAATGTATTAACACTGACGCGTGTATCAGCATTTACTCAAAAGGTAACTTAGCAAGTTTCTAGTCTGAGAAATCTCGTGTGCAATGCCTCTAGACTTTATTGTTTTGCAAGCATACTCTTTGGATGACATGTCCTGTATATCCATTCCCTCCTGTTACAGGTTCTGGTGCTAAATTTCTTCAAAGAACCAAAAGACAGACCTTTGGTTAGAGAATGTAAAAGGTTTTCTGTATTTGTGTGATTTGTTAAGATTTCACATTATAACCAGGAAGTGTAACATTATTATAAATATGTCTAATTGTATTTTGATGCAGAGATCCATGTCTAAGTATTTAATTATGTAGTGACTTGTAGCATGTTTGGGATCCACAAAACAATGATGTTTCAGGGTTCTTAGTTTGGTTCTACTTTGATTGGTCTTTGGTGCCAGTGCCAAATTTGTCCATCATGTTGAGAGTTGCGCCAGTTGTTGCCAAGTGTTATTTCAAGTTTTCATTAATGATGACGGTGCACACATTAAACCTGTATCTCGAGCCGGCTGGTGTAGCGTAACTTATTTTTGATTTGTTTATCGTAATTGCAATGATAGTATAATTGTATAATCTTCTTCTCAATGTATCTATATATCTATTGTAGACTTAGTTTTTAGTCTCTGAGTTAGTGTGTTTGTGCTGGGGTGGGTGGGGCGCAAGCCTAATGACTGGCTGCGTCTCCCTTAAGATCGGCATAACAGTTGCTGACACAAATATTTATAACCAGTAGTGTATACATTGTGTCGGCAGTTTGCAGATGGGTTATATCCTTAAGTAGAACACATTTGGTATAATACATTATTATAAAATCTCCCCTGGGTGACAGTGTCATCGCTATATTATTTTTAGTATTATTAATTATTATACAATTTACAATGTATATATTCCACATGACTTAGGCATGTGCATGAATGTTACAAAAGGATTATGACCCAAATAGAGGAACGCAAAATATTGTTATCTAGACTAAAGGAATACCATGAAGATGACATCACTGTTACCTAGACTACAGGAAGAAATCTCTGGCATCGCAATCTCTGGCATCGCAATCTCAGCAAACGTGAAAGCAGTCCACTCAAGGTCTGGAGATTTTTCGTCCAAAGAAGTCATGTTCCTATCATGGAGGATGGAGGGTTTCCGTGGTGGAACCCTGGGTGGGACGTTTTGTGTCTGCAACCTTGAACTGGTATTCTGTAAGTCTGGATTTGAAAAAGAAACCCAGACAGTTAGTGATTAATGACAGTAACATCAACACTTGTGCTACATTGCACATTTTATCCATAAAGGTATAATCAGAAGATTTTGAATACAAAATCATTGGTCTGTAAACAAAACTTTCTTGAGTTTCTTAAAATAAACAATGGCAAAGATTTGGACTAACCAACATTTTTTGAAGTCCAACACGAATCTGACCACTAATATTTAAATGCGTTTAATTTGATTACAAACATTTGTGTGTCCAACGTCACTAAAAATAAATATGATCACAGGTCATTTCAGGCGAATATGGACAAAAGTCAATATAAAAGAATACGATCAAAATCCATTACAAAAATAATTATGACCAAATGTCATTACAAACAATATGATCAAAGGTCATGACAAATAAATATGATTAAACATCACAAGGAAATATGATCAAAAGTCATTACAAACAAATGTGGTCATGGCACTACAAACAAATATGAACAAAATTTATTACAAACTAATACGAAATAAATAAAATAAATATGGCTAAACATCATTAAAAACAAATATGGCCAAACATCATTATTAACAAATATGGTCAAATGTCAATACTTGCAAATATGACCAAACATCATTACAAACAAATATTGCCAAATATATGTCTGAACATCATTACTAGCAAAAAATGTCAAATGCCATTACTAACATATATATGACCAAACCTCATCACAAACAAATATGGACAAACATTACTAAATGTGACAGAGTACATTTGCCCCTCCCTTTTATAAATTTAATTGTTATATAAATTGCTAAATTGTCAGAATAACCCAAACTTGTGCACTCCTTGTGGTGTTTGAAAGTGTCTGAGTTGAGGTAAACAGCTCGAGACATGAACATTCTAGATTGCTGACATAATGCAAACTGAGTGAGTAGTTTCTATTATCCAATGATTATGATTTATGAGAATGAGACCAGCCAATGGGCTGAGATTAAGGAGTTCACTTGCTGTAGAAAAGTCCACTCTCTAATCACTTTTGAATTTGAAGTGGAAGGAGAAAGGAATGATGATAATGATTTTTGCATATGATTTGCATTTGGATTCCTTAAGTGTAGAGACATATCGGATCTTGTCCTTAACTTATACAAGGAAAATTATGGTGATCTTCATGATAAAGTGTGCTTACATCTCTTTAAGTGTGGAGACATGACAGGCCATGTTCCAACTTATAATGGGAGAAAATAATATGATGTTTGATACTTTAATGCCCAGTGATTATTGTAAAATTATGTAATCTTGTTCTAAACATGCTGAATTAACTATGTATATGTCTTAAAACTGACATAGATTTTTGATCTTGTAAAATTTATAAGTATGTCTTAAAAACAATATAGAATTTTGGTCTTATGAATAATTTCTGCATATGTCTTAAAACCGACTAGAATTTTTTGTGAATTATTATTCGTTTCGTGTTATGGTGATAGCCTCACCAATAATATTTTAAATTTACTCCTAATAGAGCAGATGTTAACACGATGTCTGGCCATATTTGTTAGTAATGATGTCTGTGTCACAGTCTGATAAAATTGTCCGACTTCGTGACCCACTTGCCTTGTTACTTCAAATTCGAATATTTGAAACCCTTGGCCCTTTGTTCAAAGCTTCCTTTTTCTAGGTGCTTCTAGAACAGGTCAAGATGTTATGTAACTTTAGGACCATTGTCCAGTTCTCGAACCAACCACATGCTTTGCGAACAGTCACGTGATACGCAATATACCTTTCTATATATGTACCCACACGCTTCCGCTCCCTCACTTCGAGCACATTTTAGCTAATTCCATCAGCTTACTCGGGTCGTGAGAGGCAGCCGGCGCCATAGAGAATCAAGGTACCCTTCGACTTCTCTCAAAGGTATCATTTTATTTAATAGTATTTGCCTATGTATTGTTTAAGTATGTATTTGTGCTATGTATTATATGATTTCCATATACACTTGAGCATGGTTCAGAGAAATAGCTGAAAACCTATATGTTACGGAATATAAATTTATTGTAACCATTTTTCCATTTCTGTACTTTAATTTATATTGTTTTAATTCACTAAGAGCCAGAATGCTGCGCTCGATATGAATTCTTCATGTAATTCAATTATTGCGTGTAATTTAAATTGTAAATTGTGAAGCGCTCTGTCGGCTTGAATTACCCCTTGTATGAACATTAATTTAACGTTGTATCTATTTTATTGCTTCATACGTCATGACTGTTAAATGGAACACATGTGAGACGATTATATTTTTTCTAAAATCTAATTGTAAGCGACGCGAGGTCGAAACTCTTTGTTCAGCGCATTTAATTGAGCCATGCCTAGGTAGGACCTGTTAGGTTGAGAATTATATCCAAACACGTTGCATCCACAGGTCGGCTCATGGTTCATGTTTCACCATGCCTCACCTGCATTAGCTTATTGGTGTAAGCGTGTCGAAATCCACTCTGAGGGCCATGCTGCAAAAATTCCAGTTCCTAGCCACTAACAAAGGGACATCATTCCTTATGCACCACGTGTGTCGTTAAAGGGGGACTGAGGGAACGAACCGGCATGACTGAGTGTTGAGACCAAGGATACAAGAATAGAGCTAAGTGCAAGATCAAGTGTACAGATCTCAAAGGAACACTTTTCTGGCAATTTAGATTGACAAAAATCAGGCATAGGCGCGTAAAGACAGAGTGAAGACTATTCGCGTTGCATTCGATTTATTGTTAATTTGTTAAACTTTATTAAATCTTATTTTCTTTGTTAATACCTCTTAGTAGTTGATTTCTATGCACAATAGACCAATTAGATTAATTCTTAGATTTGAATGGGGGCGGATGAGCGGAAAGATTGATGACGAGTGCATATTAATTTAGAGGGATTTAACTGTTTTCAAATCTAGCTAAAAGTTCGCAGTTTATTAGTCTGTAAATTTGTCGTCTGAACTACAAGACGCACTTTTAATTAGTCAGATAATAAATTGAGCAACCAGTCTGCGTAGAATATGAGAGGAAGAATTAATTATATTTAAAGTCTTTTAATTATTCTAAGCAGGGTCTTTAAATAAATACTGGAAACGTAACAAGTGTGGGTCGTCGCGGGATTGATATGTATTAAATTGTAAATTGTAACATTTTTATACATAGGGCGCATCATAACCTAGAAACGAACGAACGAACAGAATTGCCAATTGTTCTTTTGATTTTTGTATCACTGATTTTCTTTGCTTTTGTTGTGACATGTGCATGTATTCTTTTGCAGAGTAGCGTGCATGTTAGTTAATGTTGATATATTTAAGCGTAGTTAAATATGTCATGTTAGCTATTGAATGATTTATTTAGTATTGTGTTACTGAGTACTTCATTGTGAGGAGTCGAAGGTTATACCGCCAGCTAGGAGAGTTATCGGTAGTAACAGACTTCGGACTATTATATTTAGGGTGCTAGATATAATGTGTAATGTTGTATGGTAGGAGCCGTGACATTACGGAAGTCTTGGAACAGCGGACACTGTGACAAGCAGGTGAAACGTGTAAAGAGTTAACGCGTAATTTATTTCGGAAGGTGTTCTGAGTAAATTAAATAATTTTTGTAAGGTTGTAGCCTAAAAGTTATTTTCGGGATAAGCGGAGTTATCGCCGACGGTTAAAACACACAATTCACGAGATACATTGTTATTGTAGCCAGCGCGCTAAGACAGTAAAATGGATCGCAAACAGGTTATCGAAGACCTGAAAGAAACCGGTATCATGATAGGATATCAGGGTGACGAACTGACTAGCTACATCAAAACTGAGCTAGAGAAAGCGGAAAAAGCAGAAAAGGAGAGAGTAGAAAAAGCGGACAAAGAAAGGCAAGAGATAGAAAGAGAAGAACGCGTTGCTAATCGCGAACTGAAGAAGTTAGAAGCTGAAAAACTAGCCGAAACTGAAGCTAAACGCATCGCAGCTGACGCAGAAGCTAAAAAGCAAGAAGCTGAAGTTAAAAAGTTAGAAGCTGAAAGATTAGCCGACATTGAAACAAAACGTATCGCAGCGGATACAGAAGCCAAACGCATCGCCGCAGACGCGGAAATAAAACGGTTAGAATGGGAAGTAAAGAAACTAGAAGTTACCAATCCAAACCGTGATCGCAGAAGCAGTGGTGATTCGCGTTCTAGCGATGGAAATAATCACAGTAGAATTGAAAATATCATTCCAAAGATAAATATGGTCCCATTTGATGAGAACAAAGATCAAATAGACGCGTATTTAAAAACGTTTGAAAAGTTAGCCAGAGCAACAAACATTCCAGCGGAACATTGGGCGATAAATTTATCGGGGTTATTGCAGGGCAGTGCGAAAAACGAGTTCAATAAGCTTAGCGATTCTGAGTCAGATAATTACGACACAGTCAAGGCCGCATTATTGAAACGTTACAAACTCACAGCAGATACATACCGACGTAAGTTTAAACAGGCCACTAAAGCCAGTTCAGAGACGCACGCACAGTACATACGACGCGTAGCTGACTTGTTCCAAAGATGGATAGATCTAGCCGAAACTCCACAGACGTACGCAGGTCTTAGGGACGAAATGGTAAAAGACCATATTCTCGGGTCATACAAATCAGATCTACTGATTCACTTAGCAATAAGGGAAAAATCTACGCTAGAGGAGATAGGCAACGCCGCCGATCGCTTTGATGACGCACATTCTCAATTCTCGAACGCACACGCGAACAACAAGTCTCGACCGAACGAACCGCAGACTCGAAAGGATAAGAAAAATGACGGGAAGGCACCTAATGAGCGTGATGATAAAACATCTAAACCCGACACTAAAAACAAGTCCGACAAACAGAAAGATAAAAAGAATCTTGCATGTTACACTTGTGGTGATAGTGGCCATTTTTCACGAACATGTCCTGAAAAGAAAACAGCTAAAGTTTACGCAGTAGAAAGTCATACACCTAAAACAGAAAAGTCGAATCGAACACCAGTACAGGCAAACGGTCACGATACAATCGCTTTGCTTGATACAGGGTGTGAGCTAGACGCTATTGTAAATGCATCATTAGTTAACCGTACCGACTACACAGGGGAGACAATCTCTGTCACCTTTGCAAACGGCGAACAAGACATTTTACCAGTAGCTGAAGTCTCGATTGTTTCAGACTTTGTAGAAGGAACAGTCAAAGCGGCAGTTATGGAAAACTCACCGCATGACGTGATCCTTGGTTGCAAGTATGTTTTGCCGTGCAAAAAACAAACTTCAATCGAACCACCACTGGTTAACGCTGTAACCAGAGCAGCGAGTAGTAAAGACAAATCTGTAACTGCACCGATGTCTGCCGCACCAGCCGTAGATAAAGCAACAGTTAGCGAGATTAAAATATTACAAGCTGAGGACGAAACACTAGACAAGTTACGCAGACAAGCTGTACTTGTTAGTGACGTCAACACTGACGATTCGAATAAGAAAGCGTGCATTATTCTGAAAAAGGGTTTATTGTACCGCTATTCGAAAGTGGGAGACGAATTTCGGAAACAATTAGTCGTTCCACAAACCAAACGAAATGACGTATTACGATTAGGTCATGAGAGTCTTTTTGGTGCACACATGGGTGTACAAAAAACAACTAGTCGTATTACAAGTGAGTTTTATTGGCCGGACATCACTGCCGATATCCGTAGATTCGTGTTAAGTTGCGACACATGCCAGAGAACACAGTCTAAAAATTCAATCAGACCCGCACCGTTAGGAGAGCCTGAACTGATCAGTGAACCCTACAAGCGCGTAGCATTGGATTTGATTGGGCCTATAATACCCACATCAACGAGAGGTAATCGATACGTGCTGACCACTATTGATTACGCAACAAGATTCGCCGACGCAGTACCATTGAAAAATATTGATACTGAAACTGTCGCCGAAGCCCTTTTCGGTCTTTGGAGTCGTGTTGGAATTCCTACTGAAATTTTGACGGATCAGGGGAGTCAATTCATAGGCAACGTAATGAAGGAAGTAAATCGTTTACTTTCCATCAAACATCTTACTTGCACACCATACCACCCCCAGGCAAATGGTCTGATTGAAAAATACAATGGGACATTAAAAACAGCACTTAAAAAGCTCGCCACTGATAAACCGAAAGACTGGGACAGATACATCCCTGCCCTACTATTTGCATATAGGGAGGTGCCACAATCTTCCACCGGGTTTTCACCATTTGAGCTACTTTACGGACGTACTGTACGCGGACCGATGATGATTTTGAAGGCACTTTGGACTGATGAAAAGACAGATGACGAAGTTAAGACAACTTATACATACGTCACTGACTTAAGAAACCGTCTTGAAACTATAGGCAAGATAGCACGGGAAAACTTGACGATAGCTCAGTCTAGACAGGCAGAATATTACAATAAGCACACCAAACCTAGAGAATTTGAAGTTAATGACAAAGTGTTACTGTTGCTTCCTGAAGCACATAACAAACTTCAGATGAAATGGAAGGGGCCCTTTGTAGTTACCGCCAAGCTAGGGGGACTGAACTATAAGGTGCAGACAGGAAAGAGAGAGAAAATCTTTCATGTTAACCTACTCAAAAAGTACATAAGCCGTGAGGATCAAACCACTCAAGCTGATTTTGTCGTAGCGACGATAGTTACAGAAGACGAGGGGGGTACTGATTGCGTCACTGGTACTTTACCAAACTGTCCTCTACAGACGGACGAAACTGTCAAAGACGTTAGGGTAAATGAAGCCTTGACAGAAAGACAGAAAAAAGAAGTGAATGAATTGCTTAATGAGTTCTCATCTACTCTGACAGACAAACCAGGGTTGACAGACTTAATAGAATTTTCACTGAAGCTGACTGACAACAAACCGATACGTTTGAAGCCGTATCCGTTGCCACACGCTAAGATAGATGACGTTAGACGTGAGATTAAGACTATGCTAGATCTAGGGGTCATAGAGAAGACTGACAGTGCCTACGGATCACCCATCGTGTTGATTAAAAAACGTGATAACTCGTTCCGTTTTTGCGTAGACTACCGCAAACTCAATCAAGTGACAGAGTTTTGCGCCGAACCTCTTCCTGATCCGGATCTCATCTTCACTAAGCTAGCTAACGCTCATTACTATACCAAAATAGATTTGTCACGCGGTTTTTGGCAAATCAAGGTCAAGGACACTGATCGACACATACTAGCTTTCACTACACCAGTAGGAAACTACACATGGAAAGTTATGCCTTTCGGAGTTTCAAACGCTCCAAGCATTTTTTCTAAAATGATGCGGTCATTGTTAGAACCACTGTACGGACGTGGAGTTGAGAACTTCATGGATGATTTAATTCTAGGCACCCAGACATGGGAGGAGCACTTAACACTCTTACGAGATGTGCTAGCCAGATTAAAGCAAGCCAACCTCACTGCCCGCCCTACGAAGTGTGAAATAGCACAATTCTCCTTAGACTTCTTGGGACACAAGTTGAGTCATGGAACTATGTCGCCAAGTGAAGCTAAGATAGCACAACTTAAGGACACTTCACAACCGCTAACAAAAACACAAGTTAGAAGTTTTCTTGGTCTTGCTAACTACTACAGAAAATTCGTACCAGATTTTAGTGCCATTGCATGTCCTCTGACTGACTTGACACGTAAGAATATGCCTACAAAAGTAGTGTGGACTGATGCATGCCAAAACGCTTTTGACACACTGAAATCTAGACTGACTTCAGATTTAGTTGTTAAACTGCCAGATTTGACAAAACCATTCTTGTTAAGGACTGATGCTAGCAACACAGGATTAGGAGCAGTGTTATTACAAGAACACAATGACACCAAACACCCAGTTGCATATGCAAGCCGTAAACTCACAACTACTGAACAGAAATATTCCACCAGTGAAAAGGAATGTCTTGCAATAGTTTGGGCCATAAAAAAGTTCGAAAACTATTTGTACGGAAAAACCTTTGTCATTGAGTGCGATCACCAGCCGTTGGCCTTTCTCGGACAGGCGCAATTTACGAACAGCCGTTTAATGCGTTGGTCTTTGTTTCTGACACAGTATGACGCAAATATTCATTACATCAAAGGGTCTTTGAATGTTGGCGCAGATTACATGAGTCGTGCTTGATGCCATCAAGTGCCGGTACTGATAGAATGTTGTTTAATCAATTAACTGAACCCTACGGATTCCTTCCTGTAAATATGAAATATAGTTGCACACTTTATTTCTAGGAATGTCGAAATTTTTTTTGTGTAAATTTTTCTTCATTGTGGACTTCTACATTTTATCATACATAATTTGTAGGAGGCATTTTATCTTTGGCAAGATAAACGCCTCAAAAGCAAGGGGGTGTCACAGTCTGATAAAATTGTCCGACTTCGTGACCCACTTGCCTTGTTACTTCAAATTCGAATATTTGAAACCCTTGGCCCTTTGTTCAAAGCTTCCTTTTTCTAGGTGCTTCTAGAACAGGTCAAGATGTTATGTAACTTTAGGACCATTGTCCAGTTCTCGAACCAACCACATGCTTTGCGAACAGTCACGTGATACGCAATATACCTTTCTATATATGTACCCACACGCTTCCGCTCCCTCACTTCGAGCACATTTTAGCTAATTCCATCAGCTTACTCGGGTCGTGAGAGGCAGCCGGCGCCATAGAGAATCAAGGTACCCTTCGACTTCTCTCAAAGGTATCATTTTATTTAATAGTATTTGCCTATGTATTGTTTAAGTATGTATTTGTGCTATGTATTATATGATTTCCATATACACTTGAGCATGGTTCAGAGAAATAGCTGAAAACCTATATGTTACGGAATATAAATTTATTGTAACCATTTTTCCATTTCTGTACTTTAATTTATATTGTTTTAATTCACTAAGAGCCAGAATGCTGCGCTCGATATGAATTCTTCATGTAATTCAATTATTGCGTGTAATTTAAATTGTAAATTGTGAAGCGCTCTGTCGGCTTGAATTACCCCTTGTATGAACATTAATTTAACGTTGTATCTATTTTATTGCTTCATACGTCATGACTGTTAAATGGAACACATGTGAGACGATTATATTTTTTCTAAAATCTAATTGTAAGCGACGCGAGGTCGAAACTCTTTGTTCAGCGCATTTAATTGAGCCATGCCTAGGTAGGACCTGTTAGGTTGAGAATTATATCCAAACACGTTGCATCCACAGGTCGGCTCATGGTTCATGTTTCACCATGCCTCACCTGCATTAGCTTATTGGTGTAAGCGTGTCGAAATCCACTCTGAGGGCCATGCTGCAAAAATTCCAGTTCCTAGCCACTAACAAAGGGACATCATTCCTTATGCACCACGTGTGTCGTTAAAGGGGGACTGAGGGAACGAACCGGCATGACTGAGTGTTGAGACCAAGGATACAAGAATAGAGCTAAGTGCAAGATCAAGTGTACAGATCTCAAAGGAACACTTTTCTGGCAATTTAGATTGACAAAAATCAGGCATAGGCGCGTAAAGACAGAGTGAAGACTATTCGCGTTGCATTCGATTTATTGTTAATTTGTTAAACTTTATTAAATCTTATTTTCTTTGTTAATACCTCTTAGTAGTTGATTTCTATGCACAATAGACCAATTAGATTAATTCTTAGATTTGAATGGGGGCGGATGAGCGGAAAGATTGATGACGAGTGCATATTAATTTAGAGGGATTTAACTGTTTTCAAATCTAGCTAAAAGTTCGCAGTTTATTAGTCTGTAAATTTGTCGTCTGAACTACAAGACGCACTTTTAATTAGTCAGATAATAAATTGAGCAACCAGTCTGCGTAGAATATGAGAGGAAGAATTAATTATATTTAAAGTCTTTTAATTATTCTAAGCAGGGTCTTTAAATAAATACTGGAAACGTAACAGTCTGGTCATATTTGTTAGTGATGATGTCTGGTCATATTTGTTAGTGATGATGTCTGGTCATATTTGTTAGTGATGATGTCTGGTCATATTTGTTAGTAATGACATTTATCCATATTTGTTTGAAATGATTTTGGCCACCTTTGTTTGTAACGACGTTGGCCAAATATGGCCAAACACCAGTTAATGAATTAAAATAATGTAATATTTTCATATATTAACACAGTGGTACAAAAACTTCAACTATTGCTATGTTCTAAAGCCTACGAATGACATTTGTCGCTATGTTCTAAAGCCTACGAATGACATTTGTCGCTATGTTCTAAAGCCTACGAATGACATTTGTCGCTATGTTCTACAGCCTACGAAATACAGTTTGTTTCCATATAAGCGTGTGATAGTGTATTGCTGAATAGATCATTGTATTCACATATTGATGAAACAATCGTATTCACATAAATAAAATAAACACTCGCTACCAGTACTTTTAGGAAACCTTTTTCTCCATAACAAAAGTACGGGAAGAAACTAAAAGAAATTTTGCAAAACTAGAAAAGGTAGCTCATAATTGCTTCTACTATACTACTGCTAGAGCTATACTACTACTACTTCTACTACATCACTTCTACTTCTCTGCAACTACCAGATAACTGCTACTACTACTACTGCTATGATAATAGTTACTACTGCTAGAAGAAGAGGAAAAGATGTTTTTCCTCCCACATACATTTTATTGTTTGTAAATGATACGATTAGTATCGGTTAATGTATTTTCTCCCCAGTTGATTTCTGTTCCCACAGGAACTGCAGGAAACTTTCGGCATAAATGCCGTTCTCAGTTGTGATACGTTCCTGTAGGGTCTCCTCTCAGATGTTTTCGAGAGAGGTATCTGTAATGGTGTTGCAGCTGAAGGTGTTTAGTTTAGTGTCTTTAACGTATCTTTGTTCTACTCTGTGACTTTTCCCTAACTGTTATTGGAAGTGTATTGTATTTGTTCTTAGTCTGTGACTTTTCCCTAACTGTTATTGGAAGTGTATTGTATTTGTTCTTAGTCTGTGACTTTTCCCTAGCTGTTATTGGAAGTGTATTGTATTTGTTCTTAGTCTGTGACTTTTCCCTAGCTGTTATTGGAAGTGTATTGTATTTGTTCTTAGTCTGTGACTTTTCCCTAGCTGTTATTGGAAGTGTATTGTATTTGTTCTTAGTCTGTGACTTTTCCCTAGCTGTTATTGGAAGTGTATTGTATTTGTTCTTAGTCTGTGACTTTTCCCTAGCTGTTATTGGAAGTGTATTGTATTTGTTCTTAGTCTGTGACTTTTCCCTAGCTGTTATTGGAAGTGTATTGTATTTGTTCTTAGTCTGTGACTTTTCCTTAGCTGTTATTGGAAGTGTATTGTATTTGTTCTTAGTCTGTGACTTTTCCCTAGCTGTTATTGGAAGTGTATTGTATTTGTTCTTAGTCTGTGACTTTTCCCTAACTGTTATTGGAAGTGTATTGTATTTGTTCTTAGTATGTGACTTTTCCCTAGCTGTTATTGGAAGTGTATTGTATTTGTTCTTAGTCTGTGACTTTTCCCTAGCTGTTATTGGAAGTGTATTGTATTTGTTCTTAGTCTGTGACTTTTCCTTAGCTGTTATTGGAAGTGTATTGTATTTGTTCTTAGTCTGTGACTTTTCCCTAGCTGTTATTGGAAGTGTATTGTATTTGTTCTTAGTCTGTGACTTTTCCCTAGCTGTTATTGGAAGTGTATTGTATTTGTTCTTAGTCTGTGACTTTTCCCTAGATGTTATTGGAAGTGTATTGTATTTGGTTGAGGGATGTGATCAGTGCCGAGTGAATGAGTTTGTGGTTGTGTTCTTGTGGGAAGAGAAATGTGAATTGTAGAAGAGATGCTACTTTTTTATATTTTAAAATATTGTCTAAAATGTTAAAAGAAAAATGTTTAAGTAGAGATGGTTACACACATGAACTCGGGAGCAGGTAGGACAGTTTCTGAGCGCACGCAAACTACTATTATATTTTTTATGTGTGTGTTTATACGTGTTTGTATCGTGTGTGTGTCGTTATACTAAAAGGGGAATATTGAGTTTTTAGGACAAAATTGATTATGGAGTGGGTTGGGGTCAAAATAATCGCCAAACTTGCGTGACCTCTGCACACGCCCCCTTACGCAATCAGGCCATGCTCTGGTCACTGTGACTTTTCTTTTACCTGAAACAACGGAAACATGCACAGAGCTTCCGGAATTCCCCAACTGTGTTGTTGATGACGTAGGGACTGAGGTTGACGTGTATTCTATTCGTTGTGGAGTGCGACACACATCTTCACCTGGCAACTCATAGTCGTCATCAGAATCGTCGCTTTCGACGTCATCATTTGAACACGTTTTAAGAGGGACCCTAGGAGGGATGGCAGGCCCCTTGACTGTAGTGGGTTCGTCGCACATTAATCCTGAAAAAAGAAGGTGATTACAGCAAAGACTTCATGGAAATTTCCATGGTAGCAATGATAAATTAAAGCGAGGACGAGAATGATGTGAACTAGAGATTAGTATTGTTATTGTTTTTTCACATTCTAACTTTGTCCACACCACACGATCGGAATAATCCCACCGCCTACCAAATAATTAATTATCTGCAGACGTATCAAAATTCGGCAATTGATTTACCACATTCACCTTATGTTATAAATAGGGGGTGGGGTGTCTTCATTTTTTGTGTTTATTTTTTTAAAATTCTAATACCACCGTTCATTTTTGTGCATTCTAATGTAAATTACTTCACAACTCATCACATGTTAAAATGTTAAAACAATTTCAAAATAATCTCAGAAATATAAACACTCTGTGCGTTTATTTTCTATTTAAATGGCACTGTCGCCACTGAACAAAAATGTGGCAGGTTTTTTTTTCTCTGAAAAGAGAATATGATTATGATTATCTCTTTAACAACGATACTATTTTCATTATCCAAGCTCGCATCTCTTGCTTTCCATAGCTATTTAAGACCTGCTTGAGAGCTCACCCATTTCTAGCTACTAGGTTTCACTTCTTTTCCGCCCATCTACGGGAGATAACTCTATTGAACAAGGTGTGTCACGCAAAACGTTTGCTCCCTTGCAATGCTGGTTGCACGATTACGCAATACTATTCTACTCATCGAACGCCAAGACACTGGTTAAAATAATGAGCCAATAAACACGTTCGTCTTAAATGTGATGTATTCAGCGCTAGTTTTGCTGCCTCGGATTTTGCATTGCCCTATTGGCAGTGTAACTCAGTGAGATCGGATCACTGACCTATCTAACCTGAGGATACGTTACTGGATTCAAGTTATGCACTGTAAAAAAAAATAAGCAAATATCAATTTAAAACATATTTTGAATTTGCATAAACTGAATAATATATATCTATGTTTCAAATATTATTTATAAACTAAATATATTTTCCCCAATGATAAAATGAATGCTGGAAAGAAGTGTTTGGGGAAAATTAAAATTTAAGGAATGCAACTCTCCAATTATATCGTTTAGGACAAGAAAAAAAAGTGTAGAACTTAGATTTTAGTTTTTGAATTTGTGTTCTCTGAATGCTGAAGTGTCTGCCAACGCGATATTCTTTAACTTTTTGTTTAGCACTCACTCAGGAGTCCTTTATTAATGGAAGATTCACTTTTATATGTTTAAGCACTGCGCGCGCGTATTTTGTGTGTGTATGTGTGTGTGTGTGTGTGTGTGTGTGTGTGTAGGGGTGGGGAGTGCTATAAATAGTTACAACCATTAAGGTATGTGTTCATTTACTCTGAGTTCAAGAACTGAATGAAGAGCAGTCAATATAGTTAGTAAAAAGCACACAAAAGAACACAGTTTAGAATTAATTTTTGCTTATCACTTTGTGAGTAATTTGAACAAAACTGAAAATTGGGGGGGTTTTCTTATTAAAAATGATACAGTTGGGTGGGTGGGTTGTATCTTAAAAAGGAACTCGATTAGAGAAGTTAAATATGGGCACACTATGTGGCAATAAAGAACTTTACATACTAAGATTTGACACTAGATTTCTAGTAAAGACTTTACTCATTATGACGTGTCACTCGATAGGATTAAAGTATTTTTAAGTATTATGACGTGTCACTAGATTTCTTGTAAAGAATTTTGCGCATTATGACATGTCGCATGATTTACTGTAAAGAATTTTGCGCATTATGGCGCGTCATTAGATTTCGTGTAAAGAATTTTGCGCAGTATGACGTGTCGCGTGATTTCGTGTAAAAAATATTATCTAACACAAAGGGAACATTTTTAAAGTTGAGTTCTCCAATTAAATGGTGCTTTAAAAATGCGAACAGACACTAATCAAATTTTAAGAAAATACTAAATAAATATTCACCATCCTTTCACCACACTTTTTAATTGACAGAATAATCCAGAAATTCTACTTCATTTTTGTTTGCAGCAGATACATTCAATATTAATATCCCTTAATTGTGGTATGATGCATTGAGACAACATCTGACGATTTACTGATGATAGCTTTCAAAGCTGAATGAACTAATGACTGATTTATTTATAATTGTTTGATAGCGCTGACGGTGAGGATTGATGTGGCAGTTGAGTGAATGTTAATGTTTTGGTGATACAGATGATTATATATCATTGATGTATTGCTAATAATAAAATTATTCATGACAATGAAGATGGACATTAAGAAAGATGAGCGAAGATGTTTATTAAGTGATTGATCATTCTGACAAATAATTGATTTTTAAAAATGTGAATGATAATTGTGCGATATGAATGAAAATATGAATGACTTCAATGTTTCTTAATTGATTGATTGATTGATAATAGTTATGGTGATGGTGCGTTTAATGTTACGCCGATGATGACGACGACGATGGTGGTGGTGGTGATGATGATGATGTTGATGATGATGATGATGATGATGATGATGATGATGATGATGATGATGATGATGATGATGATGATGATGATGATGATGATGATGATGATGATTTCTCCATTTCTTCCACAAACAAAACCTACTTTCCAAATAACGTTTGTCTGGCTTTGGTGGCGGTGCGGGGGGCCTGGGTTTCTTCGGTATTTCAACTCTTTGTTGATGATCAGGCCTTGGTGATCGACAGATAGTGGGTGGAGTGGATGCCGGCTTCGCCCACTGACATTCCCTGTGCCCGGGTAGTGGAGACAATTTTTGTGAGGGTTTCCTTGGTGGAAGCAAAGGCTTGGAGTTTAGTTTTTTGAACAGGTAAACGCTTGTGCACCGTGGCATATCTTTCGATCCTGTCGGAAAAGAGATTTCTTTAGAAATTAAAACACGTAGAGTACGGAACTCGTTTTCTTATTTAAAACACGATTCAGTTCCATAAATATGGCTGTTTTAATTATATCACGCAAAAACATTATTCTCTTTCCATTTCATTGTTCACACTCTTTCTTCATCCCTCACATTCTCCCTCTCTCTTTCACACACACACACACACACACACACACACACACACACACACACACACACAAACAGACATGCACACACACACATGCACACATACGTACACAAGCTCGCCTGTATACACATACATACACACTGATGCATGATAATTCATTCAGGATGAAGACGTTGAGGTCATTAATGATGACATTATTATGATGCACTACTAAGTATCTCGAGAATGATTCGCATTGAATTTAACCACTTTTAGCCAGCTATGTGGTTTCCTTTCTATGTGTCACAGTGTTAACCAGCTGTGTGTTTTCCTCTCTATGTGTCTCAGTGTTAGCCAGCTATGTGTTTTCCTCTCTATGTGTCTCAATGATAGCCAGCTATGTGTTTTCCTTTCTATGTGTCTCAGTGTTAGCCAGCTATGTATTTTCCTCTCTATGTGTCTCAATGTTAGCCAGCTATGAGTTACCTATCTGTGTGTCTCAATGTTAGCCAGCTATGTATTTTCCTTTCTATCTGTCTCAGTGTTAGCCAACTATGTGTTTTCCTCTCTAAGTGTCTCATTGTGTCTCAGTGTTAGCCAGCTGTGTTTTCCTATGTGTGTCAGTGTTAGCCATCTATGTGTTTTCCTTTCTATGTGTCTCAATGTTAGCCAGCTATGTGTTTTCCTCTCTAAGTGTCTTAATGTTAGCCACTAAGTGTTTTCCTCTCTGTCTTAATGTTAGCCACTAAGTGTTTTCTTGCTCAGGTTTATCAGTGTTAGCCGTTGACATGTGAAAACATGAAGACACTGAGATCGAGAGTAGTTGGTTGTCATGCAAGTAAATCTGTCTATCTATATATCTATATATTTAACTATCTCTCTCTCTATCTATCTGGCTATCTAACTATCTATCTATCCATTCTTCCATCCATCCATCCTTCCATCTATATATTTATCTATCTATCTGTCTATCTGTCTGTCTTTCTCACTCTTTCTCTCTCTCTCCCTCTCTCTCTCTCCCCCCCTCTCTCTCTCTCTCTCTCTCTCTCTCTCTCTCTCTCTCTCTCTCTCTCTCTCTCTCTCTCTCTCTCGGTTCACTATCATAATCCTGAAATCCATCATAGACGAGTTGAAATAACAACTAATACATTTAAATGAAAGTTTTTGTGGTATACTAGTTACTCTTTGGGTTTATTTTTTAATTATGTCAATATAAGTGCACACGTAGGCACACACATCAGAAATTATATAAAGCTGATAGACACCACGTCTTTGGATTAAGAAATTAAATAATTTCTTTCATTAAAGTTGACTTGCGTTTGCTCTAAATGTGAATGCCATTAAGCTCTAGTTCCAATTATCTAATTATGAATGCCATTAAGCTCTAGTTCCAATTATCTAATTATGAATGCCAATAAACTCTAATTCTTCAAGCTACAACTATCTAAATATGAGTGCCATGAATCTCTGATTCTTCAAAATACTAACTACCTAACTGTGGTGTGAATTAACCTCTACCACTTTAAACTATTAACTACCTAAATGTGACTACCGTGAACATCTAATTCTTTAATCTAATAATTATCTAAATGTAGTGCCATTAACCTAAAGCTACTTAAACTACTAACTACCTAAATGAGTGCCATTAATTTTTAGATATTTAGTCTACTATCTACCTGACTATGAGTACCATTAATCTAAACTTCTTTAAACTATTAACTACCTGAATGTCAGTACCATTAATCTCTAGTTCTTTAAGCCACTAAATACCAAAATGTGAGTACCTTTAAACTCTAGATCTTTAAAGTAATAACTTTCTTAATTTCAGTACCATTAACCTCTAGTTCTTTAAACTACTAAAGGCATAAAAGTGAGTGCCTTTAACCGCTAATTCTTTACACTGCTAAAGACCTAAATGTGAGTGCCATTAACCTTTAGTTCTTTAAACTACTAAAGACATAAAATTGAGTGCCTTTAAACGCTAATTCTTTACACTGCTAATGACCTAAATGTGAGTGCCATTAACCTTTAGTTCTTTAAGCAACTTAATACCTAAATGTGGGTGGCATTAACCTCAAGTTCTTAAAATTACTAAATACATAACTGTGAGCACCATTAACCTCTAGTTCCTTAAACTACTAACTATCTAAATGTGAATACCATTAACCTCTAGTTATATACTCTACTAAATACCTAAATGTGAGTACCATTAACCTCTAGTTCTTTAAATACCTAAATATGAGTGTAATATTTGCACGTAGTCATTCCAGTTCGCATCCGGGAACTTGGAAGTCAAATAATTTTCATAGATGTTGCCTGATGGGTCTGGAACAAGAGAAACATCCAAACTAGTGATGTCTTCGTTGTCCAATGGAAGAACGATCAAGGCTCGGTACGACTCGGTGATATCCATTTGTGAAACTTCTTTTTCCACTTCCATTTCGCTCTAAGTGACGTCAGACAATGCAAACAAATATTTAAGCTAGAAACAAATGAAGCATACAATATTATCAATATATAATTACAAAACGTGTGATGTAAAACACAAAGTGACAAAAATTCTTGATAGCGAACGAACTGCTTGAGGTACAACAGACATAAACCATTCCAGACACTCTGGACCGGAAGATGTTTTATTGTTGTTTGTTTATAATACTATAAAATATTTTTTGGAAAACTGTAAAGTGGAAGAGGACATAAAAGATTTGTTGTTTCGACTTAAAACAAAAGGATGATTCAAAAAGTGCTGAAAGGGAAGATCAAATATAAACATTTTGAAAACCGAAACAAAAGTTACTTAAAAAATTATTTGTGAATGATACTGAGAATATCAAAATGTGTACACGTGAAGCAAAATAAATATATTTTGTTGCTGAAATTGTGCAATAATTAACATTGCAAACAAATGTGTGTAGATAGATAGATAGATATACTTTTTTGCTTTATTTAAATGCTTTTGTTTAAATGTTTCAATATTTATTTATGTATAAAAACAAGCACATAGATAAATATAATAATATTGTTGAAGTACGAATATTCAAATTAGCAAATAAAAAGAACATGTTCTGTCAAATAATGGCTTATGTAGTGCACACCCACCCTCTAAAAATAGGCAACATACAAAACTGCCTTCCAGAACAGCTGACCCTTACCCCAGACTGGTAACATACCTACATGTTCCAGACACTCACTCTAAGGAACCAATCAGAGTGCAGCTCACTGTGCTCAAATAAATGTGCCAGAAATCTACCTGTAATATGGCAGTCCAATGCAAATCAACCATAGCGGCAACACAAGTTTGGCTCCTGGCCATACTAAATTATAACTGTAGTACTAACTCTTACTGCCAGTTATCAACACAGCAGGAAATCATCCTGAAGGTTCATGGTTTTGCTTGCATAACTAATAGTATATCTATGTTCATTTAATCTTAACTATATTTTATACTGTTGTATTTTGCTTATAATATTAAAATGCATGATGACCATGTAAGCAAGAGTGCTCTGTCAGAGAACACATGTAGACTTATTCTTATTTGTGTATTTTACTGGCAGATCAGCTGTTTATACTAGACATTGATTTGGGCGAGTGATGAGCTGTGAAGCAATACCAGAATGGAACCACTTTATCTGAGACATTGAATTAGACAAACATTGAGCAGTGAAGCAACTCCAGAGTGGAATGACCCATGGACCACATCACTGGGAACCTAGATGACATGTCAGGCAACCTAAGCTAAGTGATCTTAAAACCAACAAGCTGAACAGCTTCAGTCAAGATTCAATCAAATTCATTCAAACTTTAATCAAAGTACTTTTAGAGTTCACTCAGAAACACTCAGTGTTCTCTTATAAACTCAATTATAGTATGCTCCTATTAACGAACCAAATAACTACCACAGTGCCATGGGACTCAAACGAACCTTTTCTTATGACACCACGTGGTCATGATTATGAACTATAACCATTTATAAACTTTATTGTGTAACGGTTGAATTATACCAGCGTGAAAGCGGCGGGAGCCGGAAGCGTCCCCTACATTCAATCAAATCAATGTTGAACTATTTGCTACATTAACCATGCTGTCTTTTGTTATTTCTTGTTGAATACATTTATTATTGATACTTAGACAGTTCATATTAGCATGACTCACTTTAATGTTATATGTTGTAGTCTGTCACCTGTATTACTTACTACATCTGGCTCAGGGGGCTCGAGCTATCTTCAAGAACTACCACTCTTCTATTCTACATTATTTATCTTACATCTTTCTAACACGTGTAGCAAGCCAAAAGGTGTGTTTTGTGGATTAGCCTAAGGTTAGAGGTGGCCTGGGGGTGGCAGAGAATTAACATCTTGCCCATCCCAACAAAGCATCACAACTTCTAAGGATTAATAGTGATATAATTTACATACATTACTTAAAGTAATAGCAAGTTCTAAGGAGTAATAGTGATATAATTTACATACATTAATTAAAGTAATAGCAAGTTCTAAGGAGTAATAGTGATATAATTTACATACATTAATTAAAGTAATAGCAAGTTCTAAGGAGTAATAGTGATATAATTTACATACATTAATTAAAGAAATAGCAAGTTCTAAGGAGTAATAGTGATATAATTTACATACATTAATTAAAGTAATAGCAAGTTCTAAGGAGTAATAGTGATATAATTTACATACATTAATTAAAGTAATAGCAAGTTCTAAGGAGTAATAGTGATATAATTTACATACATTAATTAAAGTAATAGCAAGTTCTAAGGAGTAATAGTGATATAATTTACATACATTAATTAAAGTAATAGCAAGTTCTAATGAAAAATGCTTAAATAATGTATCTATTCTAATTATAATGATGGTGTTGATGTAAGAAATGGGATGGCAGTTACTAAAGTCATTGTTGTGGGCACTGTTGTGGGTAGTAATATTAAGAAATGAAGATCATTGCAAAATCTCTGGTTTTAAAAAGTGGAAATTATTTTTTTAGCGCCATTAATAATGCAACGGAAAGAGAAAACATATTTTATAATTAATGGCACTTTCTGTAATTAATGTTGTCACGCATATTTATTGTTGAAAGAAACAGTATGAGAAAATTATTTTATTTTAAAATGACGGTTTTAAATGAAGTTTGGTGGTGAATAATTAGAATTAATAATTTTGTAATTGTCATTGCCAATGAGTGTTAAGTGTTAATGCGCTAATACTAGTGAGTCTATACGAGATTGTATAAAACTGTTTAATGGTAATTCTACAATAGTAAGTTTATATAAATTTGTATAAAACTGTTTAATGGTAATTCTACAATAGTAAGTTTATATAAATTTGTATAAAACTGTTTAGTGGTAATTCTACAATAGTAAGTTTATATAAATTTGTAGAAAACTGTTTAGTGGTAATTCTATACTAGTAAGCTTATATAACTTTGTAGAAATTTGTTTAGTGGTAATTCTACAATAGTAAGTTTATATAAGTTTGTAGAAAACTGTTTAGTGGTAATTCTACAATAGTAAGTTTATATAAGTTTGTAGAAAACTGTTTAATGGTAATTCCACACTAGTGAGTTTATATATATTTGTAGAAAACTGTTTTTCTGGTAATTCTACACTAGTAAGTTTGTACAAGTTTGTAGAAAAATGCTAATTTAAATGCGATACCACTAGTAAATCATTACAAATAAAGCCCTTATTAAATTACCTTTTGCATCTACATTTAGATTTTGTTTACTATTCATTTCTTACATCTAATTTTTTTTTATTCCTTTCTATATTTCTGGGTATTTAATATTTATTGATGGGATTCAGGCGAGATTTATAAATATCCTGACATTATGTATCTAAATGTTTTCAAGACAATGATCAAGAAAAATGGAATTGAACATGTAGTGGGTGATAACTTTACTTACTCATTATATTAATAAACGACATTTATGTATCAAAATGTTTTCAAGACAATGATAAAAGAGGTCAATACGAAATAAAAATTGACAAAAATAATTGCTGGCATTGGGAATATGAGTACAATTGACAAGTATATTACACACATTGTTAATTGCTAATGTCATCACTTTTTTTATCAAGAGGATTTTAAGAGATAGCTGAAGACGAAGCTGAAGAAAAAAATGCATTAAATACGAACCACAAAGAGATAAAGAATTAATCACTAACCACATAGTACGCCAAGACGACCGGTTGGCCCTTCAAGTCCACACGAGTCTGCAGAGCTAATGAATCGCCTTGAGAAAATGAAAGTTCTTCAACTTCACCTCGAAAACCGGACTCGAGCCGCACAAGCAGGGGCAGATGATAATTGGACAGATAATAGTCCAGAGTCATCGTACCTGACTCAGCTTCTTCGTTTGATTCGTCGTCTTTCGATAACATTTTGTCGTCTATTCTGAAACAGCGGGTGATGAAAATACTGTACGATAAGGAAATGAGATGTTTGTATACCTTTACGCATGGATTTTCTGCTTTACAAAATTGTACAATTCGTGCACTCGGGTTCAGTTTTGAAATCAAATGACGTCATTTATGGAAGAGTAAACACTGAACAACAGTAGGTACGCAATGGAACTTGTAGCCAAATAAAATGTAATCTAAGTATATCGTCTCTGACCTAATTCACATGTCAGTGAAAATGGATTCTTAAGCGGATAGTTCAATTGTTATTTTAGAAAATAAATTCACTATTTCGTCCTTCAGCACAGATAGCTTAAGTAGCTTTTATTCAATTTCAACCTGGATGACTACATTAAACCATGAGGCTAGCATTCGTGTATTTACTCCCCTTGAAATTTACAACACATTACAACGATTGCAGTATATTTATAGAAAGAAGCAACTCCGGGTACTTAGTTCATAGCAGATCGGTCTCTAAAGAAATCACGGACATAGAGTGTGTCCATTTTCTGGCTCATGAGAAAGATCAATAGAGGTAAGTTTCATTGTCCATTACTTTGAAATTGTTATCTTTGCTCTCCATGTTTCGAATGAAGAAGAAGGCATTTCTTCGTGCGGAATGAAAGTAGCCAATTCTCTTGGCGAGCCTTATCGACATTTGCTGTTCAGAACAGCTTTGAATTTTCGCTCACCCTCGATCGGAGCTGTACTACGTCACAAGAGACATCCGATCGAGAACATTAACTGAAATAGCGCGCGCATGTGAAGTGATTAACACGCTATCCGGCTTACTATTTTACAGTGCCGATTGCTTATTTCTCTGCAAAGTTTAAGCTTCCATTCAAATATTAAGCGAATAAATTACTGGTAGTATTTATGTTTCCTTTTCTTTCCTTTTTGGATGAAAGAGACGATTCATCGCTATTCGAGGAAGTCTTCCCCATCGGTTCGACGAAAATACGTCCGTTTGTGTGTTTCGTGATTGGATGAAAACACTGGTTGATACTCCTGGCTTTCGCTGTGTTACTTATTTTACTTCCATTTTACTTCCAAATGCCTACGAGTTATATTTTGATGTGTTTCGTACTTAATCACACATTAGTATGAAGTGCCTAGAGTTATATTTACTGTTTTTACTTCAATCACATATTACTATGAGATGCCTACGAGAAATAATTTGCTCTATTTATTATTTTACTTCAATCACAAATTACTTTGAAATGCCTAGAGTTATAATATACTGTGTTTTTTACTTGAATCATAAAGTACTAAGAAATGCCTACGAGTTATGATTTGATTTAAATATCAATTGAAGGTACGTTAATTTAATGTTTGATATAACTATTTTCTGACCTACAATTTAACAGATTAGATCCCATATAAAATAGATTATTATATTGGCGCTATAGGAGAAGCATTTACACATGTAAAACATAATATGCAAGTACGCTAATATTAATTATCATATCAAAAGTCATCACTAAAAAACAATCCATTTCCTTTCAAATATAAACCCCTACAACAGACAAAGAATGCAGCAAAGAGTATATAGCAATAAACGTGCTTACACTAAGAGAGAATGTGCCGTTATTGCTAGAATGAATACATGCCAATGTACAGTACTCTACATAAACACACGCTAATGTACAGTACTATATATGTAGTGCTAACATAAACACACGCTAATATACAGTACTATACATTTAGTGCTAACATAAACACACGCCAATAAAATACAGCGATATTTTTCAAAAAGTAATGGCAACCCTCCTTGACCCCACCGATCAAGGCGCTCCGTGTAAATGGCACACGCCCGCTATTACAGCACACACCTGTCCCCCCGAGACAGTAGAAGAAGACTGTACTGAGGTGGGCGGCAAACATTGTACACAATGCTGAGCTCAGCAAACTACATAATAATAGCAAAATATATTCAAATGTGAATAATACAAAATATTACTACAACCAGGTTTTTAAAAAATAGTTCTTTCGATTCTGCTATTAAATATAATCAATGCTGTTTTTCTTAAAAATTAAGCACCATTCTCTGGCTATATTACATTTCAAACCATGATGATTGCTGTAGACATAACTTAGCTAGCACCATTCTCTGGCTATATTACATTTCAAACCATGATGATTGCTGTAGACATAACTTGGCTAGCACCATTCTCTGGCTATATTACATTTCAAAACATGATGAATGCTGTAGACATAACTTGGCTAGCATTCTACAAGTCATAAGTAACAATAAATAAGTGATCACACGTCACTTCAAACGAATGTGGGCATTAAGAGAAGAATGCTCATGGCTAGTCACACACTTCTGGAATGCTGGTTCCAGTCTGGCAGTGTTTGGTCTTGGTGTGCCTGGTGATTGCTTTTTTTTTTAATAATAATCATAATCATCGTAGTCGTCCCACCCAACCACCATCACCATCAACACCATCCTCATCACCACCACCGTCATTGTAGTCAGCAGCAGCAGCACCCCACCACCACCACCACCACCTTCATCATCGTCGTCACCATCACCACCACAACCACTACCTTCATCACCACGTCATTATTTTTATCCTCATTATTTAAATAGTTTCCTAACATTATAGCATTCTGTTACTGTTCCTGTATGGAGAACTATCATATTGTGACACACTTTAAATATGTTTGTAAGCAGAGTGTAAACGGAAAAATGCTAATTACCCAATTAATTTAATTAATATAATTAATTTCGTTAATTTTCAAAATTTGTAAATCAAATTTTTGATTTGAATTTCACAATTCAAATCTGAGTAAGATTTGTTTGACGTAAACAACATCGACCCATATCTACAAATAAAGGGAGTTGGAATTACAGGTCACAAATTCTTATGTAACATGGGCATATTCCTGGCACCACACACACTTAGTCTATTATGTGTGTGCATTCAGCTATGACTATGGAGTCAATAGGCACAGGAAGAAAAACAAGTCATAGCCAGAGGCTAAGAAATTCTAGAAACTTCCATGACCTCTGAAAATAGTTAAAAAAAGAGCAGACTCAAAATTCTCTACACTCTTTTACACAAGTTTGGGTCCCGTGCACGGCTCTTGGTCAGAACTCAGGAAAGGTATGTCCGATGTAGGAGATTGTGTTGTGGATGATTTTTACATTTGATCTTTGAATAATGTTGAATCATGCTTCTTGTAAATATAACGAATTTAAACTATAATGCTTTTATTTCGTTTAGAGAGAGAATCAGATAAATTAAATTGTTAAAGGGAATTGTAATGAGAAATGGAAATGTAAGTACAGATTGCAGAATTTTAAAGCATGATCCTGATATGCGCCATTACATTGATCTATTGCAGTTCAAAGCCGTTCCATGCGTTCAGCTCCATACGTCACACGTGCGTGCGTACTTGTCAGTACATATTTGTCTCCAGTTATTCATTTCTGGATTGTACCAGTTGATCCTGGCGTCTCAAGTTCCAGTTGTCTAGTGTTGACAACGAGTACTGCCACTTGGTCTCTACATGTGTTTAGGGCCAGTGTGGAGTAATCTGCTTGTGGATTCTGTTTGTATCAGTGTTACGTTTCCAGTATTTATTTATAGACCCTGCCTAGAATAATTAAGGACCTTAAAGATAATTTAATTCCTTCTCTCATATCCTATGCAGACTGGTTGCTCAACTTATCATTTGACTAATTTAAAAGTGTGTCTTGTAGTGCAGACGACAAATTTACAAACTGATAAATTGCGAACGTTAGCTAGATTGAAGTCGTTAAATTCCTCTAAATTAATATGCATTCGTTATTGTCATTCAGCTCATTCGCCCCCATTCAATCTAAGAGATCTATAGGTCTATTATGCATAAAAATTAACTACGAAGAGGTTTAACAATTAAAAATAAGATTTAATAAGGTTTAACAATTTAACAATAATCAAATACGAGCGCGAAAAGTCTATTTCTCAATTCATGCACGTACGTGCTTAATGTTCTCAAGGGAAAGGGTAGCCAATTGTTTCCTTGTGATAATTGAATTCAACTGAGGAATACTCAGCTGTAAAATCTGTATTCGCCTGGTCTCTTCAGTCCGTCCCGGTCTATCTCACAGTAGTCACTCTAGCGGAGATGCACGTGGCATACAGGGAAAGGTGTCCTTTTATGTCGCTAGTGAACTTGAGTCTTTAGACCAGCATACGTGGCGTGGACTCTCAGAAGAAGTGAACTCTCACCAGAATTCAAACCAGTTTATACAGGTCTTCGGACGAAGACAAAGACAACTTGTCCCATTCAAGGATGCGGACAACAAGGCAAGGCAAAGCAAAACCAAGCCCAAAGAACAAAGCCGACCTGGGAAAAGCAAAATGTGTCCCAATATAGTCTCTGCTAATATGTTCCCACTTAAGCACATTCCAGTTTAAATGCTCTGAATTAGAAATTCGACCTCGCGTCGTTTACAATTTAGATTTAGAAAACGTAATCTTCTCACGCATGTTTCATTTAACAGCATGACGTATGAATCATAAAAATAGTTACAACGTTAAATTAATGTTCATACAAAGGGGTAATTCAAACAGCAAAGCGCTTCACAATTTACAATTAAAATTACACGCAATAATTGAATTACATGAGAAATTCATATCGAGCGCAGACATTTCTGGCTCTAGTGAATTTAAAAGCAATATAAATTAAAGTTACAATAAATTTATATTCCATAACTTATAGGTTTTCAGTCATTTCCCTGAACCGTGCTCAAGTTATAGTGAATAATATAATACGTAGCACAAATACATGCATAGTTAAAATATACAGAATACAATCAAATAAAATGGTACCTTTATGAGAAGTCGAAGTGTATAATTCTCATCTATCTCGTCGGCTGCCGTATGACCCGAGTAGCTAGTGGTTGGTGTAGCTAATTGTGTTCTCGCAGTGAAGGGGCGGAAGCGTTTACCGAAATTTATAGGAAAGCATAAAGCATATCACGTGACGGATCGCGTGGCATGTAGTTGGTTCTAGAACCTAGACAATGGGCCTAAAGTTACATAACGTCTTGACCTGTTCTGGAAGCATCTCGATAGGAGAGAGCTTGAACAAAAGGTTTTCAAATCTCAATATTTGAAGTAAACAACAAGTGGGTCAGCAAGTCATGACATTTTTATCAGACTGTGACAATCAGGACCATCAAGGGAGACGGTATTACGAAGTGGGCTGCTGCGAGGAGCGTGAGTCTGACCCACTTGTACTACGTGGATAAACTGCCTAACCATTGAAATTGAGTATACTGAACTGTGGATGACTATGTGCTATCAGTGTCTGTGAAAGGATTACAAATTACAGACTTTGTTTAACTTTCTATGGACAAATTGTTGTGCGTAATTCACGGAACATTCATTTACGTCACCAGGCGGGCTAAAACCACGAGACATTCAATTGTCAGCCACCCTGCCGAGAACGAGGCTACAACAGAACAAGGCCATAATCAGGTGATTCAATTACATGAACTTTCTGTGTAATCTGTACATGTTTCTGTGATTTTCATTCCTTGCTCTATGTCTGATTCTTCTATGCAAATTCTATATTTTCCTAAAGTGTTGACTATGTAGTTGGCTTATGTATGAAGAGTAATTGTGTAAGCTTAACTAAATTGTACGATAACATCACACGGAATTCTCTAATAATTATTCTGAGAACTGTATTGATATATCTTTTCATTAATTGTAATTCTGGAAGTCTTATGAGATTTGTGATTTTGGAATCGCCTAGTGTGTGATTTGAATTCAAGTGTAAATTTATTGAAATTGTTATCTTTATTTCTTTTTAATAATTTGTTTTCTTTAAAACTATTTACTCCTTCATTTCTCGGAGGTACATGTGTAAATGATGGGTGGGGGCAGCCAATGACATAAGACAATTGAGAAGACGGTCTAGACACATGTTTTAAAATAGTTCCCATCATTGACAGCGATGAGAGATTTGTGGTAGGGCCGGAATAGTGATAGAACGACTGACAAGATAAACGCAGTGTAGTCACTATTCCGAGACAGGTAACACTTGGGAGACGGTCATTGACTGACGGACTACTCGAGGCTTGACCTAGTCACTCTCGGACCGCATAAGACCCTTAAGGAGGTGGTGAGCGATTGGCATGAAAGAGATTAATTAAGATATTAATAACCAAGGTGCACACGGAGAACCCCCTTTCCGCCACACAGAGGGAAAAAGAATTAATGCTGTTTGCATATGACCATAACAGTTCATCACTATGGGTATATATACAACCAAGTTCATCACTATGGGTATATATACAACCAAGTTCATCACTATGGGTATATATACAACCAAGTTCATCACTATGGGTATATATACAACCAAGTTCATCACTATGGGTATATATACAACCAAGTTCATCACTATGGGTATATATACAACCAAGTGCAGTGAGATCGATTGTACACTCAGCCAACAGCTCTCGTTCAGAACGGACGTCCTCCGAACAGCAGCACTGTTACCACAACGTCAAACACAAAAATGGACAGACATTTTCTCAAACGACACCCTGGAGCACGTGCAACAATGCTCGGGGGAAAGGCACGTCACGAATGTGAGCGAGACAGCACAACATTAGAAAACCAAGACAACACAACATTAGAAAACCAAGACATGCATCCACGTCACGCCAGCAGACCTCTACACCTGCTTGCTTAGCATCTTCAACACTACAATAGGCACCCGCATTACAAAAAAGGCAGCAAAATCACGAACAAAAGCTGCAACAATAGTCAGGGTAGACGCCCCCCTCGACAGCTTAAGGAATGCCATGGCAATACCAGTCCCCCACCCCACCCCCGACGAATTTGATGAATGGATAGAAACATCATTTGAACCAGAAGAAAAAGACACTGAAACACAGACTGACAGCCACAACACGGACAGAGGAGCCACTGCCTACAGAGCCACACGCAGAGAGAAGAATCACTACCTACATACTCAGCCACAACACGGATGGACCCACCGCTACAAGCAACAGCAAGCGCAACATGCAGCAACACAGCAACAAACAGCAAAGAAACGCAGACAAAACAGAAAAATAAGACAAATTCACCAGAGACACATACCACAATAAAAAAAGAAACCTAAAACGGACAAGCAGCAAAAAGTGAAGATTGTGCAGACACCAAAAATAATAGATCAGGAGACAGGAACCAACACTACAGCAGCAACCATCGAAACACAAACGGTACCTCATAAAAATCGCCACACAACTGACCAACACAAGAAACGATCACCCAAGTTCAAACCACAGACACACAAACGACGCAGTGGAGGAAAGAAAACCAACAAAACACAAACAACGGACAACATTGACCATCACACCAAAAACCGGAAAATTCAGGAGACACCAAAACAAGCCACAACAACGCAAACCGACACAAAAAAACAGAAAACGCCCATCAAAATGAATCAGAGACCAACAAAAGCAGCAAACATAAACGAAAGACACAGACAACACACCATCGACAACTACAACCAAGTACCCCATGGACAACCACCACCCCAGGAGTTGTTAACGTGGCTCATAAACACCCTACTACACTGGCACCAAAAGTACCCGCGCCAATACGGACACCGATGGCGTTATGGTCACTACACACCTACCTTCAACGGAATCCGGAGATACTAAAGAATTGTTTCCTTCCCGAGGTCAGCAATAACATGGGAAAAGTATCGTGGAGTCTGAAACTTTGCGAGAAATTCCCTGTACTCTACAGCTGTCCATATGGTCCATAGCCTACTATGGATCCCGGAGATTATTATTTTTTTTTTAGAGTTACCGGACTAACCTGGGGTGGCCCCGAAAACAGCGGAAATCATCACCTGCACGACACATCAAGACAACTGCACCAAAGGAAAAATAAAAAAAGATTATCTACAACCGTCGCAGCGAGATGCAAGCACAACGAACCTACAAATCCAATACCAGCAGCAACCCCTCTAACTACCCTCCCCGAATGCAAGACAAGGGAGGGGGGAGGCTCTACAGGAATCTACCAAAAACTGAGAATATCTCTGAAGACGAAAGGTTTTCACGCAATTCTGGAGCAAAAGAATTCAACCGAAACAAAAACAACAACAGTGAGATCGATTGCCAGCGTTGACTGTGGGCGAGAACTGGCGTCCTATAAAGGTGAGGTGAATGATTCACAATAAATCTAAATATTTATATTTATTTAAAGTAAAGCATTACTTAGGCCTACAAGAGTGGGGGGGAAACAAAGCCATAATGCATTCATGCTATAAATAGCTGTAAGCTTTAGCAACTCGTCTTAAACTATATTTAAAACGCATACCTTTGAATTGTTTTGGTGTTGTTCAGATGGCAGAGTTGTCTACCGATGTAAAAACATGGACGCTCGCGAATCAACCTAACCATTACAGACAACTCTTATCAGTATCAGAATTGTTTACCGTGTCAAGATCCGGTTTTATGCGTCATTGTGCTGGAACGAGGAAAGTCGTGCCTCTTTCTACGTCATACTTCACCCGAGCATCAGAACGCTGCACGCAACCTGGTTGAGAAAAAAAAACTAACGAAGCAACAACACTTATCACTCACTGATACTTTGACTATCATAGATGGACTTTTCTTGAGCACGTGAAATAGAAATAGACTGTAGGCTTCTATCCTCACTAGTTTATTACTAAAGTTTGGTGAGTTTAAAGCAGAAATATTTAAACACGATTTCTGGTATCTAATAACTAACAAGAAAAATGTTTTGTTTTTTTAAAGTGAAGAGAGCGAAGTCCATCTTCGAACTGTGTTCTTTACTGCTTTTTTCTTCTTTATTTAAATCCCACGTGTAAAAGAATGAAAAGAAAAATACAAGCACACTAGAATACTCTTTCTCAGCTAGCTGTTGTCCCTGGACTTGTAACTGAAACCATCACAGGCTGCTACAATTTCTTGGGAACGGGGTCAGGCGGAAATATTAAAACTGAATCGTACCCGGAAATAATTGTACTAGAAAAAGTCAACAATCACTCTACTCTTATACTCACAAGTATTGTTTGAAAACTCCCTACATAGCGATTCGTGCACATGAATAAATTACAAACTTAAATAATACAATCTACAGTTTTCTTATTTCGTTGGTAGATTTCGTTAGTGTCTATTTGCGGCCTAACTCATTTCAATCTTTTCTTTAACAAAGGGTTTCCGCAACAAGTTCTATTTCAGTGGTATCAATGTGTGCTATTTGTAGGCGTGTTTTCTGTAACAAAGGGTTTCTGAAACAAGTGCTAATTTTAGGCATGTTTGTCTTCATTTTAGTTTCTTATATTTGCTTCAGTGTTTTGTGTAGTGTTGAAATTAAACTATCAAAATGCATGTGAATTATTGCAGCTAAGATTCCTAAAGTGTGCGATGTATGATAGTTAGGCACACTTTCATAAAGTGTGCTGTATGTGGTACTTCAGAAAAGTTTATTAAAGTGAGTTGTGTGATATTTCAGCAGAGTTTATTAAAGTGAGTTGTGTGATATTTCAGCAGAGTTTATTAAAGTAAGTTGTGTGATATTTCAGCAGAGTTTATTAAAGTGAGTTGTTTGATATTTCAGCATAGTTTATTAAAGTGAGTTTTGTGATATTTCAGCATAGTTTATTAAAGTGAGTTGTGTGATATTTCAGCAGAGTTTATTAAAGTGAGTTGTGTGATATTTCAGCATAGTTTCTTAGAGTGTGCTGCTATGTGGTATTTCAGCATAGTTTCTTAGAATGTGTTGTGTGATATTTCAGCATAGTTTCTTAGAGTGTACTAAATGTGATATTTCAGTGTAGTATCTTAGAGTTGTTGCGAGGGTGTTTGGACGGGATGGGGCGTGTAGAAAAGAGCTACGCGCGCGCGTGTGTGTTTGAATATTTCTCTGATACTTCTTTTATTTCAAACGTTTTTATTTTTCAGAAAGGCGAGTTTTTCTAATAGAGCTAACCTCACATAAACAAGCAAACTCATGCTCACAGATACACACACGAACACACACGCACACATAAACACGCACGCACGCACGCACACACAATGTTGACTTTAGTACACTAGCCACAAGAAGGCATGGCATTGTATTCACTAACTGGCACAAACAAGGAAACAAACAGCAGCCTAGTACGTGTTTCACTGACCTCTATATATACAGCTCTGTGTCACGCATGCATTAAGAGCCTTGACTCACATAATACCATCGTAAGTCTATTTTGGAGAATGATTAATCAGCAATCATTCATTGTCTATAAATCAGATCAGTAAAAGATGTGTACCCATTGAATAAAGTCCTCGAAGTGGGCCTTGCAGTTTTTCAACGACAGATTAACAAGAGATGGTAGGGTGGGAAAGTAGAATAGGAATTTTATAGTCACGTGGTGTAGCTGGCGACATAACGCTTGTTATCAGAGAGGAAAGAACGAGTAGGTCAGTAGTGGCGAGAAAAAAAGGCGCTCGCCAACAAAATGCTCGAGAGTGGTTCAAACCTTTCTTAGGTTACTGGGATTTTTCTCGATCGACCTTCACCTACAAATTAATTCATGAATGTTGTCTTTAGTGGCCAGGATTGTAAGCGCTTAGGGCGTATTGGGGAATTAGTATAAATAAATAATAAGTATTAGTACTATCATCATCATCATTATATCATTATCATTATCATTATTATCATCATCATCATCATCATCATCATTAAACAATACACCTGTTTTTAACTATAGACTCTGTTCTGCTCGTTTTGCCAAGATCCATAGTTGTTCTTTTTATAATGTCCTAAATTTTGCCATTTTGATATCTACACTTCCTTCATCTTTACATTCACCGAATATGGCAGCTAAAGATTTTTCAATGAGTAAGAAATATGAAAGTGACATTCTCAATTGCAATAAATTTAATTTATTTCCCAGAATAAACGATGCGGGCAGCCTAATTTGCTTGCGGCAAATTGTAATCAAATCTTCGATTGGCAAATGGACGACTACAAATTAAATAAAAGATAATCTTGTCTTCCAGTGTTAATTTCTAACCTCGACTGCTAAACCTCAGAACTGAGTCTAGCCGACTTCTTACTAATAAATAAACCCATGAAATGTCGACAACCTCGTGCGTATAAAACAACAGGAAAAATACATATACAACAACAGGAAAAATACATATACAACAACACGAAAAATACGTATACAACAACAGGAAAAAATACGTATACAACAACAGGAAAAATACATATACAACAACAGGAAAAATACATATACAACAACAGGAAAAAATACATATACAACAACAGGAAAAATACATATAAATATTAAACAAGCGTGTTACTGTTGTTCCATCGCTTACAACCAGTATAGGCATTCACAAGATTTCAAATCAATTCTCCTACAAACGACCATTAAAAGCGTTTAATAGATTTCATATAACAATTCTATTGCAAACAACCATTAAAACATTTACAAAATATCATTACAATTTATGGCAGAGTAAATTTGCCTATCCCTATTTCTAAACTTAATTGTTATATAAATTATTAAAATGTCAATGTGACCCGACCTTGGGTACCGCTTATGATAATTTGTAACAGAGTTGGAGTAAACAACTATGCTCTAACTTGTTGATGTAATCTAAACCGGTTTGTAGGTAGATGATTAGTTTTTATTGTCCATTGGTTAAGATTTACAAACAACGAGACCAGCCAATAGGGGAGATCAATATGTACAATATCTTGGAATAACAAGAGGGAGCTAATCCAATGATGCATTTTACGTCATCTCAATTATGTACAATATCTTGGAATAAGAAGAGGGAGCTAATCCAGTGATGCATTTTACGTCATCTCAATTATGTACAATATCTTGGAATAAGAAGAGGGAGCTAATCCAGTGATGCATTTTACGTCATCTCAATTATGTACAATATCTTGGAGAGAGAAGGAGCTAAGATACATTGATTCCATCTCAGTTATATTATTTATTATTAATATTATTTATTTTTATTTTTTGGCGTAGCCAACAATACAATAGCGCTAGATTAATTATATACAGTATTATTTATGAGTTTTTGTAGGGTTTTTTTTTTTTTTTGGGGGGGGGAAGTAATTTAATGATGCAATAATGCCATTGTAGTATTATATAGAACATTGTTGCTTTACTTTTTGTCTTAGTAAGGTTAGAGAACTCTACAGTTGACTTGATGGAGTGTCATTAAAAGCATTGTTTCTATAATTCGAATTCCTCCACTTGAATTTACGACTGACATTCGAACGCTCTCCATAACGTATCCATATGAATTAATGCGTAAATAAGGGATCGTACATAGCGTATTCGTAAACAGGGGTTTTACGTATCAGATTCATACGGATTCAATAAATAAACATGGGATGAAAAAAAATCCTCATTTAATAATTATAAAGTGTTTAACAGTATTTTCATGTTGATAAATAATTAATAGTTACTATAAAGCTGTATGAGGAAACTGAAAGACAAGAGAAGCGTGTGTGGTGTGGTTAAGTGGTATGAAGCTACGAAGTCCTAATTTCATTTAAACGAATAAACAGTCTAAAGGTGTGTGGGTAGAAATTGACACCAGTACAGGTGAATAATGAGGTACAAAAATAGGCAGGGCAACCATGGGAATAGACACAGACCGAGTAATGCATATCGGGGAAAAAATTTTTGAATTGTGTTTGAGTGGAAGTTGTCTATCGTATGTAGATATTGTGTTCATGTGCTGGGTAGATGTCAGTAAGGTAAGTAGATGTTGTGTTGATAGGGCTGGTAGATGTCAATAGGGTAAGTAGATGTTGTGTTGATAGGGCTGGTAGATGTCAATAGGGTAAGTAGATGTTGTGTTGATGGGGCTGGTAGATGTCAGTAGGGTATGTAGATGTTGTGTTGATGGGGCTGGTAGATGTCAGTAGGGTAAAGTGCTGTGTTGATGGGGCTGGTAGATTTCAGTAGGGTAAGTAGCTGTTGTGTTGATGGGGCTGGTAGATGTCAGTAGGGTAAGTAGCTCTTGTGTTGATGGGGCTGGTAGATGTCAGTAGGGTAAGTAGCTGTTGTGTTGATGGGGCTGGTAGATGTCAGTAGGGTAAGTAGATGTTGTGTTGATGGGGCTGGTAGATTTCAGTAGGGTAAGTAGTTGTTGTGTTGATGGGGCTGGTAGATAGATGTCATTAGGGTAAGGTGCTGTGTTGATGGGGCTGGTAGATGTCAGTGGGGAAAGGTGTTGTGTTGATGGGGCTGGTAGATGTCAGTAGGGTAAAGTGTTGTGTTGATGGGGCTGGTAGATGTCAATAGGGTAAAGTGCTGTGTTGATGGGGCTGGTAGATGTCAGTAGGGTAAGATGTTGTGTTGATGGGGCTGGTAGATGTTATAGGATGAGTAAGTGCTGTATTCGTGGACTGAAAGGAAACGGAAGGTGGTATAGTCAGTCGGTTATCTGTCCAGTGCAGGGTGGGCACATCAACCGGTCACGAGTGTTTGTGCTTGTACCAAGTACGAGTGTTTACAACTAGTTACTACTGGCCTACCAAGCAATTTTTATACAAAATGATTGGGAAAAATATGTATCTTTGTATAATCTTTAATTTAAATACTAAATGATTGTGAAAAATATGTATCCTTGTATAATCTTTAATTTAAATACTAAATGATTGGGGAAAATATGTTTCTTTGTATAATCTTTAATTTATAAACAAAATTACAAATAATTTCTTTGCAGTTCTTTTAATAATTTAAAGTTGTGTATAATATTTAATTTATTTATTAATTTTATAATACTGTAAGTTTTATTATTCATAAATATTTGTTTTAAATAGTATACTCTGTGTATTGGCTGCTTTGTTTATATATTTATTAAGTTGTAAATGTTATTATTACTGATATTTCTTTGTAATTCACCACAAAATTTCAACGTACACATTATTTCAGTTGCTAATATACACATCATATGATTATGAGGAAACCAGACATACAAACATAACTTTTTTTAAAATGAAAATATATGTTTATGTAGCGAAAGTTAACAGTCATTTATTCCAGGACTGATTGTTTTAGAGCGATTTAGTCGCGGTCTTAGCCGTTTTGTAATTGTTTTAAACATTAAATACCCGTGACCCCTGACACCGCTGAAGAATGAGTGGACATGTGGGGCCACGTTAGGGTTTGAAGTATTTTTATAACATCTTTTTAAAAATCCCACACCATACAAGCCGAGACGTGAAATTTACTATTTTCCATTCAAGGGGGTCGCGTTTAAGCAAAACAGGGGCTCGGTGGGGATGTATCGGTTCGACCCCTTCACCCGCGCCTATAGCTAAATACGCCACTGTAAGTAAGGTAAGCTTTATTTTACAGTTTATCCCTTGAAATGTATGCTTTACAGTGTTTGTTTTCTCTTCTATTTCATAGAGTATTTAATTCGACTATAATTTTTAAAAGTGTAGTTGGAGCATTATACCGCAAACAAACAAACAAACATTTTATTTTAATTACCTGTCACGCGTGGCGTCTAAACATGCGTTCAGCAATGATGATAATAACTGCTAGCTGTGTGACATTTTTTCCTGACCTCGGCTTCAGCTGTGTGTCTCGGCGTTAACAAAGTCCCGATGAAGTTTAGCAAGTGATTTAATTATAGGTCTGGGTATTATTTAAGAGGTCGAAATGAAAGGATGGTTTCCTGTTGTACACAGAATGCTTAAAAATATGAAGTAGGTTCAAGTGTTACGGATACACTGAGCATTGACTTTGTAGTGGCTCCTGCTGTGTGTAGCTATTCTTGACCAAGATTTTGGATTAGTTTCTCGAAAACTTATCTGAGTTTGCAATGATTTTTCATGTTTTGAGCGCGTCAGCACGTAACTTTTATACCACCAGAAATAAGCATTACGTCATCAGCGTCTGAGAGACTATTTGCAGTCACAAAAAATAAAACCACAGCGTAACTTGATAGAATCTATTCTGACATAAAGTCGCCAGATCCACAAAAAAATAAAACCACAGCGTAACTTGATAGAATCTATTCTGACATAAAGTCGCCAGATGCACAAACAGAACATAAGCATGTAGTAAACTATACTTGGACGTAAAATTGCGAGATATGCAAGTCCACCTTAAGCATTGGATTGTTGAGACTAAATTGCGAGATATGCAAGTCCACCTTAAGCATTGGATTGTTTAGACTAAATTGCGAGATATGCAAGTCCACCTTAAGCATTGGATTGTTGAGACTAAATTGCGAGATATGCAAGTCCACCTTAAGCATTGGATTGTTTAGACTAAATTGCGAGATATGCAAGTCCACCTTAAGCATTGGATTGTTTAGATTAAATTGCGAGATATGCAAGTCCACCTTAAGCATTGGATTGTTGAGACTAAATTGCGAGATACGTAAGTCTACCTTAAGCATTGGATTGTTGAGACTAAATTGTCAGATACGTAAGTCTACCTTCACCACGTAAACGATATATGGAATCATGTTATGATGGGATTTTTTTTTAATGTGTACTTAAATTCATCACATTTACGGTACATGGAGCCTTCTTGTGTACGGCTATTTTGATTGCATTTTTGCCCTACATTTACCGTATGAACTGTATATGGAGCCTTGCTTTGGCGGGCTTTTTTATTTTGTTCCTAAGGCTTCAGCAGGCCTTAACCACACAGTTTAAGGCTATTAGCGCTTTGTTCACAGTTTAAAGTATAAGTATTGTAAATCTGCAATCAACTTAAATCAAAGAATAAAATAAAGCTGGTTTCAAAAAATATCTATACCTACTGAAAAGTTGGGAAAATTCAGCTTTTCAGGACTGCTCAAAAACGTGAATCACGTGTTCTTTTAGAAATTCTAAATATAGATCTCGTGACGTCAAAAGAATGATACCGAAACTAAGCGAATCCTTGCTTTCAACGATATGAGTCATTTCTTAAGAGTGGTTTTCATCTCTCAAAACGATATGAGTCATTTCTTAAGAGTGGTTTTCATCTCTCAAAACGATATGAGTCATTTCTTAAGAGTGGTTTTCATCTCTCAAAACGATATGAGTCATTTCTTAAGAGTGGTTTTCATCTCTCAAAACGATATGTAATAATTTTCAAGAAAATGGTAAACTATTGTACCGCTGTGATTTGTTAAAAGGAAACTGTATATTATAAAAGTTATAATTATGTGCATTTTCAAAAAGTCCTTAAAGAAAATTAAAATTAAAGCTGTCAAAAATCAATCTTTTTATATGAAAATTTAAAATATATTTAACAAATCTGAAGCTGATTACAATCATATGATGCATTTTGTTGTGGAGTAAATTTGCCTATCCCTACTTCTAAACTTAATTGTTATATAAATTGTTAAATTGTCAAAGTGATCTGTCCTTGGCCATTCCTTATGTTGGTATTTTTTGTAAGTGTCAAAGTTGGAAATAAACAAGTCAGGTGGAGGATAGGCTAGAAAATACTGAGGCTATCCAAACCAATTCAACTGGATGAGTAGGTGGTTTTTTTTTCTGAAAAATGGTTTCACACTGTTCTTAACAACCTCTAACAATGGGGATGGACCGGAAGTTTCTTTGTTTAAGAAGTATTCTATTCTAATCACTTTGAATTTGAACATAATTCGAGTCCAGTCATAAAGGAAATCATTAGCTTATGGTAAGCTAACTGACTGATAAAAGAAAAGGCGGACTTAGAATATTTCGTAGATTAACCATTATTTCTATGTTCACTAATTTTATTACGTTGTATAGAGTACTTGTGAATTTTGTTCGAATCTATATTTCTTATGCTGTACATGTATCGGGCTAATGAAATTGTTGCAGGATTTGTAAGATGACCATGTTTGTAAAAGAGAAAGAAGTTTTGGAGATGAAATATGCCTAAAATTTAGTGTTGCCTTAATTTGACATGTTATTTGTAGAGCAAGCCTTTTTTGGTTGTCACTTCATGATACAGTGACTACTGTACCCTGCTTGGTCACGTTGGTATGTGAATCCAGCGTTGTGATCAACTTATCAGTAAAACGTGTTGGTGTAAGTTGATTCCTGTGAATTCCGTTTGAAACCAATACGGCGAAAATGGTGGCTTGAGTATGGTCTTGAGAATTCACAAAGATTGTTTTTGAACGTTCTTCATGATGTGTGTTGAGTAAGCACACATTAAAATTCAAGAACATTCCTTATGATGTGCTTTATAGCGCATGTGAAATTCTGGATGATTCTCTATGGTCTGCTTGGAGAACACGTTGAAGATTCTGGAACAGTTGTATAAATGCCTTTATAAGGGACCCATGGGGCCATCGTCTAACAAGAAAGACAGTGACTTGTTGCAAAACACGTGATTGTGAACACATGCCAGTGACAGCCGCCATGTTTGAAAATTTATGTGCATTCCTTTTAATTATTTGTCTGAAATTCTGCTTTCATTTCTGTGATCATGTCCATGAACTTGACTGACCTTACTGACCTTCTTACACATATTCATAAACATATGTTGGAGAAGAAAGTGGGTGGGAGCTCGCTAAATATAGAATAAAAGACGGATTTATCTTCTCCTTTAGTAGGAAGTTTTCCACCTACGGAAAGATTATGTGACCATGAATATTTGTTGTGGAAGAGAGAAAACATTTACAGCACCAGTATATCCGCCAAGTAAGAGAGACGAGTGGTGTTTGCTGGAGGATCATTAATAAAATGCAATTAAGATTCTCTTCGCTTCTAATTAGTTATGAAAGATTAATTAATAATAATTTTCATTAACTAAGTGGCGTTGCCATCACACTCAGTAACTTTGACATCAAACACAGTAATTTTAACAGCAAACACAGTAACTTTAACAGCAAACACAGTAACTTTAACTAACTTTATCATCAAACACAGTAACTTTAACTCACCTTATCATCAAACACAGTAACTTTAACTAACTTTATCATCAAACACAGTAACTTTAACTAACTTTATCATCAAGCACAGTAACTTTAACTCACCTTATCATCAAACACAGAAACCTTAACATTAAACACAGTGATTTTAACAGCAAACACAGAAACTTTAACATCAAACACAGTAATTTTGACATCAAACACAGTCATTTTGACATCAAGCACAGTAATTTTGACATCAAGCACAATCATTTTGACATCAAGCACAGTAATTTTAACAGCAAACACAGTAACTTTAACAGCAAACACAGTAACTTTAACTAACTTTATCATCAAACACAGTAACTTTAACTTACTTTATCATCAAACACAGAAACCTTAACATTAAACACAGTGATTTTAACAGCAAACACAGTAACTTTAACATCAAACACAGTAACTTTAACTAACTTTATCATCAAACACAGTAACTTTAACTAACTTTATCATCAAGCACAGTAACTTTAACATTAAACACAGTGATTTTAACAGCAAACACAGAAACTTTAACATCAAGCACAATCATTTTGACATCAAGCACAGTAATTTTGACATCAAGCACAATCATTTTGACATCAAGCACAGTAACTTTGACATCAAGCACAATCATTTTGACATGCACAGTAATTTTGATATCATGCACAGTAATTTTGACATCAAGCACAATCATTTTGACATCAAGCACAGTAATTTTGACATCATGCACAGTAATTTTGACATCATGCACAGTAATTTTGACATCAAGCACAATCATTTTGACATCATGCACAGTAATTTTGACATCATGCACAGTAATTTTGACATCATACACAGTAATTTTGACATCAAGCACAGTAATTTTGACATCAAGCACAATCATTTTGACATCAAGCACAATCATGTTGACATCATGCACAGTAATTTTGACATCAAGCACAGTAATTTTGACATCAAGCACAATAACCTTTTGGTTTCTGTATGACTGACTACAAACGTTTCTGTATGACTATCACTACATATTTCTAATTGATTGACTATATTTGCTTCTGTTTGACTGACTGTGTGATTCTCCATGCCTGACTATAATTGTCTCTTTGAGACTGACTGTACAACACTCTGTCTGACTCATTATATAATTGTTTGGCTGACTATACGTGTTTCTTTAATGACCGACCCTGTATGATTATGTATGACTGACGACTTTACGTACTTTTTTCTTTATAGACTTATAATTAACGATACCAGTTCTATAATAGAGGTTAATTTATTGGGAATGATTCATACAGTTTGTTTCAATGTGTCTAAGCTTAAAGCCTGTGAATACGACTGGGTGAATGAATAAATAATACAAGCCCTGTTCATGCGTTTGTTTATACAGGGTGACACAAAAAAAACGGTCATCACCTAAACTTGAATAACTTTTGAAATAAATAATCAACGGAGAGGAGTCGTCAGGGTCCTCCAGTGGTTCCAGCAGGATGGTGCCACCCCTCACACCTCAAATGAATCATTGGCATGGCTACAGCAGCGTTTCCCTGACCGACTGATCAGCCGCAGGAGTGACCCGGAGTGGTCGCCGCATTCACTGGACTTGAACCCCCCAGATTTTTATCTCTGGGGATACCTTAAGGACAGGGTGTATGACAACAATCCCCAGACTATCCCTGACCTGAAGGCAGCAATCTCAGCAGCAATAAGAGTGATCCCAAGAAAGGAATGCGGGAGGGTCATCGAGAACTTTGCCCGCCGGATCCAAATGTGCCTGCAGCGCAGGGGAGCTCATTTAGAGCACATTTTGGAGAGTTTTTGTTGTACAGACTTGAAACTTTGGAGATGTCTGCTACACAGGCTTGACCTAATGTAGCTAAAGTTTTGTGTCGATCTAAATAAAATTTTGGAAGTTATTCGGTTTTTTTGTGTCACCCTGTAGTCTGAGATTAATACATATCTGAATGTACTGTTTATAGTTTGAGATTAATACATATCTGAATGTACTGTTTATAGTTTGAGATTAATACATATCTGAACGTACTGTTTATAGTTTGAGATTAATACATATCTGAACATACTGTCACATAATGGCTTATGTATCCCACACCCACCCTTTCTCTAAATATAGACTACACTATCTTTTAGAAAGTATGACTCTTATCCACGGGCTGGAAACATACCTGAAAGTTCCATACAATTCAACTCAGCCATGCAAACGAATGTACCAGAAACTCACCTGTAAATCGTCATTTGAATGTAAGCTGACCATTAAACCAACACGTATATTGGCCCCCAGTGTTAACAAAGTATAATCATACTCCTAACTTTATCACTGGTTATCAATGAGGCAGGAAATTATCCTCTGTATATATTACTGCTGAAGGTTTTTTGGTTTTGCTTGCCTAACTAATATTATATTCATTTTTATCTCCTGACATTACCTCTATTTTTATTGTTATATTTCACTTTTGATATTTAGATCTATGATGACCATGTAAGTAAGTGTTCTCTCAGAGAACACATGAGGACAAGTTCTTAGCCTATGTGTATTTTACTGACAGATAGGCATTTTATCTTAGATCTTAACTGAGACATTGATCAGCAAGTGTTGAGCAGTGAAAGAATGACAGAACATAGCACTTTAATCTGGATGTTGACTTTGATGAGTATTGTACTGCAAAGCAACACCAGAACAGAACGACTCACATGCCAAGGACAAGTTCAATGGACCATATGAGTGTTTGCTAACGACATTCATTGGGACCCAGATGACATGTCAGTTGGACATATAGTTATGTATCTATAAAGTCAACAACTACACAGCTTCAGTCAAGATACAATCCAATTCACTCGACCTTAATCAAATTACTTGTATAGTTCACTCATGTGAACAAACCAAATAACTACCACAGTGCCATAGGACTCAAGATGAACATTCTCATACAACACCCCATGATCTTGGTTAGGCAATAAAAACACTTATAAACTCTAATTTTATCCGTTGGACTATTCGCTATATGTAACCATGCAGTCTTATGTTATTTCTTGTTGAATACATTTATCATTGATACTTAGACCACTCGTGTTAGCGTGACTCACATGTTATATGATGTAGTCTGTCACTTGTATTTGCTTACTATCCTGGCTGTATGTATCAGGGGGCTCGAGCTATCTTCTAGAACTATCACTCTTCTATTCTACACTCTCTGTCATTAATCCATTTAACACATGTGACCAGCCAAAAGGTGTGTTTTGTGGATTAACCTAAGGTTGCAGACGGCCCGGGGTGGTGGAGAATTAACATCTTGCCCATCTCCCAGCAAAACATCACATGTATATCTAAACTAATGGATAGGGCTCTGATAAAATTCATAAACGTATGAATACAAATACTAAAACAAATATCTATGAACATGATTATTGCACTTCATAAAATCTCTCCAAAACTGCATGTCTAGAAACATCAATCATCAATTTCGTCTAGGCCATTTACTTACCAAGATATATGTTTGTGTTGAATTGGTTGACTGTTTATAAAAAATAAAATCCTAACTTGGTGACGTTATTAAAATAAAATCCTAAATTGGTGACGTTATTAAAATAAAATCCTAAATTGGTGACGTTATTAAAATAAAATCCTAAATTGGTGACGTTATTAAAATTAAATCCTAAATTGGTGACGTTATTAAAATAAAATCCTAAATTGGTGACGTTATTAAAATAAAATCCTAAATTGGTAACTTTATTAAAATAAAATCCTAAATTGCTGCCTGTGTATAACGATATACTAAGTAATTTATTATTTATAACAAAACTTCCTTTTCTGCGACTTTATGTGTTAGTACATCCAAATTTGTAAATTGTTATACAGTAAATTTCAATACATGGCTAGATATAAAAATGCGTCTAAATATGTTTACTCTTTATAAAACAGTGTCTAAATGTGTTTACTCTTTATAATAATACGTCTGAGCACGTGACTTTTAGTAATAATGCGTCTAAAGTTAATCACTAATTATATCAGTACATTCAAATTTGTAGACATTTATACCAGTACACCTAAAGATAATCACTAATTATATCAGTACATTCAAATTTGTAGACATTTATATCAGTGCATCTAAATGTGTGACTATTCATAATAATATATCTAAAGATATGATTGGTTATACAATCAAAAAACAACGATTTGACTTCTTATAAACAAAACGTGACTTGTTATAACCACGCATCTAAATGTTTGACTGTTGATAATAACGTTTATAAAAATGTACGACTGATTCTAACAATACATCTCAAAGTGTGACTATTTATATAATATATTATCAATTCATAACAAAATAAATGTGGATATTCCCATATATTCAACCTTATGTGACATAATAACACAATTACATATGTGGCTATTTTTATTAATACAGCCTTAAGTGACTAATTACATAAACTCAAAAGATAAGAGGCTATTTTTATTAATAGTGACTAATTACATAAACTCAAAAAATAAGCGCCTATTTTTATTAATAGTGACTAAGTACATAAACCCCAAAAGTAAGCGCCTATTTTTATTAATGCAACTTAAGTTACTAATTACTTAAACTCAAAAGATAAGCGGCTATTTTTTTATTAATACAATTTAAGTGACTAATTACATAACAACCCAAAAGATAAGCGGCTATTTTTTTATTAATACAATTTAAGTGACTAATTACATAACAACCCAAAAGATAAGCGGCTATTTCTATTAACACAACAAAATAAATGGCAAAAATAAGTGGGGAAGGTGTTCGAAGCTACTGAAATAAAGCAAGCAAAATACTCGTTTTAAAAAAGCCGAAGGTACATGAAAAAGAAAGAACAAGACCAGTAAAGAAATTTTTTAAAAGAACAAGGCCTTGAAAAACAAGAACATGAAAAACCCCACCACCGCCAACAAAAGTAATAAAACTGATTTCATCAGTCATTCTAACGGACCTTTGGGTGTGGCCTTTCACTAAAGCAGGGGAACGTCCCTGTCCAAACACTACAGCCACAAAGTGCACAGGGGCATCACCACCACCACCACCACAATCAACAACCGGAACTGATTTCAGCACTCATCATAATGGATCTTTGGATGTGGTCTTTCAGGCATACAAGCGAACGTTTTTATAACCACAAACTGCTAAGCAACGGACTTACTTTCAGAAACGTCACCTCTGGTTTAACAGTCTGCCTCAGCTGTAGTTGAACTTCAGCAATACCGCCAAATGACAGGAACTCCTTCTTTGTGGTAAACGACTAATTATACTTTGAAATCACCGGAAAGGCCGTAACCATGAGGTCAGAGTGCATGGAATTTTGCGCGCAAGGAATGTGAAACCGGGAATTTTTTGCATCACCTCACAACACACTTCGATTCTAGGAAATAAGGAGTTTGCCCGCCCCTGGTCTAATGCAACAAGTAATATGCTCTCTTGAAAAAAAGGCTTACAGTTCAACAAAGAGTTTGCCCGCCCCTGGTCTAACGCAACAAGTAATATGCTCTCTTGTAGAAAAGGCTTAAAGTTCAAAAAGGACTTTGCCCGCCCCTGGTCTAACTCAACAAGTAATATGCTCTCTTGAAAAAAAGGCTTACAGTTAAAAAAGGATAACGGTGACTATTTGGGGCGAGCTCTAAATTTAATTAATTTTTCTGACTAAATATTCAAATCACACGCCTGGAGTAATATAATTGTATTGATCTATTGCGCCGATGACGTAAACACAATGGCCCGTCGATGTCCAGTCACAGTTAAGTTCTTTGTATTTTAAAAATGAAAAGCGTACAATAACAGATGCAATCGTTTGATATTAACATTTGCCACAGTAGTCCAAACGCTTTCACAAATGCTTTTTTTTTGTACATTCTCCCTTTATTCTCATTTATCTCAATTTTCTGCCAGATGAGTACGACATTAAAATATTATCATTTTATACCTACTCTGATTTTCTAACTATATTTTGTGCTGCTTTATTTCTTTATATTGCCCAGAGATATTAATGGCATGCATATCTTTTTTTTAATTTACTTTAAATTTAAGAAATTGTTCAGACAACTGGTAATGGCCATATGATGGGGAATTCTCCCACATATTTTTAATATACATTTTCATATATTTAATCCATAATTCTTTAATTAGATGCTATTCTGTGATTTGTATGATTTGGAAAAGGAAAAGGTTTCATTTTTAAATGAAAGTCCAGAACAGATTGTGGAGGGGGAGAGATAAGCTAAGTGAGTGAGTACAGGTACAATTGGCTGATCATGTCTTCAACTTTCAGCACTTTCATTCGGTTGAAGGATCTGAAAAGAAATTAAAATTAATTAATCCCAAGTTAACGATAGTAATACATGTTTTGTATCTGTAAGAATTCAGATTTTATTGCCACATACAGTGCGTTTTCCCGTGTGTACATCCAAAGTTAGTCAAGTTTACAGTGTGTATGTCTCATGTGTACATCCAAAGTTAGTAAAGTTTACAGCTGCGAATGGACTTTAAATTTCTCAGTCTTTAGATTCATCTGATTAACTTACATATGTTTGATTGCTCTAAGTTAGATGTGATTGATTGTTCTGTTAGATGTGATTGATAGTTCTGTTAGATGTGATTGATTGCTCTAAGTTAGATCTGTTTGATTGTTCTAAGTTAGATATGTTTGATTGCTCTGTTTGATTGTTCTAAGTTAGATATGTTTGATTGCTCTAAGTTAGATCTGTTTGATTGTTCTAAGTTAGATCTGTTTGATTGCTCTAAGATAGATCTGATTGCTCTAAGTTAGATTAGGGGGATTTCATTAATATCAGAAATGTCTAGATATGTAGTTTATTAGAAGTGCCGACCTAGTCTAGGTCTGTCTACTCTTTACACTTGTTCTGTCCAATAATCCGAAACGGGAAACGCCCAAGGTATTAATAACATGCTTTTGCATTGACATCAGAAAATTGTATATAGATTGTATATAAATCATGAGATTTGTCAACTGTTTTAAACTGTATCTGTGAATAGTTCAATTGTACTAAATTGTATTATGAACAGTTCAATTGTACTAAACTGTATTGTGAACAGTTCATTTGCACTAAACTATTCTAAAATTGTTCTATACAGATTAAGTATTTTGAACAATTCAATTGTCCTAAGCTAGATTATCTACCCTGGGTGAATTTGAATGCATTATAATCCGCAACGAGTCCAATTAACCTCCAGATATAATTATTTCCTTCTGGGCAGCTGTTGAAATTTTCTATGTGTGTATCTCTCTGGAAACAATTGAAGGATGTGTATCATTTATAAATCATGTATCAATTCGAGTAACCATAATGCATCTCTATTAATTTCTGTGCATGTGTATCATTTATAAATCCTGTATCACCTCGAATAATCACATCTCTATTAATTTCTGTGCGTGTGTATGTTTACACACATAGACATGACATACATATACATATATATCAGTATGTGTTTACTGTAGGTATCATTTTCAGTAGGGACAAGGAAAGTATTTACATTCTTCACTGTTAACAATGCAATTCATTCCATATTGATTAACGATTTCCAAAGATTGCACAGCTGAAGAATAATATACTTAAAATGTTCCAACTTGAACTGCTTTTTTAAATGTGATAACAAAATAAAAATTAAAAAATAATGTACTAATTACTATTGAAAGAGAAAACATGCTTATTAACATTTGCCAGGATGAAAATTGTGAGTGCAGGCTTAATAACCCGGTAGTATATCTATTCAAAATAAATTGTCAGTTCTTGACTTGGATATAGCTGATGGCGCGCCTACTCGAAGCACCGTCTTCAACTCGAGTTTGAGTCGGACTTCGAGTTCTAAATCTTTCACCTGTCCCACATTGAATGCTTCTGATTCCTGAGATCATATCAAGGAACTGTCGAGGTTTTAATTCAAATACTGAAGAATTAAAATTATTATTAAACTCACATGATCCTTCAAGCAGAACCTTTTTTCTCCTATTCATTCTTCCTCATTTAACATTTAATAATTTTAATTTTATCTGTTAGGATTTCAAATATGAAAGACCCGTGGGGGATTAGTTATTTAGTTAGTAAAAATCACCTTTTTAGTGAACTCCTATTAGATACTAATCTTCAAACTGTTATTTTACGCATCTCTTTGGTTGAAACCTTAACAATTTGTTCACTGTACATTTCTCCTTCAGTTCAGATCTCTAAGTCAGATGTAGGTATACTAAGTGCCCAGCCTCCCTTTCTTTTGTTACTTGTTAGTGACCTGAATGTTCGTAACCCTTTTGAGGCAATACATCATATAACAGTACGTGAAAAATGCCGGAAGAGGTCATTTGTGATCGAAACTTATGTCTTTTAAATGATGGTCCTCCCACTTTGGCCCATTTCGCCAAAGGCACCATGAGTGTAATTGATCTGTCTATTTGCCATCCATCACTAATGTTTGATTTTATGTGCAAAGTTACTGAAAACATAGGTGTGTGTGACACTATCCTAACCTATTCTCAACAGCAGAAGTAGAAGAAGAATCCTTGTAAATGGAAATTTCGCAATACCATCTGGGATCCTTTTCAGACATTCTGTGAGTCTTGGCTAACAGAGATTTCTTTGAGTTCACATGCACCAAGAGATCCAATTGGAGAGTTCACATGCACCAGGAGATCCAACTGGAGAGTTCTCATCTATTCCCCTAAATATTAGTGAGAAAACAAAACTTCTGCAGTCCAAAGACGACTGAACGTTTAGTGGTTTGATGGCGTATGTAAGACAGTAATTGGTGAGCGAAAACAAAGGCTCTTCTCAAGATTTTCTAATCACCTACATAAGAATATAAATTATGCTCAAACAAATTAGAGCTAATTTCCACAAAATCATTAAACAGATCCTTCTTCAAAGGATCCAAAATTACATCTAGATGTAAAGTATGGAAAACAATCCATAAATTTAAAGGAAAAACTCACAAGCGCAAGATTGTCATCTAGAAAGTAGTGATGACGTCATCACAGATAAAAGTTATTTTTGTTCCATGTTAACAGATACCTTTTCAACAACTGCTTCGGATCGCTATCCTTCAGCATTCCAAAGAGTGAAAAGGCTTAAAGAAAGAAATCCCTTAAACTTTTTATCAGATAATTCATAACACTGTGTGACGCCAATACCACTTAGTTAATGGTCAAGATTATTAATAATTAATTAATCATCCATTGTGGTGGGTGGGGCTCGTTTACAGAACACCGCTAAGGACGTGTTGTGGGCCGCGTTAGGGTTTTAAGTCTTTCGGTAACACCTTTCAAACTCCCATGCCAAGGGATGAATAACAGAAGAATATAAATTTATTTTAACAATACAAATTTATTTTAACAATTCAAATTTATTTTAACAATATAAATTTATTTTAACAATACAAATTTATCAAACACTATACAACATATAACACAGAATCAAGATATAAAATGTAGACATGTACAAATATATTTTTAAAAAATCAAGGGTCAAGGGTCAGAAGGGAGGAAAGAGAGAACGATATGGTATAAGAGATAAAGAGAGACACCGTCAAAAAGAGGTATAGAGTGAGAGAGGGGGGTAAGAGATTCGACAGCGAGAGAGAGAGCGCAAGAGAGTCGACTGCAAGAGAGAGAGAGGAAGAGAGTTGACAGCAAGAGCAAGAGAGTCGACATCAAGAGAGAGAGAGAGTCGACAGCAAGAGGAAGAAAGTTGACAGCAAGAGAGAGAAAGGAAGAGAGTCGACAGCAAGAGGAAGAGAGAGAGTCGACAGCAAGAGGAAGAGAGTCGACAGCAAGAGAGAGAGAGAGAAGAAGAAGAAGAAGAAGAAAGTCGACAGCAAGAGAGAGAGAGAGAGAGAGAGAAGAAAGTCGACAGCAAGAGAGAGAGAAGAAAGTCGACAGCAAGAGAGAGAAAGAGAGAAGAAAGTCGACAGCAAGAGAGAGAGAGAGAGAAGAAAGTCGACAGCAAGAGAGAGAGAGAAGAAAGTCGACAGCAAGAGAGAGAGAAGAAAGTCGACAGCAAGAGAGAGAAAGAGAGAAGAAAGTCGACAGCAAGAGAGAGAGAGAAGAAAGTCGACAGCGAGAGAGAGAAAGGAAGAGAGTCAACAGCAAGAGAGAGAGAGAGAGAGTTGACAGCAAGAGGAAGAGAGTCGACAGCAAGAGAGAGAGAGAGAGAAGAAGAAGAAGAAGAAAGTTGACAGCAAAAGAGAGAGAGAGAGAAGAAAGTCAACAGCAAGAGAGAGAGAGAGAAGAAAGTCAACAGCAAGAGAGAGAGAGAGAGAGAAGAAAGTCGACAGCAAGAGAGAGAGAGAGAGAAGAAAGTCGACAGCAAGAGAGAGAGAAGAAAGTCGACAGCAAGAGAGAGAGAGAGAGAGAGAAGAAAGTCGACAGCAAGAGAGAGAGAGAGAAGAAAGTCGACAGCAAGAGAGAGAGAGAGAGGAAAGTCGCCTTATGGCAATGAACACACACACGTGAAATACAGAAATAGGGTTCACCTTCAATGAAATGTGAACTGCATAAAATAGGTTCACCTTCAATGAAAACGTGAAATACATTTACAGGTTTACGTTCAATATAAAAGTGAAATAAATATACAGGCTTATGTGAAATGTGAACACCTAATGGATAAACTTTTTCAGCTGTTTTAGATGGCAGAGAGCTCATACGAGTTGCCGGAAGTGACGTCCTCAATTGTTGTCCCATCATAGATATTCGTATTTATGGGAAGTGCCAACACAGAGTGTATGACATTGGAAAGTTGAATGGTTGACTAATCACTGTGCGAAAGAGTAGTGCCCCTTTAAATCAGGAAATAAACATCCTGATTTAATCATCCTTAGCAACCTTGTTATTCATAGTTTTGAGAGGGGCAAAAGAATTTGTATTTATGGTGTTTTGTACCGTTAGTCTGTACGCCGTTTATTGATACCCGCTCACAGCATACACAGCCAATAAAACGTTCCTTTGCATGACATAATAAAGCTGGGCCCCACCCAAACATCAATGGTGTATGTCACTGTGTGTCTATGTAACAACTTGACACGTATTACTGGCACATGTCACACGAGTTTTTCTTGGAGATACATTAGAGCAGGAGGCCAAAACGACGTTCACACCTTGTGTCTCTAACTTCAGCTCGAGCCGGCTTCACACCGACTAATCCCCACTTGTGACAATAGAACATAAACACTTCAAAGTAGTGGTGGTGGTGCTTAATAGTTTGGCAGTTAGAAGAATTTTTTTAACTGATCTATATTATAGAGACAATATAAGTGTGCGTACATGCATGAGTATGTACGTATGAGCGTGTGTGTAAATACATGTATGTTTTTTTGTGTGTATAGGTGCACCCTTCTGCTTGTGGAGTGTGCCAAAACCACTAATTTAATTTGTAATCAAAGATATTCTCACTAGAGAGTGCAAAAGCAATCGGGGTAGGATATGACAATAATGCCAAAGATTAAAATTTCTCTGATACTGTTTATCTTGTGATTTTATGATTCACACAACAATTAAAAAGATGTGAAGAACATTAACTGTATCACTAATACCAACCATCACCATCCTTCCTTCAGATCCTACCTCGACTGTTTTTGCACTCCTTGCACAGCTCCTAAATTCAGTGGTTACATTAGGGGACTGGGTGGCCGGGAGAGACTACAAGTCATTCTATGATCATGTGACTGACCCGTTCGTTATTAGTTGTAAGCATGTATTCTACTCAATTAATTATTCGTCTTCCGCGGTCGTACACAGTGAAATTCGAGCAGACTTGTCGTGCAGCTACATATTCGCCATCTTAAAATTTTTTTAAAAATCATTGAATCAGTCATTTGAGTCAACCAATTAAAATATCGAAGCGCTTTTGTGAACGGGTTGCAGTTCATCTGTCCAAGTTAAGGAGTGAGTATGTGGTGTGGATGAAAAATATCCAACTACCTTATTATCGCAGGGTGATGTTTGAACCCGACCATTCGCTGGGGAGATCAGCGTCCAGATATCTCGGCCACCCTGTCCCCTAATGTAACCATTGAATTTAGGAGCTGTCAAATTAGCAAACTTGTTTCTTGCTTAAGTGGCTATCTGTTATGTGTCGAATCTCCTTTGTGCAATTATAATCATACGCTAATTTTTCTGTCCTCAACTTCCACAACACAAATTCTTAACTCGTTTTAATGGACTTATAATACCTGTAATTTTATAATTTGACTCTGGTGAGAGAGATGGAGAAAATAAGGCTTGTCAATTGGCGAGAATTTCTAGGAAACAAAATTAACATGTTGGTTCGAATGTTGGTCTGACAATATGCCTGTTGAAGGTAGGCAACTCTGTCTCGGGTTATGGAAAAATAAACGTTTTGCTTCCCTTGCTCGATTGTAACAGTACTATTTCTCTCCTTTCGAATTTAAGTTACATCCATTTTGATGATTATCATATAACACTGTGTACTAAAGCTACATGTCAGCAATGTCGCTGATTGAATCATCTAGTTATATATCTCGCTAGTCATATCTTAGCAGCGTTGTTGCCTGAATCATCTATTAATTTTCTCACTAGTCATATCTTAGCATTGCTCATCAAATCACCTAGCATTTATCACACTAGTCATATCTTAGCATTGCTCATCAAATCACCTAGCATTTATCTCACTAGTCATATCTTAGCATTGCTCATCAAATCACCTAGCATTTATCTCACTAGTCATATCTTAGCAATGCTCATCAAATCACCTAGCATTTATCTCACTAGTCATATCTTAGCATTGCTCATCAAATCACCTAGCATTTATCTCATTAGTCATATCTTAGCATTGCTCATCAAATCACCTAGCATTTATCTCACTAGTCATATCTTAGTATTGTTCTTTGTATCACCTAGCATTTATCTCACTAGTCATATCTTAGCAATGTTCATTGAATCACCTAGTATTTATCTCACTGGTTATATCTTAGCATTGCTCATCAAATCACCTAGCATTTATCTCACTAGTCATATCTTAGTATTGTTCTTTGTATCACCTAGCATTTATCTCACTAGTCATATCTTAGCAATGTTCATTGAATCACCTAGTATTTATCTCACTGGTTATATCTTAGCATTGCTCATCAAATCACCTAGCATTTATCTCACTAGTCATATCTTAGTATTGTTCTTTGTATCACCTAGCATTTATCTCACTAGTCATATCTTAGCAATGTTCATTGAATCACCTAGTATTTATCTCACTAGTCATATCTTAGCAATGCTCATCAAATCACCTAGCATTTATCTCACTAGTCATATCTTAGCAATGCTCATCAAATCACCTAGCATTTATCTCACTAGTCATATCTTAGCAATGTTCATTGAATCACCTAGTATTTATCTCACTAGTCATATCTTAGCAATGTTCATTGAATCACCTAGTATTTATCTCACTAGTCATATCTTAGCAATGTTCATTGAATCACCTAGTATTTATCTCACTAGTCATATCTTAGCAATGTTCATTGAATCACCTAGTATTTATCTCACTAGTCATATCTTAGCAATGCTCATCAAATCACCTAGCATTTATCTCACTAGTCATATCTTAGCAATGCTCATCAAATCACCTAGCATTTATCTCACTAGTCATATCTTGGCAATGTTCATTGAATCACCTAGTATTTATCTCACTAGTCATATCTTAGCAATGTTCATTGAATCACCTAGTATTTATCTCACTAGTCATATCTTAGCAATGTTCATTGAATCACCTAGTATTTATCTCACTAGTCATATCTTAGTATTGTTCTTTGTATCACCTAGCATTTATCTCACTGGTTATATCTTAGCATTGTTCTTTGTATCACCTAGTATTTATCTCACTCGTCATATCTTAGCAATGTTCATTGAATCACCTAGTATTTATCTCACTAGTCATATCTTAGCAATGTTCATTGAATCACCTAGTATTTATCTCACTAGTCATATCTTAGTATTGTTCTTTGTATCACCTAGTATTTATCTCACTAATTGTCTCTTATAAGTGTTGTCTAGTGAATGGAGTGTTAATTGTCTACTCGAATATATCTTTATTACTTTTTCGGTTAAATTGTCCGTTACTTTGCTTTATATAATGGCACTGAATATCACACAAACAATAAATACCAACTGCTCCAAGATATTACTGACTGTTCTCCTCAATAACGTGTGATTATTTCCCTCAGTACTGACTAATAAGTGACTGCTTTACTGAGTACTGACTACACATCTCCTTAATGAGTGATTGCTTTCCTCAGTACTGCCTACACATCTTCCTAATGAGTGACTGTTTTCCTCAGTTCTGACAGCACATCTCCCTAATGAGTGACTGCTTTCCTCAGTACTGACTGCGCATCTCCCTAATGAGTGACTGCTTTCCTCAGCGCTGAGCGACCAACCCCCTCCAAACTGAGTAACTCCTTTTTACATAATATTTTATGGTACACCGTTAGAAAGTAAGACTGTAGGCCATGATTACCCCCACACACACTTATGATTGTTGCCGTCGGAGAGGATGGGCACCCAAGTCTTCTCCCTTTTTTTGTCTCGCAACGGTGCAAAGGTTCGCTACCATTCGGCTGACTAACCTTTGACCTCCGGTACCATCAAGGTATTTCATCTGTCACTGGTGCAGGATTACGCTTGTCTACACTAGAGAGTGAATGCCATTGGTCATTTTCGTCTTCTGGGCGTCAGAACATCTGTTGTGATGAGTGATATATCAGGTCCATTAAGCAGTCAATGGAATGGGTTAAAATAGGATGCATATCAAGTTAGGCAGTGAATATTTTACAACTGCATGCATATCGTAATTATTAGGTAGTGAATGGGTTACTATAGCATCCATATCTTCTTAGGTAGAAAGAGTTTTAAAATGTATTTGTATCATATTAGTTAGTGAAAGATTAAAATAGCGTGTATTTCATATTAGGCTGTGAATGGGTTAAAACTGAATGCATGCTATATTATTTAACGAATGGGTTAAAATAGTGAGCATATATTATGCATCAAATTGATTAAAATGGCCTGTATGTCATTTTAAGAAGCGAATTGATTAAAATGGCCTGTATGTCATATTAGGTAGCGAATGGGTTAAAATGGCGTGTATGTCATATTAGGTAGCGAATGGGTTAAAATGGCCTGTGTGTCATATTAGGTAGCGAATGGGTTAAAATGGCGTGTATGTCATATTAGGTAGCGAATGGGTTAAAATGGCGTGTATGTCATATTAGGTAGCGAATTGATTAAAATGGCGTGTGCTCAACTAATCTAAGGTACAGCCGGCTGAGCACGTTATAAATTGATTGAAATATTTCGACTAATGAAATATATTGAAAAGATTTGTAACGCCTAAAGGTCTTTGGAGGATTAACGCAAATATAAAATTAGTATTTGTAGTAGTTTCTGTTTTGTTGTTTCCAAAACTCCAGACTCAAGAAAAAACTTTATCAGTTCTTCTCCTCTTCTTACCATGTTGTTTTTTCACTGATCTCTCCTCCTGTAAGTTTTACTGTTCTTGCCATGTTGTTTTTACTGCCCTTCTCTGTCTTGTTATTTTCTTTTGTATTCTTATTTCTCTGCTATTCTCTCGTCTTGTTATTAACTCTGTTCCTCTCCTATCAACCTCTGAACCTTTGACCTTCTGGTATTTGCGCAGCGGAGAGGCATGACAAGCTGCGAGTGGCATGTAATGAAATGCCTGTTTTGTGTCTGAAGCCATATTGAAAGATTCCCATGCGATGAAATGCCTGTTGTTGTGTCTAATTCCACATTGAAATAAAAGTTCTGTTTTGGTTTAATCCCATTTTGAAAGTTTCGTATGCAATGAAATTCCTGTGTTTGTTCTGATCCCACATTGATATTGTCCCATATAATAAAATATCTGTTTTGGTCTTTTTGACCTAGTCCCATAATGACGTAATCCCATGAAATGAAATGCCTGTTTGGGCCTAATCCCACATTGAAAGAACCCCACGAAGAGAAACGTCTGCTTTGTTCTGTTTTGTTTTGTTTTAAATCTGATCTGATGTTTCAAGCATCAAATGTAATGGAATGCCATTTTTATATCTTATCCGTTATACTGAATGTCCCAAACAGTGGAATGTCTTTTGATCTGATCCGGCACTGAAAAAGTTCCAAACATTGGAATGCCTGTATTTTTTTAAATGATCCGACATTGAAAGATTCCCAAGAAACAGAATACTTGTTTTTTATCTGTTCCGATGTGAAAGATTCCAATAAATTGGAATGTCTGACCTGACGTTGGAAGAATTACATGGAATGCCTGGGAATTTTTTAAAATTTTTATCTGATCTGACATTGGAAGGCTTTCGATTTGTTCAGGTAATCTGCAAGAATGCTGCCATTTGTTTCTGTTTCTTCTCAAGAGCGTTTTGTAATGTATTAGTCTGACACACTTCCTTTTTATGCAAGTTATCAACATGACCATTGGACAAGGGAGTCAAGTTATCATCATGTCCATCAGACAAGGGAGCCAAGTTATCATTTTGTCAGTCGAGACAATCGAGGCAAGTTATTATCCTGTCTATCAAAACAAGTTATCATCCAGTCCATCGACACAAGTGAGGCAAGTTATCATCTAATCTATCGAGGCATGTCAGGCAAGTTATCACACTGTCCAGTGAGACATGCGAGGCAAGTTATCATCCTGTCCATCGAGAAAAGTAGGGCAAATTATCGTTTAGTTTATCGAGGCATGTCAGGCAAGTTATCATCCTGTCCATCGAGACAGGTTATCACCATGTCAATCGAGAAATCAATCGACACACATAAAGAGGTCGTCTGAGAGATGTTAAGTCCCTATAAATAAATTTCTCTTTTCATCTGTCCTGGGTCATAGAAATACTGAGTCACACAAAAACATTTTTGTAAGCTGTCTAAGTTTTTTTCAACTGATTTAGAACAATTTTGCACCGCTAAACTCGAAAATGACATCAGATTTTTGTATCAGGTCATGTTTATGTGCTAATTCAATTTTTTTTAAAATCCGATCTTATAACTAAATCGATTAAATTTTTGTAGCATTATTAGGCAATTTTTGTTAATATTTCTATTCCAAAATAGGTTTTTAAATTAAAAAATTAAATTAAATTATAAAAAATCGTTTTCTAACACAATTCATTTATTAAATGTTACAAAATTAATTAGTGTACATTGAATAGCAGACATTGATAAAGGTAAGTACATATAAATTCGAATATTAGGCTATCATTGTTCAAAATTCAGGGCATGAACTTCCGGCTCTTCGAACTTCTAATGCTCAGCGGTAGGGATATCTCTCTTTTTAGTTTTTTAGAGTCCAACAGTAATCGGCCATCATGACTGCATCCCAGCGTCCCTGATACCTGGTCTCCATCTCTTTCATATCCTGATGAAATCTCTCTCCGTGCTCGTCGCTCTTTGATCCCAGATTTTTAAAAAATCGATCCATATTTGAGAATCAGTAATGCATTTAATGCTCATGTTGCATCCAAGGTTTCTGAAAGCAGTCAGTATATTGGCGACAAGCTCTGCATAGTTCCTGGACTTACTGTTGCTACGAAAGGTTTTCATGACCAGAACAAAAGCCTTCCACGCTTCCAGTTCATTGAGTTTTCAAACTCTGGATCTCTGATTAGCTTACAGAGTTGTGGACCATCAAAAATGCCAGCTTTCAACTTCTCAATGGTCACCCCCGGAAAAGCATGGCACAATTAAGCGAAACAGCCACCATCCTTGTCCAAAGCTTTGGTGAACTGTTTGATTAAGCCAAGCTTAATGTGCAGCGGTGGGAAAAGTATCTTGTCTCAGTCCACCAGAGGGTTTTTTTACGAGGTTCTTTGCTTTGCAAGGTACCAATTCCTCCCGTACAAGCCAGTCCTGCTTCGTGTAATGCTGTCCTTTGTCCCTACTATCCTACAGAAAGCACGGATACTTGCTGAACCCAGACTGTTGTCCCAACAAAAGGTTTATAATCTTCAGGTCAACACCAAGTAACTATCCATGATGATCATAGCGAATTTTCCCCAGCACGTACTTCACCGCTTCATACTTCTCCTTCAGTGTAGTCGAGTGAGCTAGAGGTACAGAGACAAACTGGTTACCATTGTGTAGCAGAATACATTTCAGAGATCGTTTGCTGCTGTCAATGAACAATCTCCAGTCTTCAGGTTTATACTGTGGCACTCCAAGCTTGTGCAGAAGCTGCGCAATTTCTGTACAGTACACCAGGTCCTTCTCTATAGAGAAAAAAACTGAGGTACTCTTGATGTCTGTTGAGGTAGAAGGTTATGCAAACACTGTCAGAAAGGACGTTTTTTCTCTCAATCTGGATGCCAACAGTTGAGCAGATGACTTTGACAAGCTGAGATCGCGAACTAGATCATTTAACTCCTTTTGCGAGAAAGGATTTGGGGCATCATCATCAAGAACCACTAATTCTTCTTCTTCTTCTTTTTCTTCTTCTTCTTCTTCTTCTTCTTCTTCTTCTTCTTCTTCTTCTTCTTCTTCTTCTTCTTCTTCTTCTTCTTCCTCTTCTTCTTCTTCTTCTTCTTCTTCTTCTTCTTCCTCTTCTTCTTCATCTTCATATTCTTCAACACTAGAGAAATATTTTTCACTAATCTCGGTCACAAATGAGCTACTGGACGACGTGCTGATTCAAGATCAGGATACTTAAGGCTGCTCCGCTTTTTTTTCTGTTAATGCCAGTCACATCAATAGCGCAGAAGTAGAAGTCAGTGACATGGTTTGTCGGTTCCCTCCAAACCATAGGAATTCCAAACTTCAGACAACTCTTCTTACCCTTGGTCCAACGGCGCAGATACTCGCTGCATGTCTTGCATACCATGTGTGGTGCCGAAACTTTATCCTGATCACCAAGTTTTATACCAAAATAAGCATGGTAAGCACACTTTATAAAACCTGTTACTGTATTCATGTTAGGAACAACGGTGTATTTGCCGCGGATGTAGCAAAATACATCGGGTTTATTTTTGCAATGTCTTCTGGCCGATTCCATTTCATTGCCTAAAGAAGAAAAATATCAATTATATCAATTATTCAAAAATTAGCTTATGTAACCTCTTCATAATATGCAAAACATATTATAATTTATTTATTTAAAGAAATAAGAAAGAATTTTACATCATATAAATATAAAATACCCTTACATGTAAAAAAAAAAAAAAATCATGTGGCAATAGATCAAAACGTTGATCAAAAATAGATCAAAATGTTGACCAAAACAAACAAAACCGGATGTCATTTTTTGGATCCAGCACAATAAAGCTGTCCTAAATCCGTCAAAAAAAAACTTAGACAACAAATTTGATGTATGCTATTTACGTGTCGCTGGATTTTCTAATGTTTAGTTATATGGGAGTGGCAAATGCCTGATGAAGTTTCAATATTAACTCCACTTTACACTGATCCAAGAGTAAGCTTTATTAGGCTCTTGTTCATCTTCCTATAAATCGACTCATTCGTTTCTATATTGACTATTTGTTTTTTCGTGTGTGTGTGCGTGTGTGTGTATGTGTGCGTGTGTGTGTGTGTGTGTGTGCGTGCGTGTATGTGTGTGTATATGTGTATATGTGTGTGTGTATGTGTGTGTGTGTGTAATGCGAAAGTTTAGTTTAAGTGCTGGTTGTACAGTAACTAACACTTCTATTGATAAATGGTTATCCCTCGAGTTATGCCCCTTATTTTACTCCTAATCGTCCAATACTTATTAACTATCGTACTTTTGACTATCTTTAGTTGTGATGAATATAACATTCTTCCACCCCGACCGCCCACCGCTATGTACAGAAAAACAGGACGACACTTGAAGAAAACGTTCACGTGACTCTTCGGATTGAGCCACACCAGTCCGGACAGTTTGAATGTATAGGCCTGTTACAACAGTGCACGCGTACGGCCCACTTGAAGCTTCAAAAGTGGGGTTGTGTTTTTCCTCCTGTCACTTATCGATTAAATGCGTCTCTCTGTTCGAATGCAGTATCGGAAGAGCACGTGAGAATATTGCTGTTTCGCAAGACATTTCTTCCGCGGGTGACATTGTTATTTTTAGACTCGCGTGGCCTGGATCCCTACTGTACTAATTAAAACCTAGGTTACTCATACACAACGAAAAGTTATTTACCTTTTTATCGACCTAAGTCCTAAGAGGTGAGGACAAGCTCTATCCACGACGCTTTGCTCATTTAGTTGTTGTTGTTTTTTTTAAATCGTTTCGTTTATAAATTTAGGAAACAGTTTTTAGGTGTCCGCGAATGAAGCATACGTCGAAGAAAAGATTGTTTAACCATCTGTTGAAATGGTCGAGAACTACAGTTTAGAAGCAGGCTAGGTGTGCCAGCAATATTTCAGTCGCTATGGCAAATCAGTTCAAGGAACACTTGACCTGCAACAGCAGTAGCGTTCGGAATGGTAAGTTAGTTTTAATTTCTTTTAATCTCGTTGTACATGGAACCATAATATTTGGAAATAGTAAAAAGTAAGTTTTCATTTCCTTTAGGGCTGCCCATTTTAATGATTAATCTTCCGATTAATCTCTAAGATATTTTAGATTAATCGTCAATGAAATCAGTAATCGTTAACAGTCCTAATTTCCTTTACTTTCCCATAGAATTGTACATGGAATAATAATATTTGGAAATAGAAAGAAGTAAGTTTTCATTTCCTTTAATCTCCCTTTAAAGTTGTATTTGGAAACTGGTTATCTAAATTAACCACCCAAGTGACCAGAATGTCCGACACGTATTCTTTTAAAAATTTCCTTCATGGCAATGTCGAACAATAGGGAATACAATGTCTCTGATTTAATTCATTTTCTTGAGGGTATTTGACGCTTATCAGGCCTCCACATACTGTAAGACAAATGTCTTAACAAACTTTCAAGAACAACATATTGTATAATAACTTTTCTACCCTAAAAAAAAAAAAAAGAAGTCACATAACACTTCCAAAGTCACATACAGGTCTACCGAGCCCCATCTTTGTACTATTTATAGCAATATCACGTGATACGATATTGCAAAATGGCTGCTTCCATTGATGTTACAGAATTCGGTGAACGCGATAGTGAAATAGAATATATTGCTATTTTAACTGTATTGGCTGAAACCGTAGACGGCCCAGAAAAATTTACAAGTATCTTGCTGGATCAGACGATGGCTATCAAGCAGAGATCAGTACGGATCACTTGCATAAATACTAAAGTAGCTGACAACAGAGAACCCTGAAGTTTTTTGTTGTTTTTTTTAACATTTATTCGAATAACCTACTACATGTTCCAAGAGCTTTATGTGCTTGTTCAACCGCTTATCGCAAACAAAGATAACAGCATTCCCCAAATATCCCACATCCGGGTAACATTTCAATAAACTTGCTCACGTTTCCCCCTTTGTAATTGTCTCCATGTTCTTCTCTCTTTCTCTTTTTGTTTTCTCAGCGTTACATAATTTGATGTCATTATGACTGTCTTGGGAGATAGAACAGTTTCTAAACCCTCATGTAAGTCGTGTCGTTTTCGAGATATTTGTCCGTCCACGATAAGACAAGTCTCAAACAACAGCCTTACGAGACAAATGTCTTACCCTGTGCAGTCCTTGAAATAGCTGAGCAATGAGACCCAACAACGTCAAAATTAAATACAGGCAAAAAGAGGTTTCATTTAGATATCTAAAAATGTATGGAGGACCACTTTATGTATGGGTCTAGTAACATGCAATTGAGTTATTTGTGAATAGGGGCCTACCCAAGCCAGTCAAACGCTTTTTAGTTCATGCATGATTTATTGATGTGAGTGCTCTGGATCGGACGGATGTCGTGTTCAAAGGTTCTCAGCGTTGAGGGAAATGAAAATAAAAGTATGAAGCAAAGTGAGAGAGAAACACGCCACTTGCATGTTTCCTCGTGTCACTCGAGACTTTAAATATGCCAAGTGGAGTAGTGTTTATTTTACGAAAAATTATCTTTTTCTCTCAACCCCTTTCCTCTTCCTTCTTTTCGATGGCTTTTAATTAATTATTTCTTTTGGTTAATATCTGATATTATGTCTCAGTATTCAATAAAATAAATATATACTTATAGAAAACTAATTTCAGAGGGAAATTGTCCAGCATGAGTTACTTCTCTTTGTTTTTGTTTTGTTTGATTTTTTCCATAATCAAAGTAGTGACGTATAAGATGTGTCACAGAATGGCAGATTATTAAGAGCTATAGAATGTTTCAAGTAAGAAAGCAACAATCTATAGTAAAAGTGTCAAAAAATCATGTTTTAAAATAGCAGTGAAAGAAATATAATAGTTCGTTCAGACTACCGGAAGAAACACAACGTATGGCAAATGTCTATTCAGACCTGTGAAGGAAGCGTAATTTATATAAGCCCAAAACGCTGGAACAAATACAATGTCTCTTCACATCTGTGAAGGAAGCCTAACTTATATAAGCCCAAACCAAAGTGCGGTGCGTACAGAGTAGCAACAGGTAAACGTGTAGTGGCAACAGGTAAGCGTGTAGTGGCGACAGGTAAGCGTGTAGTGGCAACAGGTAAACGTGTAGTGGCAACAGGTAAACGTGTAGTGAATTCACTATTGATATTGGTATTGTTTGCAACACTGTTATAAGTTCTAGCCGTATGCCAATAAAGTTCTTGCGAGGGCAGAGACAATGAAGTACATGCATGGTCCGCGTGCAGTCCGTATATTTATTTAGCTTCCTTTATAAACAAAGCACCTTAAGTATAGAATCAAGGTGGGTAGAAATAAAAAGTACTCTAACTGACATGAGTAGTTTTACCATACATGATGAGATTAATAATTATAATTAGGGTTCCCTCCCTTATTGACACCAATGGACAATTATAGAAAGTAGATATTCAACGTTTTATTTCATTTTATGACGATATTATTTTTCACTCTGGACGCATAATAGGATCATTTAGGTGTTTTAAAACGTACACTGTCCTATATTCAGTCACAAGTCGCTCATAAATGCAGAAAATCTTGAAAATACAATTTAAATCCAAACTAAAATATACCCTAATTTCCAACGTGGGTTATTATTTTTTTTTTAATGTGCAGAATAATGTTTGTCAATGTTTTTGTTAGCAACATACAACAAAAGTCTCTACACAATTCTGCCTCTTCGGACATAGTGCAGTGTCTCTACACGACACACACACAGACACACACACACATACATACACACACACAGACACACACACACACACAGACACACACAGACACACACAGACACACAGACACACACACACACATACACACACACACACACACACACACACACACACACACCCCACACACACACACACAGACACATACACACACACATACAGACACACACACACACACACCCCACACACACACACACATACACACACAGACACACAGACACACACAGACACACAGACACACACACACACACACATACACACATACACACACAGACACATACACACACACACAGACACACACACACACACACACGTACACACACACACAGACACACACACACACACACACATGTACACACAAATCTATTAACGTGTCATGCACATATATCTCTTATGAAATCAAACATGTTCGTCTCCAAACATAACACACTCACTTTTCTTTACAAGCAATCACACATGTCAAAGAATTCGCCAGGCGTGTCTCTATTGCGTCACTGCATGCCCTGCCCAACTGTTCCTGTGAAAGAAGCGTGTTTCGTGTGACTTTCACTCTCAGACCTACTTATTTCTGCTAATTAATAAAAGTAGTCAGTTAATTTATGATAACACGTTATAGATTGTGAGCTACGTGCACTTCCGGCGTTCACGGAGGGCGATGCAGACAGAGAGGAAATGACATGTTAAGAATCATCATCTTGCCCGCAAACTCTGTATGAAAAATAATTGTGCGAATGCTTGGGTACAGTTAGTCTTCTTGTGCACTTAGCGCCGTTTCAGTGTGGGTTTATTAACTGGAAGTGCTACACTCACTGCTACATTACGAGGCGTGCCACAGTCGCTGCTGCATTATTATCGATAGCATTGTTGTGTTACTTCCTGTTTCTCTCTCACTCTGTTAGTCCGAATTATCTCTCCATGTGGTTTGGCAGTAAGAACTTAATGTGTATGCATTCTTTACAGTTTCCAACTGCCCCATAATCCGACGTTCCAATCGAACTGCAATTAAGCTAGTTCTCTCTCTCTCTCTCTCTCTCTCTCTCTCTCTCTCTCTCTCTCTCTCTCTCTCTCTCTCTCTCTTTCTCCCCCCACCTCTCTCTCCCTACCATCTGTTTCTATCTCGTGTCCGTTATCAGATTACAAATATGGCTGAGGAGATAACTTAGGGTCATTATTCGAATCTATTGTTCTTGTAATGGATGCGAAGAATGCGGTTTAAAGAATTTTATATGAATCTTAAAATTGTACAATTACTGGTAAGTAGTTATTTTCTATGCTAAATGACAGACTGCCTTAATAAACTGATTGGTATACATGTAAGGGCATTACTACGATGACCACGGTCTGTAAATTTAATTTAATAAATGCCCTAAAGACAAATTGGAAAATTCCAAATAAAAACTGAAATAATAGACTGGAACGTACGTGAAGATATGTGATGATTATCGGTTGGTATATCTTAAAGACCAAACGTATGCCATTCTGCAAATAAGCTAAATCGATAGCGATCAGTAAAGTGTTCAGACAGATATATAGCAAATAATCGATAGCGATCAGTAAAGTGTTCAGACAGATATATAGCAAAAGTCCCAAATGCATGTTGTAACACATGTGTTTCAAAGAACGTGCTTCTGCGAGATTTTGGATGGTACCAATGTCTGCATCCATTCCCGACGACGTTTAACCATTCTTTTATAGTGACGGTTTCTAGACACAAGCAGAGCCCTTCAACTACTGCATACTTTTGTGCACGAAGTTCTTAAGAAACGACTTTGACTGTGTTGTGACTCCGAGCACTTGGTCCATGAGGTGTTGCTAAGCAACGATCTTGTGCATCAAATGAATTTTGATTTGATTTTTTTCTTTTGACACAAAATTTCTCAGCTATTGAGACTGTATGAGGACGTTTGGATAGGTTCAAATTAAATACTTTGACACTTGTAGATTTCTATTGGCATGGACTTAAGACTGAAGCTTTCAACCATTTTCTTTTTTTTAAAAAATAATAATACACAAACATCGCTTGAAACGTCTATCTTCGCCTGCAAAACTTAACTCGTGACTTCGGTCCTTTGCTGACCGGTACTTGTCACGTCTTATCTTCACCTGCAAAACTTAACTCGTGACTTCGGTCCTTTGCTGACCGGTACTTGTCATACGTCATCACTGGACGGCTAGTTGTCTATTCACTCGTACTCACATGAAGTAAGGTGCACAGTTCCCGGAAAGTTACAGCTGTACAAGAAGTTATCTTTTCCTTACAGTTGCCCCACCCCCCTTGATTTATAACCATTCGTTTGATGTAGACAGAGACAAGCGAGACAACTGCTTAGTAGCCGAAACCCGAATCAGGTTTTACGCAGCATGTATAAGCAACCCTTAGGTTTTGATTGATAGCGCGGTTGGATAAAAAGCTAGATAACCGTCAGAAAAAATATTTTAACCATTAAACCAAAAACAAATTACAAAAATAAAACAGGCCATACATTTTTTTTTAAGAAACAAAACCAAACACACATGAAAAAGGATCCGACGATCAGCTCAAAACTATCAGGAAAAGTACTTTGACACTTCGCTTCTCTTTTACAGAGCACAATACACCTTTTGACTACAGTGAAAATATTTTGTGTAATAATAATCTAGATGTTACATTTTTTTTAAAATTCTTTCCAGAATTTGTAGACAACGCTCCTACAAAACATTTACAGTAGCAATATTATGGGATGTTAGAGAGCAGGCTTAGGCGTTGCTAATCTGAAGGTTTGCACCCTAAAATAACTCTCCATAAACCGAACAACACATTGCCCAATTCATTGGATAAAATTTATATCACTGTGTCTAACATCGCGTTCATCCGCGAGATCACGGACTGTGATCGCGGACGTTAAGCGATCAATGAAATCGATTTTTTTTTTTTTTTATGCGCTTAAGCGGAGAAACTGGTTTAACCGGTGGATTGATAAACTTATTAGTCGCGTGGTCAATGGTTGGAGTAGTTGTCTGGGTACTGTGTCAGCCGCTTTCAATTTACCCCAGGGGTCGCTGACGAGTCTATGCAAGCAAAACATCAAAAAAAAATTATTTCCGCTCTGGAAAGAAATATTTATTTGACCTAGACATGGAGAGTGAAGTGTTTTTGGCTTTAACTGGTGCTTTATTTCTCTAAACAATATTGTCTGCCTGGGTCCGCAAACCTGTCTTTCCAACTCTCAATTGGATTTTATGTGTGCACAAAGGATGCAGCACACGGGGTCCATCTATCGTCCCAACTAACGATCTCTATATCGAGCACCGTGAGCTAGAGAACGATTACAGTTACGGTGCGTTTTTCATTTAAAGGTGTGGTCAGACTGTTGCTAACTCCCTTATTACTTTATTTCTTTTACTTTTGCGATGCATAATTTTGATTTAATTTTAATTTGTTTAAAGATGGACAATGTTCACTTCATATATTATTTAATTTTAATTTGTAGAATATCGAAAGTATAATTGTGTTGCTTTGTACACTGTCGGTTAAAGTTACTTTACTGAAAGGAAACTATACAGATTAATATTATTTTATTGAAAGGAAACACTAGGGATTAATATTACTTTATTGAAAGATACACACTATAGATTAATATTACTTTATTGAAAGATACACACTAAAGATTTATATTATATTATTGAAAGATACACACTATAGATTAATATTACTTTATTGAAAGATACACACTATAGATTAATATTACTTTATTGAAAGATACACACTATAGATTAATATTACTTTATTGAAAGATACACACTATAGATTAATATTACTTTATTGAAAGATACACACTATAGATTAATATTACTTTATTGAAAGATACACACTATAGATTAATATTCGTTATCGAGATGATATTACTTTATTACACACTATAGATTAATATTCGTTATCGAGATGATATTACTTTATTTACATGCCTAGAATATCGGAAATATATCTCCTTCTGTAATGGTGCACAATATCTACGTAGTATCATACTTTGCCCAACACTCAAAATTATATTCTTGATAAAATGTTGTCTACAGATGTAAAGTATCTTTGTAATATAACCTTACTTAAAATCACATTATCTAGTCAGTCTTAATCTTAACAGTAATACTGCAATATCATTTTTTTAACTTAAATTCACATGATCTAGAGTTTCTAGACAGTCTTAATCTCATATTTTGCATGCACAATATTACTGTAATATCACTTTACTTAAAATCACATGATCTAGACAGTCTTAATCTTTTTTTTTTTTACATGCAAACTATTACTGTTGATGTTTATAAATCTCACCCGGATCCCATCAATAAATAATTTTTTAAAAAGAAATATAGAAAAGAATAAAATTTAGATGTTAGTGGTTGTTTATCCCTTTTTTATCGCGTTTCTCCTTAATACATAAGATGGCTTTGGGGCGAGGGATTATGGTGGGAGAGATTTATTCAACACTTTCTTAGAAGCAAGTTCTGCTCTCCGGATTACGTCACCTAGCGGGATTGCTTCCTTACTGTGACTTTGTACTGTCTGGATTAAAGTAGGACTACTTCCTTGGAAGCGTAAGATAAGTGTTGTGCTGTCTAGAATCTTACGGCACCAAGTGGGGCTAATGTCCTTGGAAGCGCAAAAAAAAAAGTACTGTGACGTTGTACTGTCTGGATTGAGTGACGTCACCTATTGGGACCTGACTCGTCGAATTCCTATGAGCGTGCTCCATAAGCCGCACGTCTAAATAGGCACGAGTACGCTCAGGATTCAGTTAGTAGCTTTAATTGTTCCAGGATTCACTTCCAGGGTTTTTCCTGTATAAGACTGACATCTATTCGCCAAAGTGTCATGGGAGGGGTGGGTTATAGAGGTTTCTTTGTTTGCTTTTTCTTTTTCTTTTTTCTTTTTTTTTTTCTTTTTTTTTTTTTTTGTCACAGAGCAGACTGTGCTCAAGTGAGTGTTAGAGTATTATGTATCCAGAGCTTAAAGTTGCAGTTGGAATTGCAGGTGGTGTAATCATTTAGCTGTACAGTTTCATGAATAAAATTTCTAATCAAATAATTTAAATAATGTCATTTCGCTATTTTCATTATGAAAAATAGAAACAAGCTAAGACGATAAATTTATCTGTCAAGTCATCAATGATATAAAGTGATGATAACACTGGGCAACAACAAATTTGCTGTCAAAGAATTTTTGACGGATTTAAGACAGTTTTATTGTGCTGGATCCAAAAATGACATCGGTTTTGTTCAATCAGGTCAACTTTTTGATCTGTTTTTGATCAACCTTTTGATCATTTGCGACATTATTTTTGTTTTGTTTTGTTTTTACATATAAGGGTATTTTCTATTTATATGATTTTAAATTCTTTCTCATTTCTTTAAATAAACAAATTATAATTTGTTTTACATAATTATGAAGAGGTTATATAAGCTAATTTTTGAATAATTGATATAAATGATATTTTTTTCTTTAGGTAATGAAATGGAATCGGCCAGAAGACATTGCAAAAATAAACCCGATGTATTTTGCTACATCTGCGGCGAATACACCGTTGTTCCTAACAGGAATCCAGTAACAGGTTTTATAAAGCGTGCTTACCATGCTTATTTTAGTATAAAACTTGGTGACCAGGATAAAGTTTGGGCGCCACACATGGTATGCAAGACATGCACTGAGAATCTGCGTCGTTGGACAATGGGTAAAAAGAGTTGTCTGAAGTTTGGAATTCCTATGGTTTGGAGGGAACCGACAAACCATGTCACTGACTGCTACTTCTGCGCTAATCAATAATGGAAACTATTGTAATACATGTATCAATAAAATAGGCAATCAATAACATATATCAAAAGGTTAATCAAAACTTTTCAAAAGAGGGGAAAATAATAGAGAAAGCAAGAGTGTTATAAAAATAATAAGTGAGATTAGACACTGCTTCTAGAAATATCAATTCATAATCAATTGTATTTCTATTAGGTGTTTAATCTAGGCTTTCCCATCAGATTCCACCTCATCAAATTTTTTAACATTCATTTCCCACATTTACTAATTTCAACACTATGATAATTAATTTATCAATTTTGAACAAATGTGTGCTCATCACCTAACAGTGCCTGTTGTGATGTCAATGCCAAGATAGTTATTGGTTATGAGTAGTAGTAGTAGTAGTAGTAGTAGTAGTAGTAGTAGTAGTAGTAGTAGTGGTAGTAGTAGTAGTAATCATCCATAACTAATTACAAGTGATGAGAATCTTAATTTATGTTATTAATTAATTCTTCATGAGTCACCACTTGGCAGTAGAGAGACTATCACAAATTGCCTTATCGGTTAAGGTTCTATTTGAAATGTAGCTATCTACTTTGATGTTTACACACCCTGAGACACTTCTCTGACATCTCTCTCTCCATTTTGTTGTTGTTTGGTTGTTTTTTGTTTTTGTTGTTTGGGGGTGGGGGTGGAGGTGGTTGATACACCAGTCCAAAAGTGTATTTGCAATAAGGGTTGATGGCCAAGATCTCCCAAACATCTTGTGGTCATGTGTGCAACAAATGCTATCTGAAGCTCTTCAAAATGAGAAAGCCCCTTTAACAATCACTTCATTAGTGGGAGATCCCTTTGACAATCATACCATTACTGGGAGAGCCCTCTGATAATCACTTCATTAGTGGGAGTGCCTTTTGATGATCACTTCATTAGTGGGAGAGTCCCTTTGTCAGTCACGTTATTTCAAAATAACTTTCTGCTTTACGAATATGTGCAGAAAAATTCAATTGGCCATAACATAATTCTTTGTATTCACTTAAAATTATATTGAAAAAAGATTGGGGGGTTTCCTTTCTCATTACTGAAGCTATTTTATTGTCAATAAATTTCCTGCATGAAAAACGAATACGTTCTTTCCTCTCTCAGGAAAAAAAAAGTCTTTTACCCTGTTTTATTTTGTTTTTTTATCTGAAATCTTCCTGTGAACATATAGAATTTTTTCTCTTTTATCCCCTTACAGGCGCATTCAGCTTTTGTATCCTCATTTCAGTGGTCGTGCTTTGCCTCATCACTTACATCGTAACGTCCGATAACTCTTATTTCCTAAGGCCGACCTTCCCAAAACCTAGGCGACGAGACGCTGTCGTGAACAAGAGTCAAGTCTATCTCTGCATCACACTTCAAGGTCGCTTAGGCAACGCTCTCTTCGTCTATGCCTCGGCACTCGGACTTGGCGTCGCAAACAACATGACGCTTGTCTTGAAAGACAATTCCGTTCTTCCCGGAGTTCTCAAGCATCCGCCAGCACACGACCTTGACTTTGACCTCAAATGCATCGGCGCTTACCAGCTCTTGGAGAAAAAGTGCTGCGCTTTCGATGAGTCCTTGACCCGCTTACGTCACGACGATTACTACATTCTCAACCGCCCGTGTCTCATCTCCTGGAAGTATTTCGAGAACATCAAGGAGAGCATTAAGACTCTGCTTTCTTTTCGCGATGACGTCATGGCAGAAGCGAAGTTCGTTATACGCAATCTGAGGTCACGGTGGAACTGCACTCTTGTGGGAATTCATATCCGTCGAGATGATCATACAGGTGAATTGTTTGGTTATTTCAGTGTGTTTGTGTGTGTTTGTGTGCGTATGTGTGTGCTTTGTGTGCGTATGTGTGCATCTGTGTGTTTGTGTCTGTATGCACGTGTGTGCCTCTATGTTTGTGTGGATGTATGTGCCTCTGTGTGTTTGTGTATGTATTTATGTATGTTTTTTTGTGTGGGTATATGTGCCTCTATGTGTTTGTGTATGTGCCTTTGTGTGTGTTTGTGTGGTATATGTAGCTATGTGTGTTTGATTGCAAACGTGCAGAGATGGACTGACCTTTCTAGGTGAACCATGATCACATATGTGAATTGTATGGTTGTTTCAGTGCGTGCGTCACGTTTATTTTTTGGTGAACCATGATCACACGTGAATTGTTTGGTTGTTTCAGTGCGTGCGTCAAATGTTTGTGCGTATGTATATGCGTGATTGCTTGTCACGGTGGAACTTAAAACATTTCTAGGGATTTATATTTGTCTAAAATTCCGGCTTATCATAGAGATGAATTCTTTAATTGATTGAACGTGTGTATACGTGTGTGCATAAATGTTTAATGCGTGCATGCGTGAAATGATTTATGTTCCTCGAAATAAACATGCGTGCGAGTTGTTTAGATGCTTGTGCATCTGTGTGTGTGTGTGTGTGTGTGTGTGTGTGTGTGTGCGTGCCTATATATATTAGAATATTTAAGCTTTAGCTGTGTACTTCTGTCCTTGGTGAATGCAGGCACTCCCAATGCAAATTGTTCTACCTTGTCAAACCATCCGCCCCTAGTGAGGGGTTTTGTCAGTGAATACTATAAATAATTCAGTTACTTATGCATATTTATTCTTGGCAAGACCGCGCTGACGGAGTTTGATACAACGCCACCCTAAATATTGGTTATGCTTATTTTTATTATTAATCATCCATAAAGTAATTGCTAGTGATGAAAATCTTAATTTATGTTATTAATAATTCTCCAGGAGAAACCACTCGTCTACCTCACTTGGCGGATATGTGGGCACTGTAAATGTTTTCTTTCTTCCACAACATTAAAGACAAACATTTACTGTCACAATATTTCAGTAGGTAGAAATCTTCTTACTAAAGGAGAAGATAAATCCGTTTTTAATCTATATTTAGCGAGCCCCACCACCTACTATCTTTCCAACATATGGTTATCAATATATATAAGAAGATCAGTAAATTTAACCAAAAAAAATGTATTAAATCAGCAATCAAATATACATGGAGTACAAACAATGAAAAGATTACTTAACATCAATATTTCCACGAAAACGCGTTTGAATAATTTCAATATCTATACAGTCTTATATCCTAACAACAATTCAACAGATAAGTGTCAATACAAATCGCAGGATAGTTCAGAACAGAAATGGAGTAATGAGATTATAGTCATAATGGCTTGTACGTAATAATTGCTGCAATAGTCTTTCAAAGTGCTTTCGTAACAAGTCACAAGTTCATTGTCACAATTGCATTTCAGTTAAACATATTTCTCTTGCATGTTGTAGAACACTGATGAGCCATTATACTCTCGAGGCTAATCTGGCGCTCCTTCATGTATTAATTCCTTCAAGCAGAACAACAATGTAGCAATTTCCAGTAACTTCCTTGTACCAGAAATTTCATGATGTAGTAGAGCATACTTTGCCACAATATATCAACAGAGTGCAGTGTATCCTAGCACTTACACAATGCGGTAGATACTTCTCGCGATAACCCTGGTCATAGTGGTTTATAAATCAATAAACCGAGAGACTCTGGTGATAACACACAAAAAATGGCTGCTTCTTTCCTGTAAAATATAATCAGGAAACAAACGCTAAGTTTCCAGTTTATGCATCTCTAACTCCATTCTTTCTTACATTCTGGTCTCAACTTACAGTTTCCTGCAACAGTATTTATTAGCCTGATACATGCATACAATATAATAAATACAACATATCAATTTTGCGAATGTATTCACTAGAAACAATGTCAAGTGTTTAGCACACTACATACAAGCATCGTAGTTCACAATTTGTAGAAATAGAGTCTATTCACATAATACATCTCTACGTACAACACAAGTATAACACATCAATAGCAAAGTGCACGAAATATTTCTCTCTCAGTCAGTCAGTCACCATTAAGCTAACGGCTACCTTTCATGACCAGACTCTGCCACTCCAACTTCAAAGTGATTAGAACATAAATTCTTTACAGCAGGTAAACTTTGATCTCAGCATATTGGCTGGTCTCGTTCTTGTAAATCTTAAACATTAGATAATAAAAACTGCTCATCCACCTAAAAACCAGTTTAGATTACATCAGCAAGTCTAGCACATTCTTTACCTGATTTGTTTACTTCCAACTATGATAGTTAAAAATAGCAGCACAAGCAGTTCCCATGGTCGGGTCACTTTGACATTTAAAAATTTATGTAACAATTAAGTTGAGAAATAGGGATAGGCAAATTTACTTTGACACATATTGAAAGTATTCATTACTTTTATCGCTTTCCAATAAATCAAGTGCAAGTCACCTGCACAAAGTTAATTTTCTTCATCTCAGTCAGATGATCATAAGACAGGACTTTAGTTACACATCACTTGTCACAGATTTACTCAATCAACACATAGGCCACACACTCACGCGCACACAACGAAAACAGTCACACACATACACACACACACACACATGCACACTCAGACACACACAGCGTACAGCCGTACACAGTCACACATACATATAAGCGCACACAACACATACACCTACATGCTCGAGTATGCACACAAACACACACACACACACACACACACACACACACTCACACACACACCTATTCGCTCTTCTCTACTACTTTCCGTGAGATTAAGAAATATTCGTCAGATATTTCGCTAATTCGACTTTTAGTCAATTATGGCGGTAAACTTATGGTGCCATTACAAAAATGTAGGAGCGTTTTGGAAACCATACGGGGTATTTCGGAGAAAGGAGGAATAACAAACAACAAACAAACGAGGATTTATAAAATAAAATAAAATGAATGTGAAGGCATTGCTGTTGATTTTACGGCACTGATCATGAGAGATTTTTGGGACAGCATCCACGCCCTTTACAGCTTAGATTTCCTTGTGATAAGCACACTGCGAGCAATAAACACACGCACACACACACACATATATATATAAGTACACAGGCACACAATCACACAGACAACAAAGACGAACACACACAAGCATACACATATAAACACACACAACACAAACACAGTATACACAACACACACACACACACACACACACACACACACACACACACACACACACACAAATATGTATGCACATTTTCACACACCCATATACGTTGACATACTTCCTAAAATAATATTATTTTCGCAGATTAAAAATAAAATATTTATCTCTCCTAATGTTAAACTATCTTATTTTCAATACACAATTGAAATATTGAAAAACCAGCAACAACAACATAAGGCGTCACGTCAAGAAATAAGAATGTATTTGGTATCTCCATGAAGGCAAACACATGAATGTGTACTTGGTAAACGTTGGTTCATCCCTTCAGCAGTCTTGTTTCGATTGGGAATTGTTAGGTGGATCTTTGCGAGTGTTCACTTAGCTGACTAGTTTCCACTTCACGTCCATAGTCACAATGCGGGACTCCACACACACACACACACACACACACACACACACAACTTCCGCCATCCGGATCTTTGCGAATGCTCACTTAGCTGACTAGTTTCCACTTCACGTCCTTTTCAACGTTTACTCACAACACGTCCCCCGACTCCCCTCTTATAAAACACTTAAGCTGATACACGCACACACTCATACGTATATATATATATAAAGAAATGTACAAACGTGCATACGCATATTCAACACACTCACACATGAATACGCGCACATAAATAAATTCTTACGTACACACACAAAGTCAAAATTGTACACAGAGCGCAAGCACTGTAAAGAAAAGAATTCTTTTTTTAAAAATGCGCGCATGCTCCAAAACACACGTTTGCACCAGCAGACACGAGCGTTTTACATGCGCAAATCTAGACGGATTTAACCTTACCTTCATTCTGATGGCGATAGATAAAGAATGGCTAGAGATAATAAAAAAATAAATAACAACGAAATTGTTCAACAGCAAAGACAAAAATAAAGAATAATAAAATAAAATTATGAAATGCGTTTCTTTATCTGTCCTCACTGCAAGACATGTGCGAAATGTTTACCATCTTGCCGCAATGTTTAAAAAAAAAAAAACTACGATTCCACCATAAAAATCAATTTTACTTGCAGATTAATTTTTCCTGCAGAACCGATATTTTGTTGCTGGATCTCCAAAATAAATTATTTTATTTTATTGAGAATTTTATAGCTAACGAAACCGAATGAGGTAAATTTTGTACAAGATCCCTAACTGCAATAAACTGCGCGAGACCACTGAACACATTAGACATTTGTCAAATCGTCGTGACGTAGTTATGACGCTTTCGAAAGTAAGACGAGTTGTTGTCATAAATCCATGACAGAGCGAACACAGCTGGAGTGTTGAGTGAACATTGTAATTTCAAGTCAGTACGAACGCACGCAGCTTGTTGTAGAGTTATGTTTATAAATTCAGGACAGAACGAATACAACTTTGCTTATAAGCCATGTTTATAAATTTCAGGACAGAACGAATACAACACTGCTTATAAGCCATGTTTATAAATTTCAAGACAAATGAACACAACTTTAAATTATGAGCTAATTTAATAAATTTCAAGACAATGAACATATCTGTGGTTATGAGCTAAATTAATAAATTTCAAGACAAAACGAACACAGCCGTGGTTATGAGCTAAATTAATAAATTTCAAGATTGAACATCGGTGGTTATGACTGTCGCGGAGTACTCTGCGATGACGTAATAATGAATTATACCAAATATTAGCAATAGCTAATGATATAAATGATAAAACATCTACAGGTGCCGATGCAGAGTATGGACCACTGGTTAAATATGCGTATCTGCAACTGTTACGCCAATATGCGGGTGCGCCAACGTTAATTCGACTCACGGTCCCTCCTCACTTATTTATACCGACAAATAGTGTGTCACACTATCTTACATTTATTTATTTCTCATGCAACTATAGAGAACAGAAAATAATAGATCTACTTTCGAATGCTGCCCTTAGTCATAATCAAACATCTTAGTTGTACTTTGGTTGGTGGTAGCAGTAGGAGTTGTGGTAGTGTGGTGGCAGTAGTAGTAATAGGGGTAGTAGTAGTGGTGATGTTAGTAGTAGAAGTTGAGATGGTGGTAATAGTAGTGGTGGAGGTGATGGTAGTAATAGTAGTGGAGGTGGTGGTAGTAGTAGTAGTGGTGATAGTAGTAGTAATGGAGGTGGTAGTAGTAGTAGTTGTGGTGGTGATGGTAGTAGTAGAAATGGTTGTGGTAGTAGTAGTAATAATGGTGGTGGTAGCAGTAGTGGTGGTGGTAATGGTATTAATAGCAGTGGAGGTGGTGGTAGTAGTAGTGGTGATAGTAGTAGTAGTAGTAGTAGTAGTAGTAGTGGAGGTAGTAGTAGTGGTGGTGGTGATGGTAGTAGTAGTAGTGGTGGTAGTTGTAGTAGTAGTTGAGGTGATGGTGGTTGTAACAGCTTACTGTGCCGATATTGTTGCAATCTACTTAGTATGTCTTTGTTAGGTAGTTGACCTATCTACCTAGTAAGTCTTTGGCAGCTAACTCCGCTAGGCAGCACAGAATTCCTAATGGTAATTGTCAGACTGAAGGGTTAGAAAACATGTTTAACAGACACCTTACTATGCCAGTCCGCCGTTGCATATATTGATCAGTAGCTTTTAACACAGCAGGTGAAGTTCTGCACGTTATAGCATACAAATGTTTCGTGTTTACGATATTTCGTATCTAAGTGCTAAACAGAGCGTCACATTTGGCAGTCAAGGTGCTGTATATGATATCATTTATTGCCAATGATCTGTCTCACGAAAGAGAAATAACATCAGTCTCTTCAACTGGAATCACTAGCGCACCGAGGGACAAAATACACATGCATGTATACACTCTATATATACACATACCACATGTACACATACACTAAAAAAACTTGTTACACAAATATGTACAGTACACAATGCAGCGAAATAAACTACACACACACACTAACACACACACACACACACACACACACACACACACACACACACACACACACACATCTTCCTACTTTTGCGAAACACGAGAAAAAGTTTCTGCCCGTGAAATAAGGGCGACTTTATGACATAATCCTCTAATAGCCATTCTGTTTATGTACATAAATATGTATGTTATATTCTAGTGTTGCGTTTGGTTTGCCTTTGGTTTGCTTGTTGTATGCAATGTTTCTGGGTTTTCGTTTGTGGTAACTATTTATTTATGTTGCAGTCACGTTTTGATGCCTGAATAGCAAGATTAATTTATTACACACAAATATATTTTTGTTACAACGAGCGAGTAAAAATAATATACACATGCATGAATACAAACGGTAATAATAGTAGTAAATTCTTTATTAATTCTCCAGGGTTTTTTATTGCAGGTCTGGTTGCCTACTGGGCAGGACATAAACCCGTCACAGCCGATTACCTCCACCGGGCCATGACGTACTTCCGAAATCGCTTTGTCGATCTTCATTTTGTGGTGACTAGCGACGACTCCGCCTGGTGTCAGGAACACATTGCGAATGGAAGAAATGACGTCACCATCTTAAACCCAAATCCGGCTGCTGTCGACTTGCTGATTCTATCCATGACTGATCACATGATCATTTCCGTCGGTACATATGGATGGTGGGCCGGTTATCTAAATCCAGGCATTAAAGTTTATATGAAAGATTTCATAGTGCCTGGGTCGAATTTCGCAAAAGTATTCAGCAGCTTAAATGCACCAGACTATTTCTACCCAGAGTGGATTCCACTTTAATAATAATAATAAACCCTGAAGAAGAAAAATTAACGCCGCACTTCTGTGGCTTCGTATTACTTTCAAAGAGAGAGAACTCTGTCGAACTCCTTTTCAGTTGCTCAAAGGCGTTTCCAAATGTAATTGCTCAGATACTGGTGCAAATACATGTAAGGGAAGCAATCCGAAATGCCAGCCACAAACTAATATATATTAATAATTGTATCGTACAGTTCTATGCTTTATGTTATGAGTCTCAGGACAAGTGCAGCATTTAAAAGTATATTTTTAGTAGTGTTAATTCATTTACACAAAAAATAAAAACCCGGCATATAATACTGTTTTCCTATTTTTCATAAGTGTGTACATGCCCACGGGCAATACAGGGAGACAATTCAGTTCCCGTTATGAATGACATTAGATGGACTAAATAATTTTAACAAATTCTCTCTCTCTCTCTCTCTCTCTCTCTCTCTCTCTCTCTCTCTCTCTCTCTCTCACACACACACACACACACACACACACACACACACACACACAAACACAGTATAGCTGTTAATCTCTCTATCCATCCGTCCATCCATCCGTCTATCTATCTATATATCAATCTATCTATGTTTACAGCCTATCTCATTTATTCTTCTATCGTTTTATCTACATCTGCCTAATTATGTATTTATTTTTCTCTTCTCCCCTCCATCCGGACGCACTAAATGTATTCTACTTTACATACGATATTAAATCTTGCTTTATCCTCGAAGTAAATAAAATGTATTAATTTTAATTCTTCCATCACATCAGTTCTTTTTTTTTTTACACATTACTTCTTTGTCTGCCTATCTGAGACTGTCTTCTATCCTGACCAAGATATTTTAATCTAACATGCATTCTTGACGAAATGCATTGAATTCTGGGAACGCACAGCAGGTGATAATTATTACAGCTTCCTTACTTGCAGACTGTTCATTTTGCTACAGCAAGCGATTTCGTGGGTCTGTGGTGATTATAGCTAGTGGAGAAAAGGGGAACTAAACAAACGACCAGGCAATGCTAATTGTCGCTCTTGTTCCGTAAATTGCAAGTCAAACGTGCCTATCCTAGCGGTTTTCCCCATTACTCTAAATTGCTCTAGCTAAAAGCAGCAACAGTTTACTGTGTTTATTTAGGGTGGGGCGCGCAACACGGCTAACCCTAAAGACAACTTATGGCTGACAGTACTGGGGAATATTTGATGAATTGTTAATCCTGCGTGACAATATCGGCCGATTTCACAAGCTCTGTTGCAATTTCACAACAACACAAATTAAATGGAAATCTCATCAAATTTCATAAATTATTTGTATCTCTACAAGTAGACCCGTTTTATTGTAATTTTATGCCGATAAAGCAAATAAAATGTGTCACGGGACTCCAGAGCCAAGTGACAGTAGTCACTTGAGCGACCCACTGAATGAATAAAAGCAAAAAATAAATAATGTTTAAAAATGTAAGTACATTAGCATAATGGCTGGACAGCGTACTGAAAAATTTCTTAATGATAATTTTACGTATTGTGTATATGTGAGTATGTCTGTTGTGTACTGTGAGTATGTCTGTTGTGTACTGTGAGTATGTCTGGTCTGTTGTGTACTGTGAGTATGTCTGTTGTGTACTGTGAGTATGTCTGTTGTGTACTGTGAGTATGTCTGGTCTGTTGTGTACTGTGAGTATGTCTGTTGTGTACTGTGAGTACGTCTGTTGTGTACTGCGACTGCGTGTTCGTGTGCTGTCAGAGCGAGAATCCGCACGTTTTTGTTTGTTTATAATTTTTACTTCAGTGTTTACTTCTTGACTTCAAGCTGTGTACGATAGAAATGCTAAAAGGAGTACAGTCGACGTGTAGAGAATACAGCAAGCACATGTTTGTCCATAAAACTCTTGAAGTAATAATATATATATCAAATGTTTGCTCTCGGGTTTACAGAAGTAAACAGCAGTTTGTTATAGCGGCTATGCCCACTATTGAACTATAAAAGTGTCTACCCGGGATAGAACCCTTACAAAGTTCATTAAAAGTAAGGATGGTACGGAATGATAAAGATGGTAATGGATAGCAAAGGACTATGTTATAATGTGGTAAGGAATGTTGTCGAGTGGTATGGGATGACGGTTTTGGTAAGTTGCAGGGTAGTATTGCATGGTAAGGGTGGTATGAAATAGTCTGAGGTAGTATGGGATGATTATGATAATGGTGGTATATTTTGTTGTGAATCTTATGGGATAGTGTATATATATGTGGTATATTATGAGTGGCATGAAATGGTAAAGGGGTGGTATGAGATGGTATATTTGGTTTGTCTGGGGATAGTATGGGATCATATGAGATGGTAAAGGATGCTATTAAATGGTAAGGGATGGTATATTGGGTATGCATATTAAACGTGACATGGGATGTTATTGAGTAATTTGGGATGTAGTGAGTGGTGTGAGATGGTATTTGCTTTGTTAATGGGAAGTATGGATTGGTATAATGTGGTACTGGGTGGTATAACCCTATTAAAAACAACATCAGTACTTACGAATTCAAAAGAGGTCAATCGAGTCTAATCGAAGATGGAATTGTTTCCTCTCATTTCCAATTCCGGGTAATAACATGTCAATATCTGTAATATCTGTTTAGTAGAGTGTGTGTGTGTGTGTGTGTGTGTGTGTGTGTGTGTGTGTGTGTGTGCGTGTGTGTGTGTGTGTGTGTGTGTGTGTGCGTGTGTGTGTGTGTGTGTGTGTGTGTGTGTGTGTGTGTGTGTGTGCGCGCGCGCGTGTGCTGCTATCACTTTGCTTCTCTAGCTACACACACACACACACACGCACGCACACACACACACACACACACACACACACACACACACACACACACACAAATAAATCGTGCAAGAACATATTTTTTCATATCACGTGCACTTTACTGGTTTGATGTTCTTTTAACTAAAGTTATCGTCGACTAACGTGGAGTAATCTCCCCATCAACAATAATTACAATTCTCTGTCTCAATTATAGCATTTAAGTAGGATTATAAGGTTGTTTGTGTCTTTGATATTCTGGGGATTAATATTTTTAAGTGAATTATTTCCACTTTTCTTGCTTTGAAAGATTTTAATAGTGTACGCGGACATTGCACGTGACTCTGTATGTGATTATCAAAGCACTGTTTAATAAGTGTCCTTTTCATCAAAAAAAAACATTTTAATAATCGTATTTTCATCAAAACGCTGTTTAATAACTGTCCTTTTCATCAAAACACAGTTTGATAATCGTTCTTTTCATCCAAACACTGTTTAACAGCTATACTTTTCAACAAAACTCTCTTTAATAAATGTACTTTTCATCAAAGCACTATTTCATAATTTTGTTTTTCATCAAAGCACTCTTTAATAAATGTACTTTTCATCAAAGCACTCTTTAATAAATGTTCTTTTCATCAAAACTCTGTTTAATAACTGTACTTTTCATCAAAGCAATGTTAAATTACTCACGTCACTAGATCAAGATCATTTATGGGAGACAAATCCGGCGCTTCAATGGCTGCGTTGGTGTTCAATTTTGCAGAGTTGTCTGTTGAACACAAAAACAACAAGCATGCAGTTCACACCTTTAGACTGAAGACAAGATTGTTCGGCACACGCCATTTCTACCCGCTAAAATGGTCGTCGCAATGTCGATATAAACTCCTTCAAAATTTAGATTTGTTTATTAATCTCTGAGTTCCATGACGTACTTCCTCCTACCATGATTTCTATTTACCGCTTGTTCCTCCCACCCTTGCTGACATGAGCAAGTCGACTAATGGGACTGTGGGGGAAAAACAAGCTAACAAATAAATAAACTCCACCTCAAAATAACAGTAACACCACCAGCAAAAATGCATAGAACAACAAACTTCACTCACTGAAACTGAACACAGAATGTGTACACGCTCATTCGTCAGTCGGGCGGCCTGGTCATGACTCAAGTCCTCTAGAGAACTCGGTGTTCATCTTTTGCTGCCGTTAATGTTCATAATACACATCACTGTTCAGAGTCTGGAAGTTATGTGTGAATTAGAGTGAGATTATTGAGAATCCCACTGCGTTACAGTTACGTGTGAACAAGGACGAGGTCATTAAGAATCCCATCACTGTTACCTGTAAACTAAGACGATAATATTAAGGGGATATAACTTCTGCCACGTGTGAACGGAGATATTATTAATAATTCCACCGCTGTTACTTGTGAACAATAGTGAGGCTATTAAGAACCCCGCTGTTACGTGTGAACAATAGTGAGGCTATTAAGAACCCCGCTGTTACGTGTGAAGGAAACTAGATCATTAAAATAACTGTTCCTTTTAAATATTTAAAATTAAACTCATGTCCCATGTTTATATTCCTGCATCTGTTCACTTTGTAATCATAATAAATAAGGATGTGGCAGTAGTCTTGCTTCATCTGTTGCTTACAATAACAAGAGTGAAACCCACCCCTGTTATCCAAACCACTTACAAATAACCAATCACTTAACATCGTTTCCACGTTTTTACAAATCTGAACAAATAGGCATTCTGTGAACACAGCTGAAACAAACCCTGATTCACATAATAGCGATGCACAATTTTATTGACCCCTGTGTTTACAATCAAATAAAGTAACATGATGAGCACTGAAATGGCCCCAATTTTCCAGTCAAATAAGGATAACATGAGTGACCCGTATGTTTTCAGTCAAATAAGAACAACATTTTGAGCACTTTACTTGTCTAGGTCTTATGGCCAAATCCCCTAAAAATGCAAATTTGAGAGATATAATAAACATATGTATTATAATTGAATTTCTTTTCTTAAACCTTTCCTTGTCTTGAGAGCTACAGTAAAAATGTCTTTTCTAAAGCCTTTCCTTATGTCTTGAGAGCTACAGCAAGAATTGTGTAGTTCACAGTAAGAATTTCTTTTCTAAAGCCTTTCCTTATGTCTTGAGAACTACAGGAATAATTACTCCTGACATTTCTTGTGGGGAAATTTTTTTAATCTTTTCTTTCTGTGTCCTTTTCTACAGTCATCATCCGTTATTTTAAGTATTCTGTTTCCAGCAATTACTGATAATGGCCATTATTGCCAGGCTGACTCAGATTGACAGCCCGTAACTTAGGTAGAGCAAAATGAACACGTTTGCCAGCAGAAATGAAATATATTTTGTCAGAGCAGCCTTACTTTTATGAAATCAGATAAATTAACGGAGCTATCTGTAAGTGTTCAGGAAAATAAGAAATTAAATGTGGTATGGTTCTCTATATTAGTCAATAGCTAATGTCTGTGTGAATGAAAAGAGTACATGTAGTTACTGTACGGGTCTCTTGATTGTGTGGTTGTATATATATCAAGTGAGAACTTGTAGTTATTTTATGGCTCTCTTGATTGTGTGGTTGTATATGTATCAACTGAGAACTTGTAGTTATTGAATGGCTCTCTTGATTGTGTGGTTGTATATGTATCAACTGAGAACTTGTAGTTATTGAATGGCTCTCTAAATTAGCCAATAGTTACTTTGTGAATGTATGTATGTATGTATGAAGAGAATAGATATGGAATGACGATATATGCCGTTTGTGTGACTGCACATGTCAATGTATAAATGTGATTGTGATGAGCAGTGACTAACCCTTCAAAACTTAATCTCTGTAACCCCACATGTAAGTGTTAATGTATAAATGTGATTGTGATGAGCAGACTTAAATGACTAACATTTCAACACTTAATCTCTACAACCCCACATGTAAGTGTTAATGTATAAATGTGATTGTGATGAGCAGACTTAAATTACTAACATTTCAACACTTAATCTCTGTAACCCCACATGTAAGTGTTAATGTATAAATGTGATTGTGATGAGCAGACTTAAATGACTAACACTTCAACACTTAATCTCTATAACCCCACCCAAAAAGGTCTTTATAAATGCAAACGAGAAACTATGTCAAACCTCAGAGCTAATACTTGTTATTAATTATTAGACTAGGTTTTCTTTTATCTCTGTGTCTTACCAGTGCAGAATCTGTGACACCTACGCCACCTAGTTATTGGTTATGATTATTATTATTATTTAATCATCCATAACTAATTACAAGTGACGAGAATCTTAAAATAGGTTATTAATAATTAATAATACAATCCTTACATCAATACATTCAATACAAAGATCATTAGGACTACCTATTCTGTCTTTAAATGTTTATATGGATCATAACACAAATTCTGATCTCAGAGCTTGTCAGATGCCCACTTATCTTTCATCAGCAGTTATCAGAGAAGTCCCTCAGGCAATTCACACATCAACAGTCCATCATTGAATGTTCTAGCCGATTGGTCTGCATAACTCATCACACTTGATTAGTGTACCTCTGCATCAGGTCCTCAGCTCAATAGCCATAGAAATCAGCATCAACTGAAATGCCAACCTGGAATTCCCAAACCAAAATGAAAACCAGGACAAACCCACTCTGAAACAATAGCAATTATTTCCATGAGCAATAACCTGTAGTTCGCCAATCCATACATAGTGGCAACAGACAAATAGGTGTCCTATCACAATTGACCTCAATTCATTCTTTTACAATGAAGATAAAAATGGTTTATGCCACACACATGAGTGTTCCAAAATAAAAATATGTCACACACAGGTGGGTTTTATAATTATTATATTAGCAAAAATGTTTTGAACGTGCACAGTGTTTTACAATGGTCAAATTAATTGTTTCTTTATTGGAGATAAAATAACATTCCACAATCTCATTATACATTTCAATAAATTATTATAATTACAGAGCATGTGTTAACTTGGTCACTCTTTTCTCTGGCCCCACATCAGAAGAAAATAGCAACAATTCATATCAATCACAATAAAATACACAGAATCATGCTACAACATTCTTAATAAAATATAGTTAACAAAAATTAAGAAATTGATGTGTTACCTTGTCTGAATATTTAGTGGGCTTATCTTCAATTCACGGAATATGAGCAGCCTCTGTAAGTCTAGGCAAAGTCTCCCTCATGAATAATTTCCCAATCTGGTTTCACACTATTTATGTACATCTATGAATTAATGATGAGAGTTCTGTCAGTCAAGCATTGGATTTGAACAACAACCCCCTCTCCTCTATTGTTCGAGTGTATCACATAATCTGCTTATAGTGGTCAGCGTTTTCCTTTTAACATGCATGGGTTCTCTAACTGCCCGTAGTCCACTACAGCATGACACATGCAATTACATAACTTGACTGTGATTGCCAGTGAAAAGAAATGTATGATACAAAAGATGAAAACATCAAAAGAGCTTACTACTACAATGAAAATAAATTTGTTAGATAGGAAGTCAGGCATAATTTGCTCCTGACTCCATGACATTGATATGATGGCTGAGCTCTTTACTGTCACCAGACCTGGCTTGTCATAAGGCAGTTTCAAAGCAGTCAGTCTGGCCGTCTGGTGGTCTCGTGCAGTGTATCAGATTATGGTCGATGGTCATAATTCAATAAGGAGAAAACTGTTGTTTCCTTTATCAAGGAGGCCTTGTTGAGACTGGTGCCATGAAGAAAAATTATCATGCATATTCAGATTTTTAAAAATGTTCATGGCACCAGTCAGGTAGTCACAGGATGAAGAAATAGATGCTTTTGAAATGCTGTCAAAATAAAAAGACTCATGTGTGAATATTCCATAGATGTAATTAATTATAATTCTCCACAATTTTTCTCTCTGAGGCATGCTCACACACACTTTCTATCTCTCAGGCATGCTCACACACACTTTCTATCTCTCAGGCATGCTCACACACACTGTCTCTCTCTCAGGCATGCTCACACACACTTTCTCTCTCTCAGGCATGCTCACACAGAGTCCTCTTGAGAAGATAATATCAAACACTGATGGACACCCTTTGACTGCATCAATGATTGTACAGATAGGACAGTCTCTAGGACAGTAAGACAAATGACATGTAGTAATTTATAGACAACAACTCATTTCAAATTAAAAATAAATTTAATAAAGGGAGAAGAAAAATAATGATTTAAATCCAAGGTTTGCACTTAGAAAAACATACTCCTGAATCTAACGATTTAAAAGTGTTACATAATTCTGTACTTGGTTTGCTAAATTGATCAAACAAGAAATCGAAGTTTCACATTACCATCCCTTAAATTTTTCTGATATAATAATCTCAAAGACAAGCAAAATGGCAAGACAAA
>CM054178.1:133303057-133388057 GCA_028829895.1 Sinotaia quadrata | reverse complement strand
CAAACACACTAAACACACACCAAACACACTAAACACACAGCAAACACACATACACATACCAAACACACATACACACACCAAACACACTAAACACACACCAAACACACTAAACACACAGCAAACACACATACACATACCAAACACACATACACACACCAAACACACAATACACACACCAAACACACTAAACACACACCAAACACACATACACACACCAAACACAATCTCCTCCAAAAAATGACTAGGTATTGCTTATTGGCCCGATTGCGAACAGATACATTGAATCTGATTTAAATAAATAAACAAAGCAACAACCAACAAATCTTTAACTCTTAATCGTAGTTCAAGGAAAGGAAGTTAGTTTTATTAAGCAGTGACGAGTCCGTTAATTTTAAAGCCGAGTCATTATGGAACTGTTCTAGTGAGTAAAGTGAATAAGACACATTAACTCCCTATTGACGTCAAAGAGTATTTAGTAGATATGAAATATACTCCTATGACAGTATTTTCAATAAATATTCTAAAATTACCCAGCCTTAGTACACGAGTGTGTGTGTGTGTGTGTGTGTGTGTGTGTGTGTGTGTGTGTGTGTGTGTGTGTGTGTGTGTGTGTGTGTTTCCTGTGAGTAGGATGCCCCATAAATAACATTTTTAAAATGTCACGCGTGCAAACGAATGTCACGTTACGGAAGTCATGCTGGCAGCGACACCCAACGAGATAGAAAATGTAGCATATCACAGTTAGCGGCGTGTTGTAGCAACATACGACATCGTTTCCGACACCAGTTGCCTTGCTGTATCTCTGCCGCACGGTGCACTTCGCTACACTGTCACACTTTGCAAATTGCCGAAGTATAGCTTTTTAAGATGTAACAGTGTAGCGAAGTGCACAATATAACCAAACAGCGCTGATATGTATCAAAAGCAGAAAAAAGTTCTGTCGATGTAGGTAGATGTAACCAAATACTCACGTAGCAATAAGTAGCGAAGTCGTGTAGCAGAAAGTCAGCTTCCATCCCAAAACACCAACAACGGGGTGGGGGGAAATGAGGGTGGTCTTCCTTGGATCACTGCTTTGATCCAAACAATGAAGTGTTTTTTCATTGGTTGAAAATTCCAGGGATCGCGAGGGTAGTCGTGTTACTGTCTACGGTACAGAGAGACAAAATGTTCGGCCCCCCACCCACCCCACCGACGGAGAGGGGTTGAGGGTGTGCGCCAAACTGGTGCAACTTGTTTCACCCCCTACCGCCAGCCCTCCTGCCCTCCACCTCAGACGCACCGCAGGCTGTGGGGATCCCCCCGAAGCAGACCAAGACTGAGAACCTCGTAGATGAAAGGTCTATTTCGGCTTCTGGGGTGTGTAAGCGAAACACACACGTTCAGAGACTGTTTCACTTCCCGCATGGTTCGCTAGCATGATGTCAGGTCATCCTATAACAAACATTTCGTGGAATTCACTAATTCACTAGTGACGTCATTTCCGAAATGTTTGTCACCGGGAAAGCACGCTGCGGGCACAGAAATCACAACTAACCCATTGACAGCATTGCTCACTACTACACCATATGCTATGACATTCGCTCGATCTGAAGTTACCTTTGGTGATTACACACCTCTTGTATATTTTGTTTCTTGTTAATGACCTAATAATGCCTTTGAATAACAATTTTAAATCCAATTATATAATTTATTCCAGGTGATTCTGGTGACTGTTACAACTGTGGTGGATGATTTATAATAAATTGCATCTGAAGAGTCTTAAATTTTCAAAATAAGCCAATAGAAAAGCAGCTACACTTGTTCTAAAGAGTCATTATCTGACAGGGATTGAAAAGGTAAAATACACACTAATAGTTTTCTGCTCATTCAGGCTGTCACAAAATTGCCAGTCCTAGATGTCTTTTCTGCTTATTCAGGCTGTCACAAAATTGCCAGTCCTAGATGTCTTTTCTGCTCATTCACGCCTGGATGAAAGTCATAAAATTGCCAGTCCTAGACACATACACGCTGCATTACTTGTTTCATTCATAACTTAGTTCATCCACTAGGTACACGTGACATTAATTGGTTCACATAAAACGTATACAACGTGTAGTGTAGTGTAGTTTGTCCACAAATAGACGTGACTTGGTTTTTAGCTATAAGTAGGTTCCTTTACGTGCATTTTCCTCACGTATATTGTATCATCACATTAATTGTTCATCCACCACGCTAACAGCACGTGACTTGTTTCATCCTCTCTGTGCACAGCACCATACTTGGTTCATCCATTACGTGCACAGTACATGACTTCATTAATGCATCCACTTTGTGCATGCGCACACTTCACAACTTGGTTCACGTAATACGAATATTTATAATCATGTATATATAATATATACACTTTGTTCATCCACTATACATACGTCATATACATATAACTTTGTTCATCCACTATACATACGTCATATACATATAAAGTTGTTCACCCACTATAAATACGTCATATAACTTTGTTCATCCGCTATAAATACGTCATATAACTTTGTTCATCCACTATAAATACTTCATATACATATAACTTTGTTCATCCACTATAAATACGTCATATAACTTTGTTCATCCACTATAAATACGTCATATAACTTTGTTCATCCACTATACATACGTCATATACCATATAACGTTGTTCATCCAATATAAAGATGTCATATACATATAACTTTGTTCATCCATTATAAATACGTCATATACATATAACTTTGTTCATCCATTATAAATACGTCACATACATATAACTTTGTTCATCCAATATAAATACGTCATATACATATAACTTTGTTCATCCATTATAAATACGTCATATACATATAACGTTCATCCATTATAAATACGTCATATACATATAACTTTGTTCATCCAATATAAATACGTCATATACATATAACTTTGTTCATCCATTATAAATACGTCATATACATATAACTTTTTCATCCCCTATAAATACGTCATATACATATAACTGTGCGTCCACTATAAATACGTCCTTTATTACTCAGTTTATCCACTATACATATCACATTAATGTGCTCATCCACTTGTCTCCATTCCACACTCATCTAAGGAAGTTCTTTACAAAACTGTGAGACAAAATAATCTATTGAATTAATGACACACACACTGCTAGCTTGTAAGCAGCTCTTGTGTGACCATTATCCAAACATTTCCGGCCATTCACAAGCATGCAAACATACTCGCTGAATATTTAATGACCTAAATAGACTTGATAGCAGAGTTGTCATGCTACAACCTAATGCGGCACCTCAACCCACCCCACACTTAATCTTTTTTTGCATATTTTAACATGCTTGCCGCATTGATCGAAAAGAATTTCTTGTATGCTGTGTCCGAAACAAACAAAATTAATAGCGATTGGCTGCTTGAATGCATAACAATTCTTTCAATGATTGGTGCTTCCATGACGAACCTGTCAGTTGCTCTAAGTAGCCATGCTTTGGGAAGGGTGGATGGGTGGGTTAGAGTCAGCTACCGACTACAATATCAACAACAACAAAAAAACGGATTTATGCATCAGATAATCTCCCTTCCTGATGTTGAGTTTCATCGTTTTTTCCCCCCAGTACCAGATTGTTTCCGTGGTGGTTTTGCTGCAGCTGAGATCGATTTCATATTTCCATTTCCGGCATTATGTTTACAGCTCAATGTAATGCTTCGTGCCATTTCTAAAGTTTGCCAAGCATTACTTTCCAGAAGAGCCGGTGAATACTTAAGGAGATTTAGGATGGGACCGAGACAAGCAGACACTCTCTGCTCCTCTCTCTCTCTCTCTCTCTCTCTCTCTCTCTCTCTCTCTCTCTCTCTCTCTCTCTCTCTCTCTCTCTCTCTCTCTCTCTCTCTCTCAAATAAATAAATAAATAAAATAAAAATAGCATCTAGTCATGACTTGGAGTACAACAAAATCAAGATGAGAGGAATGTCTTTTACACTATCGTTCAAATTTAAAAGAGTATTTGGGCAAATTTAAACGTCTAAGTTAAGACTTATTCCAGCAATTTCAGTTGTCCAAATTGATAGCGTATTTCGTCAAATTCAACCTGCGAAAAGTGGATGTAAGAAAATTACTTTCAGTCATTTCGCTTGTGAAAAGACAAGGAGTTTCAGCAGTTGTACTTGGGAGGAGTCAAACTATTTCAGCAATTTCAGTCATAGAGACAAAACGTTTTTGAGCAGTTTTACTCGTGACAAGTCGGGTAAATATCAACATTTCCAGTGTTGTGACGTGAAACGTACTTCAGCCGGCGCATCTTGTCATCTAAACGAACTACCAGTGAAACCAAATGAGAACTGCCAGTCGAACCAAATGAGAACTACCAGTCGAACCAAATGAGAATACCAACCGAATCAAATGAAATATCAGTCGAACCAAACGAACTACCAGTCGAATCAAATGAACTTCCAAACGAAGCCAAGAACCGGATAAATGATGCATCGAAGCCAGACAACCAAACAAACTACAATACAAGCCAAATGAATGTACAGTTCATGTATTACTTTTTATTTTAATAAGAGTTGTAGCAATAACCATGCAGACGATTGATTGGTAGGCCAATCATGCTTACTGACTGGTTAACTTCGTAGACTTGCTCAAGAGCAGAAGAAGAGATATGACAGAGTTTCTATTCATTATGATTGGTTGCAGGGTCATCTATTAATTATGATTGGTTGTATGATCGTCTATTTCTTATCATTGGGTGCATGATCATTTACTAATTATGATTGGTTGAAGGGTCATCTATTAATTATGATTGGTTGCATGGTGTCACCAAAAAAAAATGGGCATTGTACTAAAATATTTTTTTTTATTTTCTACATGGAATTCAACTCCTATCAGATAGGCATGATTTGTAAAATGTCTTGTTGATTAGATTTCCAGTATATATATTTCTAACAGTACATTTATTTAATTATTGAAGGTTTATCCGGTCTCATTAAGCCTAGAAGTATGTACATTTGATTGTTGATTTAATAAATTGATTGTTAAATTTGTTGACCTTCTTTCACATATTGATAACCACATGTTGAAAAAGATAGTGGGTGGGTGGGGGTTCGCTAAATATAGATTAAAAGACTGGATTTATCTTCTCTTTTAGTTAGAAGATTTCCACCTACAGAAATATTGTGTGGCAATTTATGTTGAGACAAAACGTTTACAGCGCCCGCACATCCGACAAGTGAGAGAGACGAGTGGTGTCTTCCGGAGAATTATTAATAACATAAATTAAGATTCCCATTACTTGAAATTAGTTATGGGTGACTAATTAATAATAATAACTAATTAATACTAATAACCAATAATTAGTGTGTCGTACAGGTCACACCATCAAGTATACTCTTTTTTCAATTATTCCCGCACATGAAGAAATGAATTACGTGTCTAGATGTAACTGAACGGAAGCCGACACCACGATCACGTAACGTAATGCTTCGATATTAATACATCTGGCTGTTTCGCTACAAAAGGTGCGTGGGAGGAATAAGGGAGGTGGTGATGGTCAGGGTGGATTTTAGAATGACAACGGCTTCTCTCTATTCATACGCCAACGGCAGCGTGTGTATAGTTTGCCTTTGCGGCACGCACAGGTCAGTTCAGACATAATGGCGGCCGAACAAACACAGTCAGACAGCGCCGTCATCAAATGTTAACCCATGCATTATTCACCAAGTTGCAAGCAGTGGAGTTCGAAAATAGACAGCCTTATCGAAAGTGGTATTGAAATGTTAGTGCTGGTACAAATTAAAGATAGAGGGCATGAAATGTTTTGTCTTTAGAAAGATGCTTGGGATGAGAGAATAACGGGGGGGGGGGGGGAAATGGAGAAGGGGGTGGGATCTTGACGAAGGTGAACTGAAACATAACAATGATTCAAACGACCAAACGATATATGTATATATAAGAAACTTTGCTATAAAACGATAAAATGCGTTATCTATCTATCTAACGATCCATCCGATTTATAACACCAGTATATTTTAAACTAATAAGAGAGTATATTGTAGGCTTGTATATATAAAGTCATAACAATAACCAGTATATTTTAAACTAATAAGAGAGTATATTGTAGGCTTGTATATATAAAGTCATAACAATAACCAGTATATTTTAAACTAATAAGAGAGTATATTGTAGGCTTGTATATATAAAGTCATAACAATAACCAGTATATTTTAAACTAATAAGAGAGTATATTGTAGGCTTGTATATATAAAGTCATAACAATAACCAGTATATTTTAAACTAATAAGAGAGTATATTGTAGGCTTGTATATATAAAGTCATAACAATAACCAGTATATTTTAAACTAATAAGAGAGTATATTGTAGGCTTGTATATATAAAGTCATAACAATAACCAGTATATTTTAAACTAATAAGAGAGTATATTGTAGGCTTAGGCTCATAACAATAACCAGTATATTTTAAACTAATAAGAGAGTATATTGTAGGCTTAGGCTCATAACAATAACCGAGCAGAGACATTACCGAGGACATCGTAATGGCGATTTACCAGAGAAACTATTGATACTGTAAACTCTTAATACATCAGTGTGTCATGATTCACTGTACTCTCGCAATAGGCCACTGTGTCATGTTTGACAGCAAGCTCTCAACAGCTCAGTGAGTTATGTTTGACAGTACTCTCTCATTAGATCAGTGTGTCATCCTTGACAGTACTCTCTCATTAGATCAGTGTGTCATGCTTGACAGTACTCTCTCATTAGATCAGTGTGTCATCTTGACAGTACTCTTTCATTAGATCAGTGTGTCTTGTTTGACATTTCTCACCAATAGATCAATGTCATGCTTGACAGTACTCTCTCATTAGATCAGTGTGTCATGTTACACAGTCCACTCTGATTAGGGCAGAATAAGTACTATCTTTCAGTGTTAGAGTTTCGATTAATGTTGTGCATTATGGGATTTGTCAGCAGTGAATATTATTTTTAAAAATACTTTTCTGTTTTTATCAATATGCGCAGAGATTTCTTGAAACCGTTTGCATCAACGCACGTAATGGTTTTTCTTAACCTGTGTATCCATAAACTATAGATTTGCACGTAATCACTTGTACAAGCCGAGATATTTCTTAACCTTTGTCATCGATCAAAATTTATCCTTATCCATTTGAAATGGTCAAGAAATGTCTGTAACTTTTATTCTAATCTCATATATGACTTTGTATTTTTAACCATAGCCGTTCACATAATACGAGCTATTGCCTTCATCATTACTATTGTCCTTATTGACCCCATCATTGTATTGCCTTCATCATTACTCTTGTCCTTATTGTCCCCATCATTGTATTGCCTTCATCATTACTGTCCCCATCATTGTATTGCCTTCATCATTACTATTGTCCTTATTGTCCCCATCATTGTATTGCCTTTATCATTACTGTCTCCATCATTGTATTGCCTTCATCATTACTATTGTCCCCATCATTTATTGATTGCGGACGAATCTGATGACTAACGTCATCATTAACTCGCAAAGCTCCACGGCTCACCAACTAACAATCAGCAAAGACAATACAAACACAAGATGAGATTACGGGGAGGTGAGATGATTAGAACAACGAAAAGAATGAAAATGAATCAAAAATATATAACAAAATAAAATTAAAGACCTTTAAAAAGATAAGGGACACAGCCCAATTAATATTATACACGGGCACTAGTCTTCTACTTATTTAATAAATATGATAGTTCATTCATAAAAGTCTTTCAGCAGCAGTTAATAACAGTCCTGGCAAATGATTACACATACACACACACACACACACACACACACACACACACACACACACACACACACACACACACACACACACACACACAATTTGAGATGCAACCTCGAAATTATAATCGTAACTCAAAAAAAAAAACCCTTAGAATATTTATGACTTACACATTCTGTCACATGAGTTAATTCGCCCTCCATTGAATCTGAGGCGATAACGGGCTTTTACTCTTGTGCTCACTCAGGCAAGCTTTATGTGTGTTGTTTTCCTAGTCCAACCTATTGACCTCATATCACGGTCTGATGCACACGTCTAGGTTTAATGTTCATTATGGTGTCATTTTCACTATCGACCCTCGTTCCATACCTGTTGTGCCACCTAATGACATGCAGCCTGTGTCAAACGTTTGACATTTCCTTTTACTCTTCACGCTTGTTACACGTGACACGTGACGGTTGTACCAAATCTCACTACTGATTGACGTGCACTGCGTAAAAAACGAAAGTTCTGCTAAATTCTTCGGAAACGTTACTTCTACGAGAGTTCTGCTTTGCAAACTGTCATTAATGTGCCTGGGCATAAATTAAATATCGCGTGTTTAACTGAAGCACGACTGTTTATTGAATTTCAAATACATGTATATCTCATCAGTTAGATATTAATTTTGAGATATAATATTATTTCATGTCGACGGTTGATAGATGTTAGTCTTGTTTATATATCACTTTGGAAAATCCAGAAGTTTGTTACTGTAAAATGCTCCTGTGCTCTGAGTTCACGTGGCTTGTGGTGTCGATCGTCGGACAGATACTTACGTGATGCTACGTCACTTCCCCCACACGTGACCGGAAGTATTAGCCAGGTAGTGTGGATTGTCCATATATCAAGGATTAACGAACAATGGGAAAGAACACAAGTAAACCCAGGATGTGAAAGGGATACCTATGCTATTTTGACTGGCATTTGCAACCCGAAGTAAAAAGAAACAAACAAAAATCCGTTTACTAAATAATCTTTCTACCAAAATCCAATCAGTGAATTCTTCTAATTAATCACCCTAGCATAACTGTCCCCAACCAAAATTGAAAGTTTAAGTATATGGAAAATGTCCCTATTTTCTGCATTGCAATGGATTCCAAGTCCATGCCGGGAGTGACGCAATAGCCAGTGTTTTGGGGGTAAGCTAGTTTGCTGATTGTGCGAATGAAAATGGACTTAAAATACATTTGTTGAAGTTGAATAATTTCAGCGTAAAGTTTTTTAATTCAGTTTTGACTGTACCTTGGCGTTCGCATATTTCTAACTATTCTGTGTAGATGGAAATAACAATATTCCTTTAACAGACTGGTGGTGTAAGCTGAGGACAAAAGGAGCGAGAGAGAAGAACAGAGAAATAATCTTTTAAACTGTAATTTGCTCATTTAAAATTTAATTAAATATGAAATTGATTTATTACTAAGAATAAATTCTAATAACAATTTTGAGAAGAGTCGGGGTCACAATATGAAGTGCAAATGTCGACATATTTGATATTCGTGATGTAAAAATGTCGCCATGAGTGAAGTTCGAATTTTGATACTATGCAAACGAATCAATATTATAAGATGTAAGTAAATCATGCGTCATGACCTATATGATGTAAGCAAAGCATGCGTCATGACCTATGCGATATATGCACTAATCATGACCTATACGATGTAAGCACTAATCATGACCTATACGATGTAAGCACTAATCATGACCTATGCGATGTATGCACTAATCATGACCAATACGATGTATGCACTAATCATGACCTATATGATGTAAGCAAAGCATGCGTCATGACCTATACGATGTAAGCACTAATCATGACCTATACGATGTAAGCAACGCATGCGTCATGACCTATACGATGTATGCACTAATCATGACCTATACGATGTAAGCACTAATCATGACCTATAGTCCTATACGATGCAAGCAACGCATGCGTCATGACCTATAGGTCCTATACGATGTAAGTAAAGCCCGGACGTGGGAACTAACTTCGAAAATGTTTGAATTACATAAACGAGTGAAGTCAGTCCAGGCGCGTCTAAACGAGTGGGGAAAAAAATTCCTGCTGCATGGTACCTACAACAGATGTTACATTTCAGCTCACGTTTTTCGTTGCATGAATTCGCCCCATTAACTGTCGAACAGCTGATACTTGACAGGTCCTTACTACTCTGTCCCAACAGGCTGGTGGCAAGACTCGCAGAAAGTGGGCCCTGCGCGAAGAAATTGTTTCCCCCGACTTGTAACTGGCCACGCCCCAGTCGGCCCACGATGACATCCCTCCCACACGCGACCGTTACTGAGGCGTCAAAAAACCTCCATCGCGTATGGGGTCGGGCGGCCTGCGAGTTTGTACTGCAGTGGTATTAAAGAGAGTCGTTAGACAGACTGGTGGTGTTCGCTTCTCTTCAAGTTGGCAACTCTACCAAGCGAAGACCAACTGACTAACAACGGGTTTTTCGGTTTTAATCATGTAGCTGAAAGGTTGGTAACTCCAATAACAAAAGCCCCTTATGCAACGCCAAGCGATTACGCACCGGTAGCAAAAGAATGCGACGTTTCAACGTTTGGCATTGTGGCTTATCGACTTGAATGAAATGGTGGAATCGTGTGCTGTGTCTATCGTTCACTGTCTAAACTCTAAAGCTTAATTATTTTCACACTACTAAGGATTTAACCAGACGTCAGTTATACAAAATGCATAAATACGTGTAAGCTCGCTTCACTGTTTGAAACCTTTATTATCAGTCGAATGCTCGGATGTAGCTAAGTGTGACAAGAGGAGAGAAATAAGAGGCAGGCAGGCGCTAGATGGCTTGGGGTCAGCGCACCACTTTCAGGACATCACAAAGGAGGAGCGCTGGTTTCGTGACACAAATCACTAATTCACTTTGAGGGAGCACAAAATTAAATACCATCTATCATTAATTTACAATTATAAGTGAAGACTTTATTCCAGGACTCATCAATACACACACAAGCACACACACACACACACACACACACACACACACACACACACACACACACACACACACACACACGTACACACACTTTTGTTTCCTTTTAAATATGGTAGCAATTGATCGGAATGGATTTTAGCTATTGTCGGATGGAAACAATTAGTTTGAGTTCGTTTTAGAATGTAACCTGTTTTGATGAAGTATCCCCTTTGAAAAATCAGTTATTTAAACGATAAGGTAAAAAAGACTTCGTGTCATTCTGAAGGGATTGTGCCCTTCTGTGAAGAAATAAAGGGCGGTTCTACATAGTAAGATTTTTGACAGGGAACCAAAGGGAAATAATAAATATAATAACACCGAATACCTTGATAAGATTTCCACAGAACTGTCATTATATTTTTTTAATGACCCCTTAGTTTTCCTCAAGCATACTCTTTTTTTTTTTAATCAAAACAACTAAGTAAGGATATATAACTTTTATTTTCCATTTGTTATTTGTTTTCATTTTTTCTTTTTTTTAGCGGGGGGAGAGTGAGGTATTTTGTAAGTGGGTTGGGAGGGGGGGAATCCGCGTCTGTTGCATTGTTGCCTAGTGTTGAATGCTAAAAACGTCTGAAGAAAAAGCAGTTACACTTGCAGGTGAAGTTTCTTCCAACAAAATTCTTTGCTATCTCTATGTGCCAGGTCTCAAATCACCAGGCAGATATTATCAGAAAGCGCCGTTGTGCAACCGCGACTGCACACTTGATAGGCCCGTGGCAGTGCACATCCAACGAACGAGGAAAAAGGAAAACACCTAACAAATTAATTTGCTTTAAACCCTGAAGCGCGAACATAATCAGAGGCTCGAGTAACTAAACCCGAGGACTGGTAGAGATTTCTGACTCATACAGTTACCAAGGGAAGCACAACGAATGAATAAAATGAAGCAGCTGAAGTTCTTTCTTCTAAGCGGGTTTTCATTCATTCAAAATCGAGGGCGGTGGACTCTGTGAAATTTCTGCCAGGCTGAGATGCAAGAACAGAAGACACCTCAGTTCGCTCAGCGTAAAAAGTACCGGAATCACGTGATTTGACTCGCATTTCGTCACTGTGCCATTCAGGGGAGGTGCGCAGCGAGTGTTTCAAAAAGTCCAACTGAAAAGTTACTTATAGTGTAAACAGTCAGCCGTGGCGAGGCTGGGAGCTTGTGTTCTGCCGATCTGCCAACGGATGACTTAACCAGGAAGGAAAATACCGCGAACTTTATTTCTGAACTTGTGTGCTAGCAAACACGTGCTCTGTACGGCGCTCAGTATGAGTGAATGCAAAGATGTGTGCCATTTTGTTTCGATACTTTTCCCCTCATGTTGCGTTATCAGAGCACGCTAAGCCAGAACAACAAAGCCTGGAAGACCTTTCTTCAGCGTGACAGATCCCAATTAATTGTTTTCTTACTGACCAAGAATGGCCATGCTAGAAATCCCTGTTACAGAGAAGGTGGCGGTTGTAGGGTTTCGCTTTGCACCTAGAGACCTGTAACTCACCAAAAACGAACTAGGTATAAAGCTCTCACTTCCAAGCGGACACAAAACGTCTTTATTCTCTTCGCTCTGAAAAGAAACTTCTAAAATGGCAGGACGATTTATAAACAAGCATCAAAGTTCTGCCATCTAGAACGCGGTTCTAAGTCTCCACGCAAAAATTCGAGCAGAGTACGCAAACTCAATCAAGCGAACAGTAATTTTCAGCACTTGAGACGAGTAGAGTAGGCAAGCAGCGTCGGTAGTGATTAGAAATGAAATTATGGCGCTAAAACATTGTCGGGGGGAACGAACTTCATCAATGGGGATCGTGTGGGTTTTCGGATTTGTATGTGGCTGTCACTACCCCTAGTTCCAGATAGTTCAACTAAAAATCCCTTTAAAAGTCTCGCACCATAGTGGGACTCTGTCTCTCTACGCCTTGTGTACACACATTCAGGTGGGTTTTTTTTAAATTTTTATTTTAAATTTATTTTTATCCGTTCACGTCAGCCAGTGGGATTGGCGGAGAGAGATAATCGTGTGGAGGCTTTGCCGATTTCATTCAGTAAAAATGAAGCGTGATATACATTGTGCACATTGCAGACCGTGACACATTTTTCTTTTCAAAAAGTGGTGTCTGAGTAAGACGTGTAATAATTACACTGAACTAACTACCAAGAGTTATAATCGACAGTCTTACTGGCAACCCAGTTTGCTCAATGCAAGTGAATTTTCTTTATTCGTTGATGAGAGAAAACTTACGTGGCTGCCTGCCTGGCCTGATTTCGTAACCAGATCAGAATTGTACACTTTGATTGACTTATCCAGTTTTTGTTTTGTCCGATATCGCACTTGTTTTTCTTTAAAGTCTCCGAGTCAACAGCGTGCAGACGGCAAGCCGCTTCAAGAAGATTTAAAACGTAAAGTGACACTCTCGGCTCTACAGCGTGTGACCAGCTGGTTGTCTTTCTTCACCATATAATGTGTCGCGTCGTTTGGGGAATTATAAGTAGTTATTTCCCTTTTCGCTTTGCCCTCTGACACGGCATAATCTGCACTCTCTTCCTTCCGGGTTGTCTTACGTTTACAATTGGAGTGACGATCTCTTGCCAAGACTTTTTGTGGCGCTCTTTGTTGTTATTAAACAGCACACAAACATAAGTAGCCTCGAGGGTGGAGAAGGAAAAAAAAAACTACTATATTTCAGGGATTGGAGCATTTCTTGTTGTTGCTTAATTGATATTTATTTTTAAAATACGAATGCAAAATAAACATTATTAAGTTAGTGAAATCAGTTTTTTTTTCTCCCGATGACACACCTCTTTTGTGGCTCCAATGGCTTACTTAATGAACAGCTCAGACTTGCTGAGCACAAATGGATTCTCACTTAACCAGACAGAACAGCCCGGAACAATCCAAGGTTACATGCAGGCAACGGCCGTGGGTTGGGAGCCAGAGATCATAGCGGAATACGTAGTGCGGAGCATACTCTTCTTGATGACGTTTCTGGTCAACCTTCTTGTTTTGGTTGCTATAGCAACCACGCCGTCCTTGCGCTGCCCCACCCACCTGGTGATCGGCAGCCTGGCGATGACGGACCTGATCGTAGGGGTCGCGGGGCCGCCGGGTATGCTCGTGGAGCTACAGATTGTCGTGCAACCCAGCATATGTCGTGTCGCTTACGCGTTCGTCATTGCGCTATGCAGCGTGTCCATCAACCACCTGCTGTTTGTCAGCGTTGACAGGTGAGCAGAGTCTGTTGTCTATCAGTGTTCTTCAGCCTGAATAAGTGAAGTGAATCTGTCGTCCATTAGTGCTTATCACCGTGGACAGCTGAGCAGAGTCCGATTGCTCTCTGTCTGTGTTTGTAAGCGTAGGGAGATGAAATGAATGTGTTGTCTGTCAGTGTTTGTCAGTGCGGACAGGTGAACCGAATCTGTTGTCCGTCAGTGTGGACAGTTGAACCGAATCTGTTGTCTGTGAGAGTTCGTCGTCGTGGAGAGGTAATGTTCGTCGTCGTGGACAGGTGAGCCAAATCTGTTGTGTGTCAATGTTCGTCGTCGTGGACAGGTGAGCCAAATCTGTCCTTATGTTCGTAGATTGCGTATCAGTGTGAGCAAGGGAATGAAAGTTTCACGTTTGAAGATGCCTCTGATCTGAGTCGTCAGCATGGAACCGTGAGTGGGTCGTGTTTGTTTGTAAATTATCTGTAATCTGAGGTTGAAGTGAACGATTCCTCTTGTGTGTTGTGTTGTCTTTATTTTTAATCATCGGGGGGGGGGGGAGGGAGGAAGGGCAAAAGGTACGTACTGCAAGTTGTCTTAACTTTCTCATTAACAGGAATAAATGAACGATGCAAGCATACATTATGTAGTTTTAATCTTCGTTACGTGAATAGATAAACAATTCAATTAGTATGTTGCTTTCATCTTCGTTATGTGAATAGATTAACGATTCAATTAGTATGTTGCTTAAATCTTCGTTACGTGAATAGATTAACGACTCAATTAGTATGTTGCTTAAATCTTCGTTATGTGAATAGATTAACGATTCAATTAGTATGTTGCTTAAATCTTCGTTATGTGAATAGATTAACGACTCAATTAGTATGTTGCTTAAATCTTCGTTATGTGAATAGATTAACGACTCAATTAGTATGTTGCTTAAATCTTCGTTATGTGAATAGATTAACGACTCAATTAGTATGTTGCTTAAATCTTCGTCACGTGATCAGACCAGGAGTGTCAAACTGAGTGCTCTAGCGGGACCGTTTCAGTTTAAATGTCTTTCTCAAGGGCCGCATAGATTGGCCAGTAAGATGTTTTTTAAAATATTTTATCTAATATAAGCTGCTCGAAAACGGCATATGAATTCAAATCAAAATAACAGGTGATACTGTCTAAACATTAATAAATAAATTAATGGCACTAACTTAGTGACATGTCTTTGCACTGCATCGAAGTCCGAAGCAAATGACTCTACTGCTGTTACGTCAAGTACATTCTACTGTAAGTTGTGAACGCAGCTTTGGTTCACGTTCATAACGGAGAAACAAATGATGCGCCAACTAAGCATAACATTTTGGCAGAAAGAGACTTCAGCTAGGGACAGTTTGAACCTTCGTACATATAGAATGACCCTACAAGAGACTTCAGCTAGTGACAGTTTGAACATTCGTACATATAGAATGATCCTACAAGAGACTTCAGTTAGGGACAGTTTGAACATTCGTACATATAGAATGATCCTACAAGAGACTTCAGTTAGGGACAGTTTGAACATTCGTACATATAGAATGATCCTACAAGAGACTTCAGTTAGGGACAGTTTGAACATTCGTACATATAGAATGATCCTACAAGAGACTTCAGTTAGGGACAGTTTGAACATTCGTACATATAGAATGATCCTACAAGAGACTTCAGTTAGGGACAGTTTGAACTTTCGTACATATAGAATGATCCTACAAGAGACTTCAGTTAGGGACAGTTTGAACTTTCGTACATATAGAATGATCAAGAGACTTCAGCGCTAGGGACTGTTTGAACCTTCGTGATCCTACAAGAGACTTCAGTTAGGGACAGTTTGAACCTTCGTACATATAGAATGATCCTACAAGAGACTTCAGCTAGGGACAGTTTGAACTTTCGTACATATAGAATGATCCTACAAGAGACTTCAGTTAGGGACAGTTTGAACTTTCGTACATATAGAATGATCCTACAAGAGACTTCAGCGCTAGGGACTGTTTGAACCTTCGTGATCCTACAAGAGACTTCAGTTAGGGACAGTTTGAACCTTCGTACATATAGAATGCTCCTACAATCAGCACTGGAAAAAAATATCCTTCAAAGAACAATCACATTGCAGATCGATAATTTTCATTTGTGGATCTTCAGATGTGTGGCAGAAACACAGACGGAAAATGGATTACGGAATGTCGCAAAATCTTTCTCAAGTCCTTTTAAGTCTAGAAATCTATCTTGAAATTATTTCCTTAAGGGCGTATTTTGCTACTGTACTCTGTCAGTGCATTATGGTATTTCTGATTGTTGTAATTTTCGTGCTCTAGGTGTGCATTATTCATCTTTGAAAGTTCTGTTTCACACAGCTAAAGCTTTACTCTGATGACGTCAAAAGTTCTGTTTCACACAGCTAAGGCTTTACTCTGATGACGTCAAAAGTTCTGTTTCACACAGCTAAGGCTTTACTCTGATGACGTCAAAAGCATTTACGATTAGCTTATTGCACTCCCGCTTTTCCTGTTTAGAAAAGTAAGATTTCTGTGATATCCACCATGGAAGCAAGAACCTGCATCCATTCCTTGTCCATGGAGGTATAGCCTATCCCTTCTGCTCCATAAATATTTATATTGCACTCCGCAATTCCTAGAAACGTTTTAATACCGCTCAACCAATAAACTGAGTGAAACGGTAGTCCATTCTCTTCATCTAAGAGGCATTTGAATTGCCTTTGGTTCAAGCCCCTTGTCTGAATAAAATTAATCGTTTGTTTTAACCATACCCAACGCATTTCTCATATTCATTTTATTTGACTGCAGAATGTTTCCTGGTGCAGCATGCAGTGTACATTTCAAAACTGATGGGGGCTAGACTGACGATACATAATTTGTCCTTGAACTTTGTGACGTCACCACTCTTTACTCACTATGCGCCGTGAAACTGGCAGCTTTTGACCAGTTTACAGCTAATTTAGCCACAGTACTCCGCAAGCTGGTGAAGAGACTTTAGTATATTTCAAGGGACATCTTCCCGCCCCCCTTTACAGATTCCTCTCTAATGCGCATGTCTTTTTTATCAACACCCGCGAATAAAATAGCAAATGGTTATATCCGAAATTTTAATCGGTAGCTACGGAGAATAATTGAAAACACTTGACATTTTCTCATAGTTGCACACATTAAGATTTTAGACAGGTCAGTGACGTATGTCTGGATAGTTAACGTTAGCAAATCCCTGTCGTTTTACATGACGTATTCAATCTGCAATCGTCGGTGTAATTATCTTCACTTTGTCCCCATTTGAAAAGTTTTTGAAGAATCGATGAAATTAATAAATTCATATAACTAGTTAATAACTACTCACACTTGTCTGATGAACTTTAAGTGAAAATGGACTGTTGTTATTTCAACAACTCCTCGAGTTTATCATCTCTTGTCATTGCGTGTCTTTCCGAAGTACTTGTATTTTTTCGCATGTTTGGAATTATAATGTCTTCGAAAGATGCACTCTTGGTCAACGGCTATTTATTGTGAACAGTTCAAATATGTTGAACTGTTTTCCATTCTTCTCCACAAGGAAGTGCGAATTTTGCCACATCTCTTGCACGGTTCTACACTCCTTATGTGCTTGTCTTTTCTTTGAATTTATATTTAGTCTGCATATCACACCTCAAAATAGGACGTGGGCATTCAGGTGTGTTTGTTTTGTTTTGTTTTTAACTAATACATGTAAAACTTTTTTTTAAAATGTACTGCAGTTATGCTCTCATTCCATTGCTACATCTTTTATGTCAATATAAATTAATTAATAAAATAACGATTTATCATAAATTAAGAAAAGCAGATATAAATTATGGAATCAAAGGAGCCCCAGTGAAAAAGTAACGTGAAATTAACTAAGAAGGGCAAGGACAACTGTTATTTGTCATTACTTATATTCATCTTGTATTTCAGAAGTAACGTGAAATTAACTAAGAAGGGCAAGGACAACTGTTATTTGTCATTACTTATATTCATCTTGTATTTCAGAAGTGTTGGAATAGACATTGAAAATGTTTAAATTATGGAAGTCATGGACGTTTTGTTGTGTGCGTTATTCACTCGATCAGTGATGTCAAGTCGGCCCTCTACTCCCACACCCGTGAACTTTTGAACCCTGGGTGTTGTGAAATAGATGACATATTCGTGTTTCATGGAATCTTTATTATTTGTCAATCAACTTGCGAATTTCATTCACTTGTTGTCTTCACTGGAACACTTTTCTTCCACTAGAACTTTTTTTCATTTGAACTTTTTCTTCCACTAGAACTGTTTTCATTTGAACTCTTTTTTTCCATTGAACTCTTTTATTCCCACTAGAAGTTTTTTCATTTGAACTCTTTTTTTCCTATTAAACATTTCTTTTTCATTTGAACTCTTATTTTTCCATTAGGACTTCTTTTTTCATTTGAACTCGTTTCTTCCACTAGAGCTTTTTTTTTTACTTGAACTCTTTTCTTCCACTAGAACAATTTTTTCATTTGAACTGTGTATTTTCATCTGAACTCTTTTCTTCCACTATTTGAACTCTTTTCTTCCACTAGAACTATTTTTTTCATTTGAAGTCTTTCTTTCATTGGAACTGTAATGACTTTGAAAACAAATTGTTAGCAAGATGTTGCAAATTACGGTGAATAAATCTTAGCTAACTATTTGAAATCTGGAGTATCTGTGCTTCTTATCGAGACATTTGACCGAGTAAGGCATTTTAATTATGATGAGCTTTTTGCTTCACGGTGCTGTACGGAAATGACTAGCTGTGTAGCCTCAAGTCAGTTGTTATTTTTTTTAATGATACAATGACTACCAGAAATAAATTTGACATCAATGTGTTATTTTATTGGAGACCAGGATTTGAATTAAAATATCAATTGTACTTTGACCTGGAGTCGAGAAATATTCCATTTCCTGAACTCAAACTTGTACAAATGGAACCTACTGCAAATGCGGTTTATAAATCTTATCTTGTATTTTAGTACGTTGTTTAGAAGTACCTGCATTGATAACTTTACTGGAGGTAATTTTGTTTTGTATGCTTTACGGTTCGTTACGACTTTCATCGAAAAATATTTCAGATGACCATGACAGCGCTTGTTATGTTACGTGATCAGCACACCATAACGGCCATTCAGCGGCTTAGGAAATTACTCATCAAATTAGTATTGTAATAGTCACCTGCTCATCAAATTAGCATTGTAATGGTCATCCTGCTTTTCATAGTTATGCTATACAAGCAGGAAATTGCCGCTCTTTGAGTCAGTCAAAGTGCACCTGACCTTTCCCAACCCCTTAGATTTTGCAATTCATTCCCCTTGATAAATACTGCTTGGGCAGTTTTACTTTTTGTGACTGGCCTTGACCCCTTCTGGTCTTCGTCTTTTCGCAATTACCATTATGCCGCTATTTCAGAAGTGCTGACGATAATTCATACATATATACGTACAAATGCACATACACGAACAAGCAGACATACGCGAGATTCTTCTTTTCAAACCGACCACATTCTTTTGATAAAAAGAAAAACACCGCCGTATAACTACCACACTCGTACGTATTTATTACTCTTTGCAAACAACAGCATTTACAAGATTAATAAAGACACCAAACACATATACATGATTTTAAAAAAGACACCAGACACACACACACACACACACACACACACACACACGCACACACATATATATATACTTACTATACTCTTTGCAAACCGACATTGACATTATAGAAAGAAAAAGACATACCATATACGCATATGTACGCACACACTGACACATATGTATGGATGTATACAGATACATTACTCTCTTCAAACCGACATTTGGTTGATTAAAAAAAAGAAGACAAATATACGTGTATATACCAAACAGACTCCACACACACACACAAAACAAAAACACAATCTTACAGATGCCGCGTGCTTTCAAACCCAAGATATATAAATAATAACTCATCCGGCATAAAAGCGAATTTCTTTCAAACCTAGAGTTCCAATGACTGCTATTTTTCAGAATTCCAGGTAACCGTTAGTTGTTATTGTTTACTGTTATTATTATTTATACTGTTATTTGTTGTTGATAGCTGCAAGTAATGGCAGTCATGTGCAAGGAATGTTCGAGATCTTGTTCTGAATCATAACAAGTCTCTGCCTATGCTTTCATGTAATAGAACACAACCCTCAAGACAGGCATCAATCAGATTTCAAAACATCTGGTCAGCATGTGACGCCATTCTCAAACTTACAATTTGCGAAGATCATAAGTGACGTCATATATACATTTATAAATAGCAAAATCAAATCGGCAAGTCCCAAAGAACACTAGACTGCAAAAGTAATATGTTATCGCATTCGTTGACTCTAAACAGTCAATATCTAATGACATGCTCTAAGGACCACTAGACTGCAAACGTAATAAGTCATCGCATCCGTTGACTAAACAGCCAAGATCCTACTGACATGCTCTAAGGACCACTAGTCTGCAAAGATAATAGGTTATCGCATCCGACTGACATGCTCCAAGGAACTATGTTATCGCATCCGTTGACTCTAAACAGCCAAGATCCTACTGACATGATCTAAGGACCACTAGTCTGCAAAGTATTAGGTTACCTCCTCTGGTATATTGTAAACAGAAAAAGAAAGAAAGGAAGGGTTTGTAATTAAATTTATGAATTATAAACAAATAACGAAAGGCCTATTGTAAACCATTACGAAAAGCAATATCGTAATAATATAAAAATAGCTTATCTCACCTACAGCCGTGACCTTGGGAATTTGTGCATGTAAAGCATGCATTGGAAGTGTGACGAGCGGGTTGAATACATTACAAACTTCAAACACTTAATCTATTTAATCCCACCCGTAAAGATCTTCACCAGATATTTTTAATGGCTATTAAATTAGACTTTCACCCTTGTGTCTGACCTTTACAGGTTAGACCTCAGATATTTTTAATGGCTATTAAATTAGACTTTCACCCTTGTGTCTGACTTTTACAGGTTAGATCTCAGATATTTTTAATGGCTATTAAATTAGATTTTTACCCTTGTGTCTGAGCTTTACAGGTTCCGAATTCATATAACAACTAGCGCGCTAGTTTGCTACCCTATTTGTTTAACGATTCTGCCCCTGACGCTTCTCAAATTTCTGGGGACACACCCAAACATATGCTGATTGTCTGACTTCCAAATAAACAAAACCAAGCCCCCACACCTTAAACACTGCCTATCATACTTTTTTAAAAATAATATATAACAAGAAACATTAAACAAAATAAATTTGCATGAGGAAAATATTTTGGACAGCTAGATTTTTTAAATCAAGGGCTACAAACATAGTCACAAAGGTAATATTTAAATTTAAAATATGATGTTCAAACAGCAGAATTTTGCTAAGTAAATCAGCAATGGAGAATGTTATGCAGATCAGCAATGAAAATTCCTTATAAAACAAGAGTAGTGTCACAGCAATGAAAATTCCTTATAAAACAAGAGCATTGTCACAGCAATTAGGTGTAGAGAATATCATGGTAATCATACATGCCTCCTGCCTTCTAAAATATTGAAAGTTCATCATTTGTCCTTCACAAGGAATGTTTGTGATTTGCAGTTGGACTGTTACAGTAAAAGGTTCATCATTTGTCCTTCACAAGAGGATGTTTGTGATTTGCAGTTGGACTGTTACGGTAAAAAGTTCATCATTTGTCCTTCACAAGGAATGTTTGTGATTTGCAGTTGGACTGTTACAGCAAAAAGTTCATCATTTGTCCTTCACAAGGAGTGCTTATGTTATTTGCAGTTGGACTGTTACAGTAAAAACTTCATCATTTGTCCTTCACAAGGAGTGTTTGTGATTTGCAGTTGGACTGTTACAGTAAAAGGTTCATCATTTGTCCTTCACAAGGAATGTTTGTGATTTGCAGTTGGACTGTTACAGCAAAAAGTTCATCATTTGTCCTTCACAAGGAGTGCTTATGTTATTTGCAGTTGGACTGTTACAGTAAAAACTTCATCATTTGTCCTTCACAAGGAGTGTTCGTGATTTGCAGTTGGACTGTTACAGTAAAAGGTTCATCATTTGTCCTTCACAAGGAGTGTTTATGTTATTTGCAGTTGGACTGTTACAGTAAGTGAAGGTATAATTATAAATATGTGTGTATGTACACAAGCTGTCAGGTAGTATCATCTTATAAAAACACAAATTTGAAACAAATTTGCATTTAAAGTTGCTATCTCTTTACCATCCACAAACAAACTTGACATTTAAAGTTGCTATCTCTTTACCATCCACAAACAAACTTGACATTTAAAGTTGCTATCTCTTTACCATCCACAAACAAACTTAACAGATTTGCCATCTTCTAACAGGTGAAATGGAGGTATAATTGATAAGATCCTGTATCAGGAATTATATAAACATAAGTATTAAGTGCTTTGTGGTTTGTTTATTTTCCTCTGGGTAGACCCCCCTCCCCCACCTAGATGTGTAATGAAACTTTTCACTGGTTTCCTGTTGACAGTACACGGTCTCTTCTCTTTGCTATGCTGCACTGTCTAGTAACTCTAGTTCCATGCCTAAATATCTCTGTCACCTTGTGCACGCATACTCACAGTCTAGAAGCTTGCGCTTGTTATCAGACACGTGTGTTTTCAATATTCCTTGGTCATTTTCTAAGAGGATGCACAGAACATCTTTTTCATCAGCAGGATTTGCACTTTCCCGTTTGTATCATTGACATTCCAACTGTACGTGTGTACATTTTATGTTTTCATTGTATAAATACAGTTATTTTTCTGACGTATTGTCATTTTGTATATGAGTGTATTTTGATTGGTTGGTTTGTTTGGGTTTTCTTTTTACATTATTTGGTTTTCCCTGGTCTTCCAATAGTTTATAAAAAGACCTATTATATTTAGATATCTAGTTACTCTAAGGCGCTTTATAAACTCCTCTTGCGATCTTATTCTGTTAAGGAAATTAATTCAGTAATATTTACAACGAGGGTTGCTCAATGTTTCGCTATCAGTACGCGCTTGTAACAAGGTCGCCGAGTTCAGCAAGTTTTGCCGTTGATTCCCACAGCTACATGTATTTATAACAGTAAAACCTGTCATATTGTTTCATTTATCCCCACAGCTATTTGCAACAGTAAAAGTGTCTTATTGTTTCATAAAATATACCCGCAACTATTTACAACAACAAAACAGTCATATTGTTTCATTTATCCCCACAACTATTTTAAACAGTAAAACAATAATTCCTGATAACATTGTGCATGATGTACAGAAAATTATTAATCCGCAATAAATAAATAAATAAATATCTTTTGTTATCTAATTCTTACGTTGAATGTTCTGATTCATCTCATATGAAAAAGGCGGTAGCTCTATTGAATTATGTTTTCACCTTTCTCATTACACTTTCTTCACCTTTGTTTGTGCAGAACCATTCTAACAATTTGTCTATCCATGTTTAACCTATCAAAAGATTTCACTTCTTTACTTCGATAGTCTGAAATAACCTCACTTTTTGTCCTTCAACAAAAAAATGCATAAACATTTTATTTGCCAATAACTTCTGGCACATAACACGTTGCTGCTTTCATGCAGGCTCTTGCAACATTAGGCGCGCTAATCCGTGACATATTTTTGAACTAAACCTATCATCCAAAGGATCAAGTGGTCTGAAAACTATTTGCCTACCCACAGTATGTATGACCTTAATATCGATGGAAAGGTAGACGTTCAGCTGGACAAGGTCACGACTGTTGGTTGTTAGTCACTTCCGGTTTAGATAAGTTTCTGCTCAAAACAAATGATTTCTGTTCATACATAAAGCATGATTAGAATGGTCCACGCTTCAAAAACAGTGAAAACAACTCGTACGGACGTCTGTAGGTCTCTGGACTGCATAAATATAATCTTGCCAATCAACGGCCGTGTAAAGCTGTTAACGTCACACTTCATTTCTCTTAATGATTCGGCTGTCGCAGAGATATCATATGGAACTGGCCATGAGCAGAATGAAAAAAAATTAAACGGAGATGTGTGTATTCGTTATGATAGGATTTATTTCTTTTGACGGAATGAAATTCCTGGATAGAATCATTCCGATAGAAGTAAACCTAATGTGCATAGTGCCGGATAGAATCATTCCGATAGAAGTAAACCTAATGTGCATAGTGCCGGATAGAATCATTCCGATAGAAGTAAACCTAATGTGCATAGTGCCGGATAGAATCATTCCGATAGAAGTAAACCTAATGTGCATAGTGCCGGATAGAATCATTCCGATAGAAGTAAATCTAATGTGCAAAGTGCTGCTAAGAGTTCGGGGAAATCTAGTTTGTGAAATACTGGGGCATGTCACAACATGCTTCGGTAAATAGAACCAGTACGGCATGAATAAATCATTTATTGTTACAATTCGCGTGACGTTTCATTTTTAAAAATTCTGTTTGCACTAAAGAAACAGAGGAGATTCAGTCACTGAGTCACGTAGCCACCAACTGACCGCAACATACGTATCAGTATTGTTGTATCTTGAACTTTGCGGGTTATTTCATCAAGGGAAGTTTTTCCACTGCAAACATTACAGTTTACAAACTTAACTAAACAGTTCTAATTACAACAGTTTAAATATGGCTCTCAGAGTATGACCATTCAACTTTAAAATAAAGATGCAAATTTTCAACTCTATAATTCTCTAAGAGCACACAAAAGTTTAGTTACAAACTATTATCTATTCCAGACATACCAACTGTGATGTTCACCATTCAAAGCCTGGTAAAAATGGGACTGGGTTTTTGTTGACAGTGACTGTCTGCATTTGAGACTAATATGTGTGTGTGTGTGTGTGTGTGTGTGTGTGTGAGCGTATGGATTTAATGGATTTACTTCCATTGTTCTAGCTGGGGAAAAGGATCTTTCTTGAGTACCTGTCCTCAAGCGTAACTCTCATTGATTTCGTTTCTCAAGTGGAGACACATGCTCCCTCGAAAAGCATGTGATCGGTCTGATATCTCTAGGAATTCCTCGCAGACAATTCTGGTCAACTCAGGGCAAATAATATCAAGTTTAAGCTAATTAAGAAGAGTGACTTCAGTTTGCACAGGTGTAGCAACGGCCGAGAGAAATACCTACAGGCATTTGGTATCATGACTGAGGATCTATAGAATCTACATGTGATGGTCACGCTACGTAGTGCCGATTATGTAATTGTATAGACATCGCCAGACTGGACTGTCCAACTCTTAACTAACAATTACTTAATTGTATAGACATCGCCAGACTGGACTGTCCAACTCTTAACTAACAATTACTTAATTGTATAGACATCGCCAGACTGGACTGTCCAACTCTTAACTAATAATTAGCGTTTTCAGTTCGTTCTGTAATCTATCCTAGCAAATGGATCAGAAAGAAATCTCCAAAAATGAATGTAACTGGTATTTAGTTAAATTGGAAACTTAAATAATTAAAATTTATAATAATTAATTCTTACTTATGTCATTTGCGTTTCGGATGTCACACAATCTATCTAATCTATCTATCCATCTATCTATCTATCTATCTATCTAATTATCCATTGTCCTTCTCTCCATCTCTCTATCTGCTTGACTTCATGTTGATCTATTTATTCTCCTCCTCTCTCGCTCTCTTTCTTACACACACACACACACACACACACACACACACACACACACACACACAAACAAACACACACACACACGCACGCACGCACACACACAGACACACAAATATATATATGCGTATTCAAACACAGATATATTTATATCCATCTTTTTTTTCCTGCAAATCTCTTCCCCACCCCTACTTAAATAACTGACAATCATTGCCTCGTGACTGCCATGCACAGTACCTCTCCACCCTCGTGTGCTTTTGCTGAATTTGGTTACGCAGTCACTGATGATTCAATAGCACTTTTATGTTGGTGTTTTGTTTTTTCAATAGTATTTGCATCATGCACGTCTTTAGTCTTGTCTTTCTAAAAAACGTGAAAGAAGGAGTTTCAGTCCACGCGCTGGTCTGGAAATATTCGTGCCGTATTCAGCAGCAACGCTAATATAGGAAGTGCTGTCAGTCTGTCTGTATTTAGAGAAGTATGCAGCACTTTTAGAGGAAGGTGGGAGAAAACTAGGTGATGCTAATTTTCTAACCAGATTCGTCGTGACGACGAAGATTATGCATAATGTCTGCGGTTTTAGGGGAAAATTGGTTGTTGACGTCAGAAGCTCTTATCGTGCTGTTGCCAGTGTGCACGATTGGAATTCAATAGTGTGGCTTTTCAAACAGCTTAACTGCTTTGTGATTGTGTGTGTGTGTGTGCGCACGTGGTTGCTCATATATGTGTGTGATTTGTGTGTGAACATTTTCCCGCAACATTCTATAACACACGCACACAAGCACACACACACACACACACACACACACACACACACATACACACACACACACACACACACACACACACATTTATATATATTCAATGAGTGCATGATTTGTGTGAATAATTTAAGCCTTATTAATCTGTAATATACACGCAGATGGATGGATGGATGCAGACAGACAACATAGACCGCGCTATGTGTTTCCTAAAGTGCGTCCCGTAATGACAAGTAAATAGCTGATATAAAACAGTAATTCTGACCTGCTATGTCCCGTAATGACAAGTAAATAGCTGATATAATAACAGTAATTATGACCTGCTATGTCCCGTAATGACAAGTAAATAGCTGATATAATAACAGTAATTATGACTGCTACGTCCCGTAATGACAAGTAAATAGCTGATATAAAACAGTAATTATGACCTGCTATGTCCCGTAATGACAAGTAAATAGCTGATATAATAACAGTAATTATGACCTGCTACGTCCCGTAATGACAAGTAAATAGCTTATATAAAACAGTAATTATGACCTGCTACGTCCCGTAATGACAAGTAAATAGCTGATATAATAACAGTAATTATGACCTGCTATGTCCCGTAATGACAAGTAAATAGCTGATATAATAACAGTAATTATGACCTGCTATGTCCCGTAATGACAAGTAAATAGCTGATATAATAACAGTAATTATGACCTGCTATGTCCCGTAACGATAAGTAAAATTGCTGATATAATAATAAAACGGTAAGCATAACCCGTAATGGCAAGTAAATAGCTGATATAACAATAATAACGGTAAGCATAACTTATGTCCCATAATGACAAGTATATACCTGATATAATAAAAATAACAGTAAGCATAACTTATGTTCCGTAATGACAAGTAAATAGCTGATATAATAAAAATAACAGTAAGCATAACTTATGTCCCGTAATGACAAGTAAATAGCTGATATAATAAAATAACAGTAAGCATAACTTATGTCCCGTAATGACAAGTAAATAGCTGATATAATAAAAATAACAGTAAGCATAACTTATGTCCCGTAATGACAAGTAAATAGCTGATATAATAAAAATAACAGTAAGCATAACTTATGTTCCGTAATGACAAGTAAATAGCTGATATAATAAAAATAACAGTAAGCATAACTTATGTCCCCTAATGACAAGTAAATAGCTGATATAATAAAAATAACAGCAAGCATAACTTATGTCCCGTAATGACAAGTAAATAGCTGATATAATAAAAATAACAGCAAGCATAACTTATGTCCCGTAATGACAAGTAAATAGCTGATATAACAATAATAACGGTAAGCATGATCTGCAAGATTACGTAAGCGCATCGAACTTTCATTTATTTTCAATTTCTTTTTAATATAAATTTATTTGAACTCGGATTGTTTTCTTCAAAGATAAAAATTGAGTTGAGTGCATAAATATTATATGCCCTATAATGTAAATATTGTAATGAGTAAATATACATGTACCTTTCAAGTGAACAATGAACCCTTTTTCCCACTGAAATGTGTGGTGGATTAAATTTACCTATCCATATTTCTAAACTTAATTGTTTTATAAATTGTTAAATAAATTATATTGTGACCTGATCTTTGGGCACTCCTTATGGTGGTATTTTTTTTAAGTGTCAGAATTGGTGAAAACAACTTTCGTGGAGCATATGCTAGAAAATTGATGATGCAATCCAAACCAGTTCCATCTGGATAAGTAGATTTTCTGACTAATAGTCTCACATTTGTTCATAACAAACTCATCCAGTAGGGATGGACCGAAAGTTTCTTTGTTGAAGAAGTACTCTATTTTGATAACTTTGAATTTGAACATAACTCGAATCCGGTCATAAAGGCGATCGTTAGCTTATGAAAATGCATGCCTTTTTTCTTTTTACTCCAAGCAGCAGTGACTACTGTACTTACTTGGTCACGTTGGTGTGTGAATCCAGCATTGTCATCATTGTCATCAACATGTTGCTGTAAGTTGATTCCTCTGAATTCTGTTCAAGAGCCAATACAGCAGAAATGGTGGCTTGAGTCTGGTCTCGAGAATTCATGAAGATTATTTTGAATGTTCTACTTGGTGTGTTGAGTACTGCACTTGAAAATTCGAGATATTTCTCCTGATGTGCTTGTGAGCTCATGTGACATTCAGAACGATTCTCATCAAAGACTCTGGAACAGTTGTGTAATGTGCTTAGAATGGGCACGTGAGGCCGTCCCCCAAATAAGAAAGACAGTGACTTGTTGCAAACCGCGTGATTGTGAACACGTGCTGGCAATAGCCGCCATCTTTAAAAAGGTTATGTGCATTGACGTTAATTATTTTTATGAAACTCTACTCTACTCTCATTTCCGTGACGATTTCCATTAACTTGATTATATATTTGTGTTAATTGATTGTTAATGTCTGTGCTAGGATAAACTGAATGGTTGTCCAGTGTTTTTTTTAATGTTGTTGTGAAGTGATGTAAATGTCAATGCTTTTTTTAAATTATATTCATATGTTATATATTTGATTATTGATATAATAAATTTATTGTTAAATTTATTGACTTTCTTACACATATTGATAGCCATATGTTAGAGAGACAGTGGATGGAATGAGGCCCGCTAAATATAGATTAAAAGACTGATTGTCTTTTCCTTTGGTAAGAAGTTTTCCACCTAGGGAAATATTGCGTGACAGTAAATGTTTGTCGTTAACATTATGCAAGAGAGAAAACGTGTACAACGCCCGCATATCCGCCAAGTGAGAGAGACGAGAGGTGTCTTTTGGGGGGGAAAATTATTCATAACATAAATTTAGATTCTCATCACTTGTAATTAGTTATGGATGATTAAATAATAATAGTCATAACCGATAACTAAGAAGGCTTTGGCGTAACAAACTGTAATAAATAAACATACACGTACCATTCAAGTCAATAATGAACCGTCTTTCACAATGAACATACACGTACCATTCAAGTCAATAATGAACCGTCTTTCACAATGAACAGGTGGATAAAAATAAAATTTTGAATTAAAAATATTTTAAAGTGTTACGTACACATTCATTGACAGCAATATAGACTTTACTGGACAGATCTTTTAAATGAAGCAGACAAAAATAGCACACGTTACTAACACACAATAAAAATAAAAAGTGAATATTTACTGATAGTAATACGCACTGTTTTCACTCATTATCGAACGTTTTCATTACAGAAAGATTTCAAAAGCTAGCTTGCTTGAAATTCTCTTTACCAGGTCCTAGAGGATGTATCTAGTGATACTATTGCGGCACTCTTATTTCGTCAGAGTAACATTATTTTTACCATAATTTATAATCAGTATGTACTAGTGCTAATGTAATGTAAAAGTTAGAGATTGGACTGAATGTATGATCGTAGAAGTATTCCCCATCCAGCCCCTTTTCTCTCACTCAAACTCTCACATATCTAAATATCCAAAAATACAACCAGCCCCTTTTCTCTCACTCAAACTCTCACATCTCTAAACATCCAAAGTACAACCAGCCCCTTTTCTCACACTCAAACTCTCACATCTCTAAACATCCAAAGTACAACCAGCACAATACAAACCCGCCACAATTTACAGGCTATTAAGCAAAACTGCATGGTGTCTTCAAGTGCCGTACAGCTTGCCAACGTATACAACGCAAGCGGAAGTAACGTCCATTCGCAGCCCCAGATCGTATTCGAGTTGTGTCCTCATTTAGAGGAGTTGCGAATCCACCTCATCTAAAAATCTCTAATTTACGTAAGATATATCTTCCGCAATATGCAGTTTTCCATGTGGGGTTTGTATACGACCCTGTTACAGTATTAATTATCGAGATTTTTAATCTTGGAAGTTCAATATCAATACCAATAACAGCCTACTTCTTCAATCACTTTGTTAAAACTCCTGTTGCAGTAATCTAGTGGGGAGATAATTCAACTTAACACAACGACGAGCAGACCTTTGGGACCATAAAATTCATTGCGTCCATGGTCTCTATTTCGTTTGTTTGAATCAACAACATCTCTGCCCTCACTTATCGGTCAAGGACATCTTTACGGCTCTCTCCCCGGGTTGTGTGATAAACATGGTAATTGCAATTAGACAAAGGCTTTCTCCATAGTTACTTTATAAGAGCAATGAATGCACACTCCTACAATGACAATGATACATATCTGAAAGTAAATAAACAAAATTAGACTTTTTTCAGACTATATCAGTTATTTTGCCTTCCAAAATGGGTGATTCCTTTACACACACACGATGAATAATTTTGCAAACTAGTGTTTAATGATTCCACACCAGATGCTCATTAGAACCTGACCTTGACATTCAAATCGTTGTGTGACCCCTCCACCCCACCCCACCCTCCTACTTAACTCACATCTTTGAAATTGAAGGACGCTAAAACTCTAAGCCAAGTAAAAACAGTTTCTTTCTTTCTACGTCAGCTATACTCACTCAAGATCACACTTGGTCTAGTCCGTCTTCAAGGGCGTATAATTTTCGCCTCAGTCAGTTTCAAACAATAAAACTTATGAGGGTTATAGTCGAACCAGATATAACGGGAACATGCAGAACGCTTTGTTTAGAAGCAGTGTTCGGGCAGAATACATTGTATGACAGTGTTCGGGCAGAATACATTGTATGACACAGTGTTCGGGCAGAATACATTGTCGGACACAGTGTTCGGGCAAAATACATTGTATGACACAGTGTTCGGGCAGAATACATTGTATGACACAGTGTTCGGGCAGAATACATTGTCGGACACAGTGTTCGGGCAGAATACATTGTCGGACACAGTGTTTCGGCAAAATGCATCGTCGTCAGTGTTCAGTAAAGTTGAATTGTCGGACAGTCTTCGGGAAAATACATCATCGGACACAATGTTCGGACACAATACTTTGTTGGATACAGAGTTTGGGCAAAATATATTGTCGGATCTAAATACTTTATCAGTGAAAAATAGGAAATGTACAGTGCTGTACAGGTAACTTATTTGACAGAAAGACGTTAAAAGTTTTGACTGAATTTGCTTTTTTCAAGGATGCTTTCATATAAGCATACTTTAACTTAACTTAGAGAGAGAGAGAGAGAGACAGTGTCACAGTCTGATAAAAATGTCATGACTCCTTGACCCACTTGTTTGTTTTTCAAACATCAAAATTTGAAATTCCTTTGTTTGGAGCTCTCCCATGATACTTCAGTATCGAGAAGCTTCCAACAAAGAGGTCAGAGACATTATGTAACTTTGGACCATTGTCTAAGTTCTCGAACCAACCACATACTACGTGACCAGTCACGTGATGCACCTTATGATTTTTAATAAATACGGGAACGCGGTTCTGTAGAGTCACTCCGAGATACAAGAAGCCAGACGCCGCTTATTCGTTGAGTCGCATAGGAACAACTGACGCGTTTGCTGAGATAACACCTCGATTTCTCACTAAGGTATTGAATTTATTTAATTGTATTTTGCATTGTTGAACATGTATGTAATATTGTGCTATGCATTGCTATTGAGCTTAAGCACGGTTCGTTGATAAATGACAAAACCCTATGAGTATTGTATATAAATCATTGTAACTCTTTTCCCATTGTAACTTTAATTTATATAACTTTAAATTCACTAGAGTCAGGGATGCCTGAGCCCGACATGAATTTTCTATTGTGATTCAAATTATTGCGTGTAAATTTTAATGTAAATTGTAAAGCACTTTGCTTGGTTTGAATTGTCCCTTTTGTATGAACTCTAAATTTTAACGTTGTAAATATTTGGTAATTCATACGTCATGCTTGTTAAATGCAACATGCGTGAGATTATAATTTTAATCTAAAATTGTAAACGACGCGTTATGTCGAATTTCTAGCCCGAGCATTTATAAACTGATTGTGCTTAGGTAGGCGACTTTGAAGCAAGACGATTACGAAAACACTTTTGCTTTCAGGTCAGTTTCTGTTTCCTACTCCTTATCCTTGTTCCACTGAAGTTGTTCATGCTCTTCGAGTGAGCTGAATCCACTGTTGTCCTATTGCCATTAACGGACAGTGCCGGCGCGCAGGTCTGCACGTCTGTCTATACTCACCATTCCATTCAGCGATACTAAAAGACAATTCCATTGTTATGCTGTATGCATCTTTGCTGAGGGAAGACAAGTGAGATAGACTGGTCTGGACTGGGTTCGAACACGTGGACCAACATTCACAAGTTAAGTCATAACATGGTGTACCGAAATCAAAAGGAACTTTATTCTCATGGCAACTCTCTAGTTGACAATTTAAAAGCACGTTGATTGCTACGGCTTAGAATTAGACTTCGCGTTCGTATATTAACTGTTTGTTAAATTGTTAAACTTATTAAATCTTATTTTTAATTGTTAATCCTCTTTGTAGTACATTTTTTATGCATAATAGACCTATAGATTTCTTGGTTTTGGATGGGGGCGAATGAGCTGAATGACATAACGTATGCATATTAATTTAGAGGAATTTAACGACTCCAAAGCCAGCTTTGTACGCAAATTGTCAGTTTGTAAATCTGTTGTCTGCACTACAAGACACATTTTTAAAGTTAGTCAAATGATAATTTGGGCAGCCAGTCTGTTTAGGATAGAGAGAAGGAATTAATTTAATCTGTTATATTTTAAAGTCCTTAAAATCCTAGGCAGGGTCTATAAATAAATACTGGAAACGTAACAGACAGGCAGGCAGGCAGAGAGAGAGAGAGAGACAGAGAGGGAGGGAGAAAGACGGGAGGGTGGACGCACTGTCGATAGTGGAAGAGGGAAGAAATTAATTAAGTGAACTGACTGGTAAGTCTTGTTAAGTCATGTTGCGTTCAGTTAAGCCTTGTTTGTTAAATATATTTAAGTCTCGTTAAATCTCGGTCAAGTCTCTTTAAGTCTTCATTACGTCACGTTCTTCACTAAATATAAAAATGTCGAAATCTCAATCAAGAACTGTCACTGACAAGAAAGATTATATATCACTCGTAACAAAGGCAACAATGACCCGGATTTTGCCCTTAAAACGATAATATCACGTGCCCTTGAAATTAAAACGATAGTATCACCTGCCTGGGTGTGTTAAGAGTACGCAAGTCTTCTGTCGTACAGAAGCGTACTCAGGTAACTTCTGTTTGGTTGTTTTTTTATTCAGGTTTTCTAACTTTGCAAAGACAGACTTGGTCACCAGTTGTGTTACCTTGTGCGACGTTGAGGGTGGATTTGTAGATGACCAGTTATTTTTAGAAATGAAAATATAAAAAGAAGGGTGGTGCAGGAAGCCACCCCCCACCCAAATGTATGACCAAAGAAATGTCGCTCCGAATATTTTTTGTCCTTACAACATATTGAGCCGAACATTATCCACATACTGCTTGTCAGAAAGGCATAAGGGTTACTGAGTCTAACATTACACAGACACACAATACATACGCACATACATAAACACACATAAATACACAAACAGTTCACACACACACACACACATCACGTGCATCCATATACATACACATATACACACATATATACACTTATATAAATATATACACATGTACACACTCGTACACTTCCATACATGCGCACGCACACCTACACGCATATAATTATATATGTGCATGCACACAAATATATACACATGTGCATATACAGTGCACACACAAAAATATAACACATATGCACGCGGCATTTCTTCAATATTATAACGAATGTGTACAAAAGCCGGATTACTGACGCTAGGCGCGGCACACTTCAAATTCTTGTTAAGTCTTCTCTCACTTTACTTACTAATCATGATGTTTACTGGTGGGCGTACGCTGTCAACGATCCTAATAATTTCTCATTAATATGCGATTTATTACATCACTATTATCAGTCAGATTAAAGTATACTAATCCAGCATAACAGGAAGAAATGAAAACCAGAGAAAATGAATGAAAAGAAGACATTTAAATGTTTAACATTTTTATAATAACTGCAGTCTTTATGAAGACATTTAACTGTTTAAAATTTGTATAATAATTACCACAGTCATTGTCAAGACATTTAACTGTCTCACATTTCTATAATAACTACAGACTTTGTGAAGACATTTAACTGTCTCACATTTCTATAATAACTACAGACTTTGTGAAGACATTTAACTGTCTCACATTTCTATAATAACTACAGACTTTGTGAAGACATTTAACTGTCTCACATTTCTAACTACAGACTTTGTGAAGACATTTAGGGCCAAACTGTCTCACATTTCTATTTTACCCGGACGCTCTGTGACAGTACGTTCGTCGTCTCGACTCTTTCCTGGGCGCGGCGTGACTTGTTTGACAACACGAAAGTGTTCGAGATTCCTTCCCTACCTTTTTTCCTTTTCAGTTGAAGTAACTAACGCTGCCAGTTACATCAGTCTTTACAACAAGAAAACATTATCATAAATGGTGTGCTCATGAGCAAAATACTGTCACAGATTGCTCATGAATCTGCTAATACCTAATTTCCGTAAGACCCCAATATTGCGTCATTTGAACTTGAAATCCTGACATAACACCAATTTAAAAATTAAAGTATGCTAATTAATTAAATGCCTATATCTTCCATTCATTTTAAATTGAATTTTATGACTTCTCTAAGAAGAAGAAATGAAATAAAGACAACAACAACACAAAATTCCGCTACCCAGGAAGATTCGAACCGAGATGCTTTATTATAAAGCGAGCACTCTAACAGCTGCGCTATCATAGTGCTAAAGTATTTGCCCGTCATGTGATGGAAATTAAAGTGAATGCATTGGTAGGAACATAAAAGAATTTGTTTATTGGAAGGCTTGGTTACAAGTCACATTGAGTAGTGAACATTCGAGCATCATTCAGCAAATGACCTTGACCGTCGGTTTTTCTTTGATGAATACTTTGATGTTGTCTGTTTCGTGAATACGGCAATGTATTTTGCCTGCACATTGACCAAGGATGAATTTTGCCCAAACACTGTCCGAAGATTTTAGAAAGCAGTAGTCACGTGACATGTTTCTGTGTATTAAAAATCTGCTGGATCTGCTCTGTCAGTTAAATGAGACTCATTTTCTTTGGTGATCTCGGACAGCAATAGATACCCGACATATTTCTGGGTAAGCAATTTCCTACCCCAATATTTATTATTATCAGTTAAACGATACATTTTCCTGAAGATTCCAGTAATCAATAAGCACACCACGTGTCTGCCTAACTGGTATCTGGTGAAAATCCCATTTCAACAACAAACTGCTTACCAGTGTCTGTTCTAACTGGTATCTAGTGAAAATCCCATTTCAACAACAAACTGCTTAACAGTGTCTGTTCTAACTGGTATCTGGTGAAAATCCCATTTCAACAACAAACTGCTTACCAGTGTCTGTTCTAACTGGTATCTAGTGAAAATCCCATTTCAACAACAAACTGCTTACCAGTGTCTACGATTCAACATTTGGAATCACCACATATATCTATTGCTACGAGAGGCGATCTAGACGGATTGACGGCAACTCTTTCCTTCCCCGCATAATCTAGTCAGGAAATCTATGACCAGACTTACTACAACCTGGTACGGATTTCCTGCCTCTGCAAAATGCAATCCAGGCCTAACGCACTGGAAGTACTGTTGACTCACTTCACTGGGGAGATAATAACCAGTGACAGAATCCTCTCAAATGTCCCCCCCCCCCACTATACCAAGTAGCGAGCTCATTCTCCTTACATATGGAAGAGGCTTGTATGTATTTTGGACGTACCATTAGTGTCTGTCCGGGGGTGGGGGATGGATGTAAAGGTGCCTTGATGCAAAATGAGCCTTAGTGTGCTTTGTTTTGTAAACCAGCGTTACGCTTAGCAATGTATTTTTCCAATGGAAGAGCTGTAATCTGATATGCTTGGGGATTAAGAAAGTTGCAAGTATGCAATTAGCGACTTAACTATACAGCCAACAGTTAAATTTGGTCGTTATCATGGATTGGATTTGGCTTACGAAAGGAGACAATAAAATCAGCTTATAGCATTGAATGCCACTTTTCAAAGACCATTACATACTGATCTGTTTCTATTCAAGGACTTTTACACTGAGGTGTATATTTTCTAATACAGAGCAGTCTGTTGTAAGTCTATCCAACATAAGTTGCTATAAGTTTATCTGCCACAACATTGCTATAAGTTTATCTGCCACAACATTGCTATAAGATTGTCTGTCACAACATTACTGTAAGATTGCCTGCCACAACATTGCTATAAGATTGTGTGCCACAACATTACTGTAAGATTGTCTGCCACAACATTACTATAAGTTTATCTGCCACAACATTGCTATAAGATTGTCTGTCACAACATTACTGTAAGATTGTCTGCCACAACATTGCTATAAGTTTATCAGCCACAACATTGCTATAAGATTGTCTGCCACAACATTGCTATAAGTATCTGCCACAACATTGCTGTAAGATTGTCTGCCACAACATTACTGTAAGATTGTCTGCCACAAAATTACTATAACATTGATACTTTAAGACTGACTGCTACGATGTTGTCTACTACAGCATAGTTTGCAATAAAAATGTCAGCTACACACTCTCTGCTATACGATTTCTGCTACTATTTGTTCTGTTTCCTACAACATTGATCAATTATTGTCTGATACACCATTATTTTCTACTAGATAGTCTACTATACGATTTATGGTTACTATTTTCTCTTTGCTACAACATTGCTAAAAGATTGTTTGCTACAACATTGCTAAAAGCTGTATATTACAACATTGCTAAAAGATTGTCTACTACAAAACTGCTAAAAGATTGTCTACTACAACATTGCTAAAAGATTATCTTTTTTTCCTGCATTGCGACTGTGCTTCATCGTCTGGGCCCGATTTCGCAATATTCGGTTTTAAATCATCGCCTGTTTGACGTTAGATAAGCCAGACGATTTTTAACACAGCTAACTGCCATGATGTCCTGGGAGAATGTTGCAATAAATCTCATTTGAATGCGCACATTAAACCCTAATAAGCCCATTCAAAATGGCTTTTAATTGAAGAAAATTAATTTGCACTGGGTGTGTGTGTGTGTGTATGGTGGTGGGGGGGGAGTGTTCTCTCTCCTGCATCTTGCATCATTTTATTTACTCTTTCTTCTTTCAAGCCAGTTTTCTTTGGCCCACCCCCCAGCTTCTCCGCGTTACCCTGTTGCCCCAAAAGCACCCTTAAATTTCCCTGTTTCTTGCGTTTGATAGGGGCAAGAAAATACATTTAAATTAATTGATTTGACAGATATTCTTTTGACATCTTTTTTTTACTACAGCACTACATTGCAATCACTTATCAGTCGTTATATTTCAACACTAAACTAGTTATTTTTATTGAATTAGATTAAAACATTAAATTACAATTCATACATTAAAATCCTTATATTAGAACACTACAATACTACAATCATTAGATTGCACTGCTACCTTAACCTTACTAAATTTAAACACTAAATTACAATTGTTAAATTACAACCAATATCTTATAGCACCACATTACAATCACTAAATTACAATTGTTAAATTACAACCAATATCTTATAGCACCACATTACAATCACTAAATTACAATAGTTAAATTACAACCAAAATCTTACAGCACCACATTACAATCACTAAATTATAATAATTGATTTATAACACTAAATTACAACACATAACTAGAATCATTAGATTACAACACTAAATTACCGTCAGTAAAAAGCAATCAATATATTACAATACTAACACAATCATGGCATGACAGCAAATCGCTAAATGTCAAGGAATAGATTACAAATCTAGATTAACACTAGAATACTAGATTACAAACCTAGATTGACACTACAATACTAGATTGCACGAATAGACTTGGAGGTCACGTAGATTTTATTTCACCTGAGGCATTCCATGTTACCTTGACCCGACAGAATTATTTTTTGCAGGAAATGAGTGGGTTATCTGAAGGTAATGTGTCTTGCTTTTCCGTGGCGCTCTGGGTTTTTTTTTCACCGTTCCTTTCTGCTAACGTATCTATCCAGCTCTAAAGCAGAAAATAGTCCAGTGGCCTAGCTCTAAAGCAGAAAATAGTCCAGTGGCCTAGCTCTAAAGCAGAAAATAGTCCAGTGGCTTAGCTCTAAAGCAGAAAATAGTCCAATGGCCTAGCTCTAAAGCAGAAAATAGTCCAATGGCCTAGCTCTAAAGCAGAAAATAGTCCAATGGCCTAGCTCTAAAGCAGAAAATAGTCCAGTGGCCTAGCTCGTCCATATTTTTCAAGAATTCTGGGGCGGATTATCAAAATGATATTATCAGTATTCACTACCAATACTCAAAGACTAACGTTTGGTTACCAATGATATTTTGTTACGAATTTAATCACTTTCCTCAAGGCAATGACAAAATAACAGCAAAATAAAATATTTTTAAAATTCTAAGACTAATAGATTTGTCTACAAGACGTTGATGCATGTATTTTTTTTTAAAGAGAGAGAAAGTCAGGAGAAAGAAAGTGTACTTATGGCAGCAGTTAATTCAGTAGATGACTACGTGAACATGAAAATGACGTGTAAGTCATGTCGTGTCAGTCCTGTGTATGCCAGTAGGTGTGCACCCCTGCGATATTTGTTCCCTTTCAATAATATTTTGTTTACGTGTGCATGTTGACGTCCGTCTGCCTGTGAATAAGTTAAATGAATGCATTCCCCTTGAAATTAGTCACCACAGAACTACCGACTCTATGACGCTTACTACATGTTATTGCACCGGAACGCTACCAAATGTGTGACGCTAGCTACGCGTTTTTGTACCAGAGTGCAAATGTATGACGTTAGCTACGCGTTTTTGTACAAGAGTGCAAATGTATGACGTTAGCTACGCGTTTTTGTACCAGAGTGCAAATGTATGACGTTAGCTACGCGTTTTTATACCAGAGTGCAATCAAATGTATGACGTTAGCTACGCGTTTTTGTACAAGGGTGCAAATGTATAACTTTATCTATGCGTTATTATACCAAAGTTCTACCAAACGTAAGACGTTAGCTACGTCTGTTATTTGTAACTAATACAGTAAGGTGTAGGTTTATATAAACCTTCACATCAACTTACCTTAAACAAATATTAAAATAAGTTCATTTACTTGAACGTGTACCAATGTTACTTTGAAATTCAGTAATGTGTACGCCCCTTTTTTCCGAATAATCCCTTATTGAAGGACATAGTGACATTTATGTTCGATAAAATAAACATTCCTAAATAAACATATGTGTATTTTGTGCTATAATAATATCCTAGACCACTTTACATAATGAATTTCAATTTTATATGCTATATTTCTTGGCATTTATGATAACTTAGCGCTATGCTATATTTCTTGGCATTTCTGATAACTTAGCGCGTTGCAATGAAAATAGTATTGCTTAATCATGGCAACAGTCACGTTGTTTAGTTTTTAATAAATATTGCCATTTGAGCTGTAATCCTTCTCATCGCTATACACTTGGAGGAGGTGTGAGTTGTTATTGATTGTGTGTGTGTGCGTGTATGATTAATCGCTACACTGCGGAATTATTGGTGTTTTTATTGCTATTGTTTTATTTCTGTAATCATCTGTATTCACAAGAATTATGTTCCCCAAAGATTTTAAAAAAGAAAAAATCATTTGAACTCTTGGTGGCGTGTTTACATCGACTTCTGTTCGCGAATTGCCATATTCGTCAAGTTTTCCATTCTTCTTTCACTTCTTTCCTCCCGTAAGGATAGTTCTGCTGATTGCATATTTTTTTCTTGCCCGCACAGCGCGTTTCCTCAAAGATATGAATGTCTTTTGCCTGTTCCCATGACGTCAATCTCTCCAGCAGGGGGCTTTTCTGTCGTCACTGAGTGGGAATTGCTTTCATTTCATCTATGTTGAGAACACTTTGACGTGTCATCAGCCGCACAACCACCGACATAATGTACGCGATATATTCAGACGTTTTGGTTCGTAGTTTGTTTGATTAAAATAAATCTTATTTTTTTGGTGTGAAATAAGTTTTAAGGACGAGACAGTTTGTAGTGCCCGTGCACTTACTGACAACGAAATATATGCGAGTCAGAATTACAGGAGGCCTAATATTTCAATAATATATTAAAGCTATCACGTGATAAGCATTCGTATTATGCAAATGAAACTGCTTTGTTAATTTAATCTGATTATTGTCTGTAACAAATTGTGTTCTTGCACTCGGTGTCTGTGATCAAATGTGACAAACGTATTTCCTTCATTTATAGCTAGTCAGTCATTTTTAGTCATTTATTAAGTATAACAAATAATTTTCATGCACTAACTGCCGATTTTAAATTGAGATAAATTATGTTTATGGTTATTAAACATGGTATAATAGATTATGCGTTGAAATGACGGATTGGACTGGTGTAGCAGCTCGAGTGTGACTCGCGTTAACTATATATCAGTTTTAATATTTACGTAATACGAAAGTATCAATGTAACTAATATAATTCTGTCATTACACTCATTGGGAAACGAAAATTAACAAATCTAATCATCTTTATTAACGTGTGTCCGTACTACTACTGATCATGACGATTACGATGATGACAGAAATGATCATCACGATGATTATGGTTCTAATTATAAAGAAACAACATATTGTGTATCAAAAACTTCGCATTATTCCGTAACCAAGGCTAATAACCAAGCTAACTACAGAATACTGAAAATCATGAAATATTAAATACTCATTAATGATGATGATGATGATGATGATGATGACGATGATGGTGGTGGTGGTGGTGGTGGTGGTGGCTTGCAGGTGGTTATTATTTACCGAGCCTACTTTCCCCCTTTCCTGATTTCAGGTATTTGCTGATCTCAAGGCCCCTTCACTATATGCAAATGGTCACCAAGAAGAGGGCGATCTTCTTCATCGTTGTTTGCTGGGTCTACGCACTGGCTGTGTCTTTGTTGTACTTTTTCGCCGTCAAGGCCAAGGATAACTGGACAGGCGCATGTACCCCGGAATTTCTGTTCCCGTTGTGGTTCCTGACCCTGCTGATAATCATGCACTTCATCCTGCCCCTGGTCATCATGATGTACGTGCACACGGCCATCTTCGTGGTGGCGCGCCGGCAGCAGAACGCCATCCAGACGTCGTTCAAGCAGTACGGGTCGCCACCGGAGCGTGACAGGATGTCTACTAGCCTGCGCCTGAAGCTGCGGTCCGCCAGACTTCTGGCTCTGCCGTGTGGCTACTTCCACCTGTCCTGGGGCCCGTGGTTCATCGCCATGATGTGGGCCGTCATCTCGCAAACGACGATTGAACCGCACGAGGTTGCCCACATCCTGCAGGCGCTAGCGATGGGGAATTCTCTGGGCAATCCTATCCTCTACGCTGTCAGCCAGCCCGTCTTAGGGAAAGCAATGTTGAGTAAACTGTCGTGGTTTTGCGGTACCGGGTGGATCAAGAAAAGGGTCAAGACGATGGAGTCAACAAGACTGATGTCACAACAGAGTCGTTCTCAGATCACGAGTGTTTAATTAGAGTGTTTAATTAGATTTGTGTATGTGTGTGTGTGTGTACGTGTGTGTATGTGTGTGTTAGAGAAGAGTCCGATATTTCAGCAACATCCGCAGTGCTATAGGGAAATTCGTCCTTACTACAAGACGTATAGCTTTGGTGGACTTTATATCCACTCACCTGCTTGCATGCAATTGAACACTACGCCCGGTGGACTGGTGGGTGAAATTGTGGACTTCTAAATTTCGACCAGTCAAAATTTTATTACTTCGACCAGTGAAATCCTGTTTATTGACCGGTGAAACCATATACTTTGACTGATGAAATTTGACACTTTTACCAGTGAAACAGAACAATGTGACAGGTGAAGTCATTTATATTCTGAGTAAATACCTTTTTTGAACGTTCTATAGGTTATCTTTTGTGTATTTGAGGTCACTATTCAAGGTCACTATTCATTCTGCTTCGATCTCCGTTATATACTAGGATTTGGATTTTGTTTCCAAGTTCTTAAGGGATAGGGTGTGTGTGTGTGTGTCTGTGTGTGTGTGTGTGTGTGTGTGTCTGTCTGTGTGTGTGTGTGTGTGTGTGTAAATTTTGGGGAATAATTTCTTGAGTAAAACTAACATGAGGATGGAAATTTATGCCTGGCGATGTTTTGACTCAAAGCCACAAAATAATGTTTGAGGATTTCTGGAGTGATTTATATGCAAATAAGGGACATAACTTATATGCAGCCAAGGATCATAACACAGTTTTGTTCATGCAAACTCAGATTCTGACCACAACTTTACAAGATGGATTGTTTGCTTTTCTTAGTTTGATTTAATTCTGATTTTTATTGTTAATAGGCTTAATGTTATTTAAAAATGAGATTGATTCCCTCGTCTGTTTTTCTTGAACAGTAAATTGTAAATACTACAACTTCTCAGGATGGTATATTCTTTCATTACGCTAGTCTTATGATATGAATTACTAGTAAACGAAAGTAGTTTATTTGTATTTGTAGTACATATGTAAATGTAAGATTGGTAGCGCATAGTCTGTTGATATTTCTGTACTGGATCATAGTCGTTCACCCACGTGTGTACATTGTTATCATTTATGTGTATGTGTGTGTGTATGTGTATGTGTGTATATATATATGTGTGTGTGTGTGTGTGTGTGTGTGTGTGTGTGTGTGTGTGTGTGTGTGTGTGTGTGTGTGTGTGTATCTTGTACACTTACTCTTGTATAAATGATATATGTTAAGAATTCATTCTATATGTCGCTCGACCTGTCTAGTTTGCCTGATGTGTGTATTACGTACTCATTATATGTGTGTCGCGTGGTCTGTCTATTTTGTGTATGCCTCCCTAACTTTGTATACAATGTGCATTCAGTATTTTAGGTGTATTATACGATGTAATTCTGACTTGTCTTTTTCGTTACGAATTCATTCTGGGTGTACCACTGTCTTTTGTATTTTCTTCCCTGATATTTATATTAATTGTGTTGTTTCAAGGATTTATAAATTATCATTTTCAAATTATTCTATATCTGTCCTATATATTCAATCAAATCAAAGACCTGTCATTGCACCTAGGTGAGATATTAGCAGTTAATTCATAACGTGTGGTGTGATTACAGTGCTCTTTGTTGTTGTTTCGATGATGATGATGATGATGATTGTTGTTTTATTCTTGTATTTTTTTTCAGATGTTACTCACTCACTCACTCATGAAGAAATGCTTCTTCCAATAACACATTAACAACTTGCTCTCTCGCATTAATGCCCCAGTCGAATACCTGCTAAATGCTCATACCTCTGTTATTCATTGTTTACATCGTAAACTGAATAGTAATGTGTCCACATCCGTAATGACAGACACAGGTTCATTTAGCATTACTGTAAACAGTCACTTGAAATTATGTAACGGCGATCGCAACTAATGACAGGCACGAATGCATTTAACAGTCTGTCGCCGCTGTACCCTGGGGTGACTTTGTAATAATGAATTATACCAATTATTAGTCATTAGTTATGGTACAAGACATCTACAAGTGCCGATGCAGAGTATGGGTCCCTGGTTATATATGGTTATATATCTGTAACTGTTACGCCGATATATTAGTACGCCGCCAAGTTGGCTCCAGCCCCCACTCAGTTATAGCTGAGAATCGGTTTGTAAATAGATATATGACGATTATAAATAGACAAACAGAGAACAAGATGTAATCCTTAGATTATCACTTCGATAACAAACGAGAGAATTTACATCACTAACAAATACGCGATTAAAATAATAACAAGAATTTTAATAAAAAGAAAAGTTAACAAGATTTAGAAAAATAAATAACAGTTTTCATCCTAATGCTGCATTCAGTTCTAGCCACACTGTACTCATCTTATCTCGTGCACTGGAGTGACATACACACGCTGGTAGACTCTCAATAGAACATGACGTCACATCTTATCTCGTGCACTGGAGTGACGTACACACGCTGGTAGACTCTCAATAGAACATGACGTCACATCAGGGATAGATTCCAAAGCTCGCGTTGAAATCAAAGATCAAGATGCAATCAAAGCCAGGAACTAAAAACAAAACAAAAACCCTGAAACACAAGCAATTGCAGAATCTAAGTGTCTAGTCAATTGCTCTATTAATAAATACTAAGTTTGGCATAGGCCTCTGAAAGAAAGAAATGTTAACATGTTCAAATAAAACATAGCATATAGCATCATAATAAAACCTAACCATTCATACAATACAAGGACGCCTTTACGTTATCCAGTCAGGGTTTTACTGCTCCATGTACAACCCAATTTAGAGAGGGACCCAGTTTCAAAAAGCTCACCCAAAGAGACGATTGAAGAAATGAGTAATGAGTAAAATTTGTGTCACTTTTATTACCCTTGAAATCACAACTGTGTCTGTTAGACACGCCTTGGATCTAGCCAATTACTTAGAGCTAATACTATTATGTCTTTCGTAACAACTTCCGACCATCTCTGCCGATCCAGTAACAACGTATCCCATTGTATATCCAAAAATACAGAAATTAATCCCTTGCCCATTTATCAGCCATTGATCACACAAATTTAAACAAACACCCACTCACCTATCTGACGCAAGTACTAAAAACCGGTCAGTAAATCTGCCACCATGCATGACTCATTCGTTCAGGACCTCACTTCTAAAACAAGCATGATGCAATGTACATCATTCAAATTACAAATAACTTCAATTTAAATTGCAACTTGACAATTTATATAAAATATATGGGAAAATTCCCTATCATATAACACAGTCTTTTTTAATTCTGATGGTGTCTATGGCTTTAATGACAGACAGCGGTTCATTTAACATTAATGTAACAGTCGTTTTAATTCTGATGGTGTAATGACCGATATAATTTTACTTAACATTAATGTAACAGTCGTTCTAATTCTGATAGCGTAATGACCGATAGAATTTTACTTAACATTAATGTAAAAATCGTTTTTATTCTGATGGTGTCTACAATACAATGGCAGACACCGGTTCATTGAGCGTTACCTCATAATTGTTTAGAATTCTTGTGATAAAAAAAAGAATTTGGTGAACAATTCAAATATTGTATGAGCAATGATAAGCGTACTTGAAAAGGATTTCCATTTTTGTTTTAATTGTCTGTGATAAGGTGAGTGGGAGATACTTGAAATCCTAATTTAAGTGGTCATGATAGTTCTGCACGAACAAGTTATAGTTTTGTTTTGGTCTCTCGCTGTAATTTTTTATTTTAAATTATAAAATAAATTAAATGATTTCAAATGTATGGAGAAAGATGTGTGTACTTTAATTTATGTTCGTGTGATCGCGAGAGCATTTGTTAGTGCATATGTGTGTATCATTGAATATCTGAGGTATGTAATATTTGTGTGTGTGTGTGTGTGTGTGTGTGTGTGTGTGTGTTTTATTGGATGACTCAAATTATGCACTTCATCTCGTTGTAATTTTACCTATCCCTTAGCCTGCAAGCATATTTCATATTAATATCCCTTGATAATGTATCATAATTGTTATCATCAAACCTGATTATTTGTCATCACTGCTACCCCACAGCATCATTGCCAAAATTAATTTGCTCTTCTTTTAATTGAAAACAGTATCAGTCAGTCATAAAATTTATCTTTTTTTTTTTACTATTGTCTTGAATCAACTTTACTATCCCTGAATCCGAAAGGAATCCTATTTATACACAATTTGGAAATGAATCATCATTAATAGAGCCCTTGGTTATATAAACGTACCATCATATCGCTATATCTCAACAGAAAACCTCTGTTGCAGGCAATGCTATCTTGTAGTCTTATTCAATTACACTCATTTAGTGTGAAGTAGATTTAACCTGTCCTAGAGAGATTTCTGAAGAAATTGGTATTCTTGCTGACTTGCTAGCTGTTTTTCCATGATATGCTGACGTATTGTTTCCTTATGTCTGATAAAACACCATCATATTGTTCTCCCTTCATGCCACGTTCTCCCTTAATGCCGTCATATATTTCTCCCTTAATTCCATGTTCTCCTTTAATGCCGTCATATTTTTCTCCCTTAATGTCATCTTATTGTTCTCCCTTAATGCCATCATATTGTTCTCCCTTAATGCCATATTCTCCCTTAATGTCATCTTATTGTTCTCCCTTAATGCCATATTCTCCCTTAATGTCATCTTATTGTTCTCCCTTAATGCCATCATATTGTTCTCCCTTAATGCCATCATATGCATAAATTATAAGATAATAATAGAGGTCAGTGGGCATTAATTAGATTTCGTTCATGACAATAATGATAAATATAATCAATAGGCATAGGGCATTAATTAGTTTTCGTTCATGACGATTATGATAATCAATAGGCATAGGGCATTAATTAGTTTTCGTTCATGACGATAATGATAATCAATAGGCATAGGGCATTGATTACTTTTCGTTCATGACGATAATGATAATCAATAGGCATAGGGCATTGATTACTTTTCGTTCATGACGATAATGATAATCAATAGGCATAGGGCATTGATTACTTTTCGTTCATGACGATAATGATAATCAATAGGCGTAGAACATCTGTTAGCGCGTATTCACGAAGTGATACATACAGTTAAGAAAGTTCAGTATGTTTTCTGTCGATACAACCACTACCTTTGTTTTGACAATAACCAGAGATTAACTATCTGACGTCACGCCCACTTCCAACAGTCACTGATTTCGCTGACATTGTCGAAACTCAGACATCCAGCCTTGCTTAAATAAACGTACTTTCCTAACCAGCAAGTTTACTGATCACCGATATTTAACCGGCAGGACGTTACAGACTCTTCCACGGCTTGTTGACGATGCCGTCATCAATTCTTGTCTAAATAAAAATGTCTGACAAGATTGCTGTTCACGATATATGGCAAGCAAAGTCCTGGTGGAAAAGCTCACTGATGCTAAATACTAAAAATAAATAAGTACATAAACGAACTTCCCGTGAGCCTTCAATTCTTGGCTCAATGCACAACAACATATCCTGTAGGAAAACCAAGACAATCCAAGTCAAAGGTTAAAGGTCAAGTACGTTACACATCTGTGTGAATAGATGTATTGTACAAGCATTAAAGCTTGTGGGGGTTCACAATCTACTGGCTACTAAATCATTGCACACAGGAAATACTGCTATACTATAGTGCAATTTAAAGTCGTTTGAAACAAACGTTTTGTTGAAAACGTGGATGTACTCAAAATTACGTTATTACTAGGTCGTTAGTTCTTCCCAAACATTCTTCCATTGTCTTGAAAGGATTATCAACAATAACGGTTCAGAACAATGTTGGGAAAGATCACGTGGTTAAGTGACATCGATTGTTATTGATTGTCAGATATTTTAGGAACACTTGTGACTAATAGTTACAACTCCACTCGGCAACTAATAATAGTCAGTGGTGAATGTGTGCTTGTGTGTGTTTATGTGTGTTTATGTGTGTGTTTGTGTGTGTGCTTTGTGTGTGCTTATGTGTGTGTGTTTGTGTGTGTGCTTGTGCTTGTGTACGTGTGTGCTTGTGTGTGTGCTTGTGCTTTGCAAATATATACCCTCTTACACACTTTTAAAAAAAATATAGTCGAAAGTATCCATGCCGCTGACCAATACAGTGTGGTTAGAGAAAGGAACAGCCTCAATCAAATATATTACGTAATGCATCGTGCATGCGTAATATTAGTCATAAAGTCATTGTAACAGTCTGTAGCAATGCAATCAAAGTTAGGAAATGACAAACATTTAATTAATGCTTTTTAATCACAACGCCTTCCTAGATCTACCAAACAGTTTTCTTTTGTTCCATTTTGTTTCATTTCATTGAATTTTGAGCGGTTCTGTTTTACTGGTTTCTATACTGTTGTGTTGTGTTCTGATTTACTTATAAAATTCAAGGAATCTACGAAATCACTATAGAAAACCCAATATTCAGCACTTTAACCAATGGGTTAATCAGACTTGAGCAATAAAAGTTATGACGTTGATTAAAGGTGGTCTTGTTATGTCGTGTCAGATATAAACCATCTTTCGAAAACTGAAGCAAGACAATTTGCTCAAACTCTAAATGTTCTGTGCTGCATTCTGTCATCATATGGAAACATTAGTGCTTGACCCTGTCGTACAGTATTCACAGTCAGACACATTAGGTGCCATCTTAGTGCCCTGAAGTGTTTCTTATACAGGGTGTGTGAGGTACCGTCTTAGTACCCTGAAGTGTTTCTTAGTACAGGGTGTGTGAGGTACCGTCTTAGTACCCTGAAGTGTTTCTTAGTACAGGTTTGTGAGGTACCGTCTTAGTACCCTGAAGTGTTTCTTTTTATAGGTTTTAGTTACCTTCATAGTGCATTAATTTTTTTCAGAGTGCAAATGGCTTAGCATTTCTTGTTCTGTTTACTGCCTTACAGTTTAGTCATAACGTATTATGGGATTTCATTATTCTTGGCTGCAGTCTGTCTTAACATGTTTTCTGTTTCTGGCAATGGAAGTGGCACATTTCACATTGGCGATTTTCCCGCTCTTGGCAGCTTGACACTGCGCAGAATAATTTACGGCTTTTCTGTTACAAATTTAGAAAAATATTCTCTTCTGCAAAGGCCTCAAAGCTACTCCTCTTAAAATACTTCGTTAACTGGTGAAGGGCTATAACAATATTACGCATCTGTTGGTTAGCCTGCAGTGCGCTATAATTCATCAATATTTTATCCACCTAATCCCATCAGTGACTGGAGCACTAGTCATCTCTAGACACCTGAAACATCTAGTTCAATCCAGTGACTGCAGCACTAGTCATTTCTAGATACCTGAAACATCTATTTGCTCAGTTCAGTGACTGAAGCACTAGTCATTTCTAGATACCCGAAACATCTATTTCTCAGTCCAGTGACTGAAGCACTAGTCATTTCTAAATACCTGAAACATCTAGTTCAAGCTAGTGACTGCACCACTAGTCATTTCTGGATACCTGAAACATCTAGTTCAGGCTAATGACTTCAGCATTAGTCATCTCTAGAAAATTGAAGCGTTTCCTCAGGTCAGTCCTGTAACTTAAGCACTATTCATTTCTATTTAATTGAAGCGTTTGTTCAGTTCAGTCCAGTTAGTTAAGTATTATTCTTTCCTAGAAAACTGAACAGTTTATAGAGTTCAGTCCAGTTAGTTAAGTATCATTCTTTCCTAGATAACTGAACAGTTTATAGAGTTCAGTCCAGTTAGTTAAGTATCATTCTTTCCTAGAAAACTGAACAGTTTATAGAGTTCAATCCAATGACGTGAGAAATGTCCTCCATAATGGAAAGCAGTCAGTTAAATCCAGTGATCTAAATATTATTTGTCGTGGAATAAAATAAGCCAGTTCAATTTACTGACCGAAATACTGTTATCAAGAAATCTAGAACACGTCAGCCGCTGTATTTCAGTGGAAAATAATGCTCTCCATTAAAATACTTGAAAAGATTAACCAATCCAATTTAGAGTTGTTAACTATTATTCAAAATTAAACAATAATGTATCTAGTCCAGTCCAGTGACGTAAGTATTTCTTTAGCCACGACGATTAGCGAGTTCAGTCCAGTGACGTAAGCATTGTGTTATCCCATAACCATCTTTTTCATTTCCTTCACAAACAAGTGTCTGGGAAAATAATACGAAATAGTTCTGTAATTTCTAATCTTGAGCGCGGGAAGGAAGGATGTTTGTCATGTAAAGAGTTTTCTTCTCTATAAAAGGTCTTAACCTAAAAAGACCAACAAAAAGACCGTAAACAGTGTTATTATTGACTTTATTATTTGTTGTTTACGGAAAAATTTTCAAGGTTCATCTGATTGAGTTTTCGCAGTGTGAGGTTGACGCCCTTGATCATTTAGCTTAAAGCCTAGTGCTGAGAGTTCTCTTGCACACGACAGCTTGGAGCATTTGAATAATTATAATTGATACATGTCAATCGGCAGTGGGCGTAGTGAAAGCACATAGAGTAAGCCTCAAGCAATCCTTACTACATATCGTGTAATCATCAAACCACTAGTGGGTTTAGTGTAAAGCTGAAGCAATCATTACTGTGCTTGTAATTCAAGCACTCGTTAACATAGTGTAAAACTCAAGCACTTATTTTTAAAATGTAGACATAGTGTAAAACTTAAGTAATCATAATAGACTTTAATAGTCAAGAAATCACTAATGGACATTGTAAAACTCAAGCAATCCTGAATATACATGGTGCAAGTAATCATTAGTGGGCTTAGCATAAAACTCTGTCATTAATGGGTGTAGAGTACAGCTCAATCTATCACTAAGAGATATAGTGTAAAACTCATTCTATCGCTAAGAGATATAGTGTAAACTCAGTCTATCGCTAAGAGATATAGTGTAAAACTCAATCAATCGTTAATATACATAGTGTAAAAGCAAATGGACAAAATTTTTTGTTTCCTCCCTGAAAATGTCTTTTAGAAAATACCCATTTGTCATCCATATATATAATAGACCAGAGGGGAAAATTGATGAAAGACGGTTTGCACAGTTTTAAGGTGCCAACAAGAACAGAGGCCAAAGATGTTAAATCCCGACAACTCTCTCAGACTCTCCTTCTTTATATCTCCTTCTTTACCTGTCTACCTGTTTATCTGTTCTTCTTAATCTGCTTATCTATTTCTGTCTAGCTGTCTATCTATATATATATTTATCTTTTTCTACAGATAGATAGATAGATAGATAGATAGATAGATAGATAGATAGATAGATAGATAGATAGATAGATAGATAGATAGATAGATAGTTTCTACTGCTGGTAGTGAGGTGAATTGGACAGAATAGAATTGAAATAAGGTGAATTAGAATAAAAATGAAATAAGGTGAATTAGACAGAATACAATTGAAATAAGGCGAATTTGACAGAATACAATTGAAATAAAGTGAATTGGACAGAATATAATTGAAATAAGGTGATGACAGAATAGAATTGAAAGAAGGTAAATTGGACAGAATAGAATTGTATAAGCTGAGCAATATAGAGCTATAGTCAGGTGAACTAAGAAGAGAATTGTTGTGAAGTAAACAATATAGAGCTGTAGTCAGGTGAACTGGAAAGAAAAGTTGTAATAAGGTAAATATATAATATATAAACAGAAACGAACTGTAGTGAGGTAAACCAGAGAGAATAGAGTTGTGGTGAGGGTAGACCAGAGAGAATAGAGTTGTGGTGAGGTGGACCAGAGAGAATAGAGGTGTGGTGATGTGAACCAAAGAGAAGAGAGATGCAGTGAACAGGCCTTGACAGTAGTAATGAACAGTTTTTTCTTTTCTTTGACGTCGACTAAGCTGCATTTAGTACTTATTCACCTCCAGTCGAAAGATTTCTACCTGTCATAGAATCGTGACAAGCTGGTGCAGCGAGAGATGACGAGTGTGACACTGATGACGAGTGTGACACTGATGACGAATGTGACACTGATGACGAATGTGACACTGATGACGAATGTGACACTGATGACGAATGTGACACTCAGATTCCTCAGTGACTAATAAAGTCTTATACCTCGGACGTTCTGTTTTGGTGGAAGACTGTATAGATGGCATTTGGTTGGAAATGTTTATACTGTTTCAGTCGTCTTATCCTTTAGCTGAGGCTTGTAGCGACAGAAAAATAAAAATAAAACTAAAATTAATGTACTGAGTGCCCCATTCAAATGCAGGCTTTACAGTCTTAAGTTGTCATTGGTATTTATTAATACAAGGAATTATTGTGCTTCCTCCGTTTTGTGATAAGAAGATTTTAATTGTAATATATCATATGACTGCTTTGACTGAATATCGAGTGACTTATAAAATACGAAAATATCCACTTTAGGCAAGGATGGACTTCGGATTGTCGTACATATTTGCTCATGTTTCTTTGTGACGTAGCAATGATTGATATACGTCTTTACAACAAAACATTACATACATTGTGAAGACTTTTATGAAAGCTTGCAGTAACGTGTTAACATTACAAAAATCAATTTCCATAACAAATATTGGTTTCAGAAGTATGTATGATTTCGGCGGCGCACCTTGCATTTGGCAGCCAAGCTGTATGGACGTGGGGTTAGAACAGTATAGTTGTAGTAGTAGTAGTAGTAGTAGAAGCAGAAGTAGTGATAGTGGAAGTATTAGCAGTAGTAGTAGTAGTGATAATAGTAGTTTGGGTAGTAGTAGCAGCATTAGTAGTTGTGATAATAGTAGTTATAGTAGTCATAGAAGTAGTAATAGTAGCGATAGAAGTAGTAGTGGTGATAGTAGTAGTAGAAGTAGTAGTAGTAGTAGTAAACGTAGTGATAGTAGTAGCAGTAGTAGTAGTAGTAGTGATGATAGTAGTAGTAGTGATAGTAGTGGTAGTAGTAGTAATGATAGTAGTAGGTAGTAGTAGCAGTAATAGTAGTGATAGTAGCTAGTAGTAGTAGAGATAGCAGATAGTAGTAGTAGTAGTAATAGTAGATAGTAGAAGTAGTAGTAGATGTAGTAGTAGCAGTAGTAGTAGTAGTAATAGTAGATAGTAGTAGCAGTAGTAGTAGTAATAGTAGATAGTAGTAGCAGTAGTAGTAGTAGTAGTAGTGATAGCAGAAATATTAAAACAGTAGAAAGAGGAGTAATGGTGGTGGTAATAATAGTAGAAGTAAGCTAGTAAGAACAGTTACAGTTGTTGCAGTAAAAGAAGTACTAAAACAGTAGTACTAGTAAAAGTAAGAAGAGTAGTGGTAATAGTAGCAATAATAAAAGTAGTAACATTAGTAGTAGAAGTAGTGATATTAGTAGTAGAAGTAGTGATATTAGTAACAGAAGAAGTAGTTCAAAGTACTAGTTGTAATTGTTATGGTAGCAATAGAAGTAATAATATTGTTGTAGTCGCAGTTTTCGTTTGTGATCCAGAATCCTAACGGGGTTTCCTGGAAGTCCAAGGGCATGCGAAGGACATTGGGTCTATCTAGATGCGCTGTTTGTTTATCTGCGAAGCATGTCTGTGGTTCCCTAGGCGTCAATATTCAGATAACTTTCCGGTTCAACTGCTGTGTTACCAGGTGTTCATTCTACTGCTAGTATATCTTCTGCCTTAACGTTACACAATCTCAGGATTCCTCGTTTGAGATTCTAGATTTTTTTCTTTTCCTAACGGGTACAAAAGCAACAAACGATTATAAGTGTGATTTTTTTTTCATTTTCGCGGACGCAGTAGCAGTAAAGGCTACTAGCATAGTTTCAGTGGTTTTAGAGATAGTAGCATCACTTGTAATGGTAATAGTATAGTAATGTTATAGTAGACGTAGTGGTAGTAGAAGAGGTGGCTGTAGTAGCAATAATAACAGCAGCAAAAATAGCACTATAAGAAGCTTTTTACTTGCATTGCATTGACATTTTAAAGACTGGATTATTTATCCATATCTAACATTAAAACAACTTCTCTTTTTATATCTGCATGTGAAAGAGAGCTATTCGTTGATATATTTAAATGCACAAGACGCGATTCGTTATCAAAACTTTCTCATGTCACGTCTATCATCAGAACAGTATGAATATTGTTTGCCGTAGTCTAAGTATTTATTCAGCAAACGGCTTTCTCGTCACGCATATTCACTCTTCATTTACAAGGGACAAAAGTAAATTCACTGGAAGTGCTCGAAACGCAAGAAAAAAAAAGTACATTCATATGAAGTAGTCAATAGTTTCTTTTGCGTCACTGGTAACACAGGTAACAAAAGTACATTCACTAGATGTGCTCATTAGTTCGTTGAAAAGAAAACTGAAAAAAAAAAAATAATAATAACAAAATGACATTCTTAGTGAATTCACTTTGGATCTCTGGAAATAAGTATTTCTACAAACTAAAAAAAAAAAAATGTCTAACCACAATCCTATGGTTATCCAAATTGCGCGTGCGTGCGTGCGTGCGTGTGTGCGCGCACTCAGCTAAGACATACTAAACATTTATTGCGTACAAGCAAAATATATCTAGAGGATTTAATCGGCAACACCGATTCATGCCCGCAGCATTTATAACTGTGAGCACGTTTCAAAAATATAAACTTTAAAAACCTCGATTTATTACTTTTCAAAACGCAATCATCCCCGACCGACGACGCCACAACCGGATGAAAGGAAATGATTCAGCTATAACCCGCTGTGGGATGCACCAGGTTTGTGGACACTAGAACCAAATGGGACTATTACGGGAAGTGAGGTTTCGCGACAAGGTTCTTTCACGGGGACTGCGCATGCTCGAAGTGTTGTGTTTCAGGTCAAAAGTATCCATAACTTTACACGTAATCGGTATTAATCTCCAGATGATTCTGACGTCACTGTTTCCTGGTAGGGAGTAGGAACTGCGTATAGAGTCATGTTAGTTTGGACTACATGCTCAGCACAAATCTCTCTCCGTTACAGCGACTTAGCTCCGTGACGTGATAACATGCTAAGTATCACAAAGAACATGTAGATGTCTTGACTTCCTAGAAGCGGAAGGAAGGTATGATAAGGGGGTTAAGAGATTAATAATTCATGCAAATTAATTCTTATCCCCATCAGTAAAGGGCTATTCCACTGTGGATGAAAAATCTTAGTTAAGCTTTATACTCTGTAAGCTACTTGTGACCCCAACACCACCTAGTTAATGGATATGATTATTATTATTATTTAATTAATCATCAATAACTAATTACAAGTGATGAAAATCTTAATTTATGTTATTAATAATTCTCCAGAAGACACCACTCGTCTCTCTCACTTGGCGGATATGTGGTGCTGTAAACGATTTCTCTCTTCCACAACATTACAGACAAACATTTACCGTCACAACATTACAGACAAACATTTACCGTCACAACATTACAGACAAACATTTACCGTCACAACATTACAGACAAACATTTACCGTCACAACATTACAGACAAACATTTACCGTCACAACATTACAGACAAACATTTACCGTCACAACATTACAGACAAACATTTACCGTCACAACATTATAGACAAACATTTACCGTCACAACATTACAGACAAACATTTACCGTCACAACATTACAGACAAACATTTACCGTCACACAATATTTCCATAGGCAGTAAACGTCTTACTAAAGGAGAAGATAAATCCATCATTTCATCTATATTTAATGAGCCACCAACCACCCAATTTCTTCTCCACCATAAGGTTATCAATATGTGTAAGAAGGTCAATAAATGTACCAATAAATTAGCAATCAAATATATGTTAACAAATACAATGAAAAAGATTACTTGACATCAATATTTCCACAAAACCACGTTAGAATAATATCAATATCTTTAGAGTCTTATATCCTAACACAATTTCAATACAAATATAAATCACAGGATAATTCTTATCAGAGAAGAGAAATGGAGTTATAAGAGATAAGCGATAACAGTTTGTATAGGTGAAGTTACAGTAGACTTTTTGTGAGCTTTTCATAACAAAGTCACAAGTTTATTGTTTATTTTATTACTGTTGTTTCCACGTTTCCCTTCTCACGTTGTAGAGCACTGATTAGCTGCTGTTCTCTCGCGGCTAACTTTGGTACTCTGCTGTATTAGCTCCCTCAAGCATAACAACAATTGTAGTAATTTCCAGTAACTTTCTTGTACCAGAACTTGTAGTCAGCATACTTTGCCACTATACATCAATGGAGTGCAGTGTATTCCTTACACTTACACACTGTGGTAGATACTTATTTCGATGGTTGTAGCAGTCTATAATAATCAGTAAACCAGGAGCTTTATGTAAAACAAGGAAAGGCTGCTTTTTTCCGGTAAAATATAAGCAGAGAACAAATGCTAAGTTTCCAGTTTATTCATTTTTAACTCCTTTCTTTCTTACATCCAAATCTCAACTTACAGTTTCCAGAAACAGTATTATTAGCTCGATAAATGCACACAGCATAATAAATAAAGCATGTCTATTTTATGAGCGCATTTACTAGAAACAATGTCAAGTGTTTAGCATACTATATTAATTCAAGCATTTTTAGGTATAATAGTCTACTCACATCATACATCTCTACGTAAAACACAAGTATAATATATCAATAGCAAAAGTTCATTCTCTCATCAATCAGTTAACTCACCATTAAAGTAAGGGCTGCCCTTCATGATCAAATTTCTTGCCACTCCAAATTCAAGTGAACAGATAATAGAATTCTCTATAGCAGGTAAACTTTTAATCTCAGCCCATTGGTTCGTCTCATTCTCTAAATCTTGACCATTGGATTATAAAAACTACTAATCCAGTTGGAATTGGTTTGGATCGCATCAGCAATTTCTAGCATATTCTCAACTCGACTTATTTACTTCAACTCTGACACTTACAAAAAACCCATCATAAGGAGCGCCCATGGTCGGGTCACTTCGACAATTTAACAATTTATTTAACAATTCAGTCTAGAAATATGGATAGGCAAATTTACTCCACCACATGACTACTGTATTATCCATACTGGCATAGACTTCACTCATCTGTCTCCTTGGCGGGTCACTTACTAAACGTATACTGCTGTCCGACTTTACGAACAAATAAACACTCACCCCACCCGCCAATCACATACCAGCTTTGTTTATAAATATGCAAACCGTTGTGTGTTAACAATAATGAAAGAATTTATTTAAATGATAAATAATAAGCAAATTTGTAATTGGAATATAAAATTAAATTCCATATAACAAGTAATTACAAAATCAATTTTGTGTGTGCAGAACTATTTATTTTACATCTAATACTGAATAAAAACTGATAAATTAAACCTAATAATCTAGTTCAGTTAATTTAGTACGCCATAAACCTTTACATACAAAATATAAAGAATGAATTATTTGTTTGTATACTTTACCAGAGTCAGTGCTAAGTGAGTAAGAAAAATTGTTAACACAGAGACATTGTACGAGAGAGTACAGAAGTTACAAGGAATCCGGATGTTGTCTGTTGTCTGTTGTCTGTTGTCTGGTGCATTTCCTTGATTCCTCTCTCGCATCACGACAGATTTGTGCTCCGCGCAAGGCCCGCACACACTCCGTGAATATCGAGGTCAGATGTCACTAGGTACCTAGTACGCAGATATTCATTGGCCTTGACTTAAGCAGTCGCTCTCACAGTTACAGACCAAACGATACTTGCTGTGTTGTGTCTCGTGACCTCTGGTCTTCTCTATGTAGCCACTCTGCTCCTGGAGTAGACAATGGCACAATGCAGACTTTGTCTTCTTGAAGAAAGGAACCGATGAAGGAAGATGAAAGAATGAATGAAGAAACAAATGAAGACGAGGTTGCACGGGTGTTCTCGTGCTCATCGCCATAAAAATTCTCTTGGTGCTGGACTGCCAATAATCTGATCGATGAACAAATGGCCAGTGATGATTCCAGACTCTTACACTATTTATACATAATTAACAGCTAAGGTGGTAGTGACCTGTATTAGTTATACATAATTAACAGCTAAGGTGGTAGTGATCTGTATTAGTTATACATAATTAACAGCTAAGGTGGTAGTGATCTGTATTAGTTATACATAATTAACAGCTAAGGTGGTAGTGATCTGTATTATTTATACATAATTAACAGCTAAGGTGGATGTGATCTGTAGAACTTTGAACGATTGGAAACTATATAACTTAATTTTCAAATATCATTTTTTTCATTCTAAAATAGGACTTCTTCTCACGAATATAGCCATTTTGAATGTTGTTATGGTTAGTCGATACAAATGTTTTCTTTTGCAGTTTGATTGGGTAGGGGGAGACTTTTATGTACAAATAAAAATTGGCTGCCGATTTTCTCATAAAACATTATTCGCATATTGCTAAACCGACTAAAGAATTATGATATTTTTTTAAAACCCAGGTAAATCTCCAAAGATTGTAACATAAAGCCATGGATTTCAGATATTGAAACCATCATAGCCTTTCAGATTTGATTTCTTTCAATACAAGGTAGGTTAATGTTTTATTATGTTATTTCTGATCATGATGAATATTTGTTTTAAGCACTTTATAAATCGAAACATGTTAAAAAGATAAAGTCGAAAATGGAAAATCTTCCAGACATGTTTTCGGGTTTGAACATTTGATTTTCGAGAGAAATCTTTTGGGCATATTGTTTTGTAGCATTGTTGAATATTGGGAATATGTCCATTGAGCATTTTTCAAACTGCAAACGAATCTTATACAAAGAGTTATGTAACTGATTCACTGTCTTCCAATTTGCATGCATAGAGAGGTGCCACGTTCATCATGAGAAATTTTAAAATTTCACAACTTGAAGGATAAGAGTAGCTTTGTTGACAATAATTATAATTATTAATCTGATTCTCTATTGATACGTCATTTACATAATGTCATCATCGTTCGAATGCTTGCAAGTGTTGGGGGGGGGGAGATTACCTAATAATTAAGAAGTCGGGTAGTAAAGTGAACCTTTAAAATGGGGATGGTCCTCCACGGGTATATGGGTGATATGTCCGGACAGTGTTAGCTCGAGATATCTTTCTGTAACACAACGATTAACATTCGATGGGAGGTGTGCTGGAGACCGCTCTATCGTATCCCACTCTGAATTTTATCAGTGTACTACAATAAACATAAGAGGCAATATAATCCTCAGAGGCACTCCTCGCATCAAAAATAGCTGTGACACACTCCTTTCTTTGCCTGGCTTTCGCAGAGATAAGTCCATTTGTACCTCAACAATAAAGTACCTGCACATATTTTTGTACTCTTTTGCTTTCAAAAGAAATACATTCATGCATTTCCTCAAGCTTAGAAGTTTACTCTCAGTCCAGTTTTATTCCCATTGTGAGCATTTTATAATAACAGCCTTAATACAAAGAGCAAATAGTCACTTAACTTTCTCATAAATGATTGACACAAAATATCTTAATTGTAAACTTTAGAATCCTAATCTTTCAATAATTTTCAAGGTCAGTGTGGATTTAGATTCACCCAAGACTAAAATTTTGTTGTCTCCTCACAGCCTAATCCTCCATGTTGACTTGTGCATCGATGCGTCCTGAATAGTAATTTTACTTTCGTTCTTGGTTGACCTTGCATCCTGAATAGTAATTTTACTTTCGTTCTTGATTGACCTTGCATCACGTGTCTTGTGGTTCGTGCATTCCCTTTGCTTCTTATGATGGCAACAAGTTCTTTCACGACTTCATTCAGACTTTGGTCTGTGCTTAGTCTTAAAGTCCCACACCTTAGATTTCAATGCCGTTCGGCTACTTAGTTTTCGCTCGTTCAGTTTCCAACTCCCATTGGGAAGTTGTACTGGGCGCTAAAGATCTAGATCGGTGTGTGAACTTGGGCCGTTGACTTTTGACTGTACAGTGTCTTCTGTATCTTCAAAGTCTGTCAGTAACTATCCGTTTAGTACATACTTCTCAGCTTATGATTATTGCTTAACTCCCCCCTGAAAAATCGAAGTAGGATATTGAAATACGAGAGTGATATTATCCAAGGATAACCGGTCATAAATATTTCACTCTAATATTTATTTTCTAGTCCGTGAAAAATTAATTTCTCGACTGATCCAGGTGAGCTTTATGTACTACAGGAAATGAAGTGAACGATCAAAGACCTACAAACGAAAAGGCATGACGAGTCATCTCTAGAAAACGAAGGGAGATAATTTTGGCCAAGAGTGGTCTTCTCTAAATTCAAAAATTCAACGCAAAGAGTACTCGATGCTGGAGGCCGATGCAGTGTTCCCCTCTCTGTACTCTGTACACACACACACACACACACACACACACACACACACACACACACACACACACACACACACACACACACACACACCTCTAGTCAAACAAGTGACATTTAATGGAGTGGGATGTCTATTAGTTATCGCCCCGGGCAAAATCTTAACGTCATAACATGATCGCCCTTCACACCGGATTATACAAACAAAAAATCAAATAAAACAACTCCTGAAGTAACAAATTTTGCATTGAATTAATTACATAAAATAACTAATAAAAATAATTATGTCATTTATTTATTTATATTGGCATATTAGGGGATAAAATGGAGGGGGAGTGAGAGTGTAACTTTCCAATTTTCGCTTATTTCGCGCAGAAGCTGCAATGTCGGTAAGACGTTCGGCAAAGAATACTGGCTTTATCCGGATAGCCAAGTCGATTTCACTCACCTGTCCTTAAAGTGGTGAATATGCAAATCTACTATTGTGTTATCTCCAGTCAGCCAAGCCTTCGAGATTGCATACGTCATACCGGTTTTTGGTGCATAATCTGATATCACATTTACCACCAGCTCTTGACCTGGGGTCAGAAATGAATCTGCAACTTGTGACGCAACCGCTTTACTTTCCCAGTTGACCGGTTGCCAGGGCAAAACTAGGTGTGGTTGTGTGTATGCTCTGTATTAAGCGGCGCCTCCCGACTCCAGTAAAATCGAGTTAGCAGGTGCAAGTTAAATTGAAAAGTAGGTGGGAAAAGAGAACGTGGTGAGAGGAGAGGGGGGAGTACACTCTCACTAATGAGTGACGAAATAGCACACCTACCTTAGTCTTGACAGCAACCACCCAGTTCGATTGATTGATTGGTACACTTGTGGGCGACCAACTCAGCTGGAAAAAAAAAATGTTGCAGATAACTTCACGACGAAGAAATGGAAGGAGTTACAAATAATGATGACCTACTTTTAGAGGTCTAGGCTAACCTTCAAATAGTGTACATGATTCTCTCTACTGTTAATATCAAAGATACAAAAATATGCTGTTGAGTCGACTGAAAATTCACGAGATTTTTCGCTGACAAGTTTTGTGTTTCTTCATCACTGCTGCCGGCTGTTTGCATAACATCGGGGGAGGGGCAGGGGAGTGGAGGTGAAACAAACAGAAAAAAACAGTATTATTTGAGTGAAGTATTCTTTTAAAGTTAAATGTATGAATATAGAAAAAAAACAGTATTATTTGAGTGAAGTTTTCTTTTAAAGTTAAATGTATGAATATTGGCTATTTTAACTATCGCCTGAATAGTGACACCACCCCTCTTCCAGTATTGATATAAAGATTTTAAAGTGTGAAATCGGGATTTAAGTTTTTTTCTTGGTGCATTTCGAAATGGTTTTCTTCAGTTTTAGTTATTAATTAGTAGGCAGTTCTAGACGTGTTTTAATCAGGTAGTGACCCATAATTTTTACTACTGATGAGAAAAAAAAGTTGATTGTTTAAAAAAAGTTTCTTTGCACCCAGTCTGATCACTCTTACTCGTCTTGAAGTGGTGCATGGACTAAAATTTAAGGGAGATAACTCTTATTGACTGTTTATGAGAGCAGTGTGTATTAAAATCAATTTGTCCTGGTAAATGTATACATCCTTCACTAGTCTCCCACGAAATTGTGGGAGATTCCGATCAAGAGTCAGATGTTTTATGGGCCATCTAACGGGCTCGGCAATGTGTCAGTGCGCAGTAGTAAGGCAACGAGAACAAAGAAAACAAATCAGGATTTCTTTCTTCATCCTCTCCTCCACTTGACTCTTTTAGTATTGGTTAGATTCAAATTCGGTCCTGTTCGTGTACCCGGTGTGTTTCTCTATTATATATAAATTATAGGCAACATTTCTATCAAGCGCGGGATGTCTGCAGGGAAAACAATTGGTGTGGACAGTTCAACAAGTGCATTGTGGGTATTCTCTCAGTTGTATGTTAGCAGGCAAACGCGGCTATAAAGTTTACTACATCCTGAATGCAAGACTTGGCTTGCGACTTAAAGTGCATATCGTGCCAGTCCGTACACGCGCGTGTGTCCGCGTGTGTGTGTATATATGTGCATGCGTGCGTGTGTGTACATAAGTGTGAATGTGTATGAGTTTCATACTTGCATGTGTGCATGCGAGTGAGTGTGTATGTGTGCATGCGAGTGAGTGTGTATGTGTGCGCGTGTGTGTGTGTGTGTGTGTCCATATGGGTGCGTGTGTATATGAAGGAGAGTGCGTGATTGTATGTGGGTATGTGTATGTTGTGCGTATGTGTGTGCATGCGTGTGTATGTGTATGTTGTGCGTATGTGTGTGCATTCGTGTATGGTATTTTTATGTGATTAATATGTAATAAGTAACGCGATGGTGCCTACGTGACTTAAAAGTGGTTCTATGACGGAGTAAATTTGCCTATCCTTATTTCTACACTTAACTGTTATATAGATTGTGGAATTTTCGAAGTGACCCGACCTTGGGCACTCCTTATGATGGTATTTTTGTAGGTGTCAGAGTTGGAGTGAACAACTCGAGTTGAGAATATGCTAGAAATTGCTGATGCAATCCAAACCAGTTCCAGCTGGATGAGAAGTTTTATTTACGCGTATGAGACTATCCAATGGGCTGAGATCGAAAGTTTACCTGCTGTAGATCATTCTATTGTCTAGTCACTTTGAATTTGGAGTGGCAAGAAGTCCGGTCATGAAAGGCGGCTGTTAGGTTAATGGTGAGTTAACTGACTGATTGAGAGAGAATGGACTTAGAAATATTTCGTGCATTTTGCTATTGATATGTTATGCTTGTGTTTTAAGTAGACGTGTATTATGTGAGTAGAAAATTATTTCTACAAAAGTTTGAACTAAGTTGCATGTATATAGTCTGCTAAACACTTGACATTGTTTATAATGAATGCACTCATATAATTGATATATTGTATTTATTATGCTGTGTGCATGTATCGAGAAAATAAATACTGTTGCAGGAAATTATAAGATGAGACTTCAATGTAAGAGAGAATGGAGTTAAAGATGAATAAACTTTAAACTTAGCATGTGTTCCCTGAATATATTTTACAAGGAAAAGAACCTTTCTTGTTTTATCTGAATCTCCTGGTTTGCTGATTATAAACCTCTATGAACCTGGTAGACACGAGAAGTGTCTACTACTGTGTGTAAGTGTAGGGAATACACTGCACTCCATTGTTGTATGATAGCAAGGTATGCTGACTACATCGAGCAATTTCTGGTACATTGAAGTTACTGGAAATTGCTACAATTGTTGTAATGCTTGAGGGAACTAATACAGCAGAGCACCAGATGGCCTCAAGATAATAGTGGCTAGTCCATGTTCTACAACATTAGAAGGGAAACACGTGAAATTGACGGTAATAACATGAACAGTCAACTTATGGCGTTTTACAAAAAGCATGCAAAAAAAAAAACTATCGCTGATTAGCCTAGACAAGGTTATGTAGAAACTATTATCGCTTATCTCTAATAACTCCACTTCTGTTCTTTGATAAGAACTAAACAGTGAATTGTATTGACACTAAATTTTTGATTGTGTTTTAGGATATAAGTCTGTATAGGTATTAAAACTATTTGAACGGGTCTCATGGAAATATTGATGTCTAGTAATTTTTTAGTGTATTTGTTATATCTATATTTATATATATATATTTTATATATATATCTATATTTGATTGTTGATTTAATAAATGTATTGTTAAATTCATTGACCTTCTTACACATATTGATAACCTTATATTGGAGAATAAAGTGGGTTGATGACGACTCGCTAAATATAGATTAAGTGATAGATTTATCTTCTCCTTTTTTCACCTATGGAAATATTGTGTGACGATAAATGTTTGTCTTTAATGTGGTGGAAGAGAGGCAACTTTTACTGCGCCCACATATATGCCAAGTGAGAGAGACGATGAGTGACTGTTGAAGAATTATTAATTACATAAATTAAGATTCTCATCACTTGTAATTAGAATGATTAATTAATTAATAATAACCATTAACTAGGTGGCCTTGGCATCACAGTTTCAATGCCAAAGTCATCAGTGTACACACACGCTCTTACACACATGCACAGGCATGCATACAAGACAGAGAAACACAGACACGAAATACGCACTTAAACTTGCGTGTATATTCACATACATACAAATATATGCAAACAAAATGCAACCGATTGGTTTTATTTCGTCAAAAATTCAGTTTCCAAAATTTCTGTTTGATAAATAATTAACTACGTCATTATATTGTGTACACTGTAGAAAAGTGAACAGATGAAGATTTAAATTACAACTCTAGTTGCGGATGCATAATGTATGACCATGAATGCAATGCATGCGTTACACAGCATACATGATTTTGAGTGCGTGTGTTTTATCAATGGAAAAAATTGCAGCACTCCATCACTCAAATAATGGTAATCAGATATTTTCTGAAAACCACATGTGTGTGCAGGCTTTTTTTTTTTTTTTTTTTTTTTTTGGGGGGGGGGGTGTGAACACTGAAGATAGTGTTGCTTAGTGATATTCCTGGAACCGCAACCTCATCTTACAGAAAAACTTGGATTTGATGCTATTGGTAGGAAATTCTCTCACAGTGAGTTACTTTGCTGCAATAATGATGGCCAGATTTTTTTACAACTAAACATTCATGTACCATCACACTCACCAAACATAGCACATGCATGCAATTGTATACACACACACACACACACACACACACACACACACACACAAACACACACATATATATATATAAACTTAAGATAGAAGCAGTTGCCAGAATTATCCAATGTACCTTACTCTCTGATGCCTTTTTTTTTTCACCCTTTGACGAATGTTTACACGCCGCCTCGGTTAGATATCGTGTTAAATCTTAGATAGATAGATAGATAGATAGATAGATAGATAGATAGATAGATAGATAGATAGATAGATAGATTCTTTTCGTGAGGGAGGGAGGAACAGAGGGAGCGACTGAGTGAGTGAATGAGTGAGATACCTATTTAGATAGACGTTAAGGACTGAAAGAAAAAAAAATATTAGAAGTTACATTGGGTAAGCGGAGAAGAATTGAATTTGCGGAGAAACACAGAAACATGCTAACTGAAAAGCAACGTAGGCCTAGAGTACATAGAATTTAGAGTAAAACACAGAAACATGCTAACTGAAAAGCAACGTAGGCCTAGAGTACATAGAATTTAGAGTAAAACACAGAAACATGCTAACTGAAAAACAACGTAGGCCTAGAGTACATTAGATTTAATTACAAATAGTTTGATCGTTGTTCATTAGTTCCTTTTCTTCTGTCTGTCCTTTTGTGTTAATATTATTTTTATGTTAATTAATAAGGTTATCACTCAAGGGCATAACGTTGTTAGCACTGATTTAACTGGTTAAAGATTAGTTTCTTTTTTAAGCCGAGAGACAGAAAGCAGGAATGGTTAATTTTTTTTTAATTTTACGAAATAAATGCCCCTTTGCGAAGTGAACAAAATGTAATATGGCAGCCTGAAGGCATCAGCTGGCAAACTTTATCGCAATCTTCACGCGTCTCCGCCTGTTCCTCTCGTTCTACTCCAGTCCAAAGCAAATAAGGAAAGATCTGACCTTGAACTTGTTAGCTGTCGACATTTGTTTTCTTCAGATGTTAATGCGCTTCACAGCTGCAGAAATTTTAGCAAAACTTGAAAGATTGGGATTTTGACTTTTGATAAACAAACAACAACAAAAAATGTCTGCTTCAGAGTGTCATAGCAACACGTACATTTAATATGTTTATGTGTACGCTCGCGCTCTTATGATATTTTGGGTTGGGGAGTAACTGTTATTTTCTGTAGTCGGTATAAATTATTTTAAACAAAATCAAAGGAGCATCCAGCATCCAAGATTTAAAGGCCGGGATTGAACATTGGTGGAGTATTATGGAGTGGAGTGGAATTCCAAACTGAAATATTTTGTTCGGATGTCCCGTCCAGGAACCACTGTATTTAATTCCTGTATTGTCTCTAGGTGGAATTCGTCTTGAGTTCCTCTGTGGAGTTTTAAAGAAGAGGATCTCACACTTTCTTGTTCACAGACTACTTTTTTTGTCCTTGTGTGGCAAATTTGACACCGTGTGATATGGTGAGGGGTTCCATGCTTATTGTTGTTGCTGTTGCTAAGAGATGCATTTTTATTTTCTTAAAAAGAGTTGTGCGTTTATTCTTTGAACACTGAAGGCTAGGTCACGATTGTGGACAGTGACTACAGGGAGGCTTGAACTTGATCAGGCTATTCATGTTTATGATGTGAAACTAGGACAGATGTATTTGCTTATTCCTTTTAAATATTGTTAAACACACTTCTTTTATTATTTTTTTAATTAATTGTTCAATCTCGCGTGTCCGTTAGTGTAATGTAACTGCTTTTGTTGTTATCGTAACTTGGAATGATAGTCTTATGATTGTGCTCTTGTTCTCTGTCTGTATGTGTGTGTGTGTGTGTGTGTGTGTGTGTGTGTGTGTGTGTGTGTGTGTGTGTTTTATAAAATCTATTTTCAGTCTAAATTACTAAAGGGGGTGGGGGTGAGTCAAATTGATGGCGGTTACCAACTTATCAGCTAACAGTTGCAGATATGCATATTTAACCAGTGGTCCATACTCTGTATCGGCACTTGTAGATGTTTTATGTCATTAACTATTGCTAATATTTGGTATAATTCATTATTACAACGTCACCCCAGAGTACGTCGAGACAGAATGGTTTGAAGATAAGCTTATCAAGCAGAGAACATAGATTTGTATTTGCTTAGATAGGATTGTTAGTTGTGACGTAATATCAATGTTTAGGTAACATATGCTAATTGAGTTTATGTTAGGTTTGATAATGTAAATTGGTAAGTGACCAGGGACCGGTATGTCACAGTGACGTTTGATTTCTAAGTGATCTGATGTAAGTTCATGAGAGACAGACGGGAAAATTAGAATGCCATCATCAGGTCTGTTCACGTAAATGTGGTCCTGTTTCTGTGGCTGGCATGCAGACAGACTTCTAAATTTAAATGTGAAGAGATGTAGAGATGAAGAGATTCTAAGGTTTGTGACACGTACGAACCATTTGGTGCGGTCAAAGTAAAAGACGCAATCTCCTAGATTAAACATTAAACTCCTAGATTAAACATTAAACTACTTCTAGTGGCACTACATATTTCAAAAGGAACGTGAAAATGCTATAGAGACAGAGAACCAATTAGTTATTTTTTAGGACCTGGTTGGGGCAAATGAAAGGGATGAACCTATTTTTGCTATGTAAGACTTGTTTAAATACTTCAAATGACAATTGATGGTAGATGTGAAAAAGGGAGAAGATACAGTGATATTCCTGGCGGTATTAACAATTATTTTCTTAACGTGTAGGACGAGGAAATGACATCGTCTTCTACACATTAGGTATCAGAGCTGCATATTTTCCTTTGTCCCTTGTTCAAGGACAGTTTTCAGTGAGACGCATGACGTACACATTGACGTCAGTAATGAGATTGCAGATCTGACTTCATTTCTCATCAGTCTGCGTATTGCAAGATGAAATTTGTCATCAGGTGTAATACTTTAGTACAGATAAACTTGGGTTCTGACTAATCGGAGAAGTTGAGTAGATATGGGAATGACTACAAATCCTCCGTTTTCTCCTTTCGGCCCCACATAGATGAATTTTCTTATAGTAAACCCATTTCTATAGAGAAGCAAATGCATGTCATCGATGTGGTTTAAATCTAAAGCATGCAATTGCTGAATAGTCAAATACAATTTTTTGAAGGAGTACGTAGCTTGTCGCAGTTGTACAGATGCAAAACACTGATATATGCAGAAAGAAGAAAGGGAGGCAACTTGGCGAGCTGAGGACGAGAAGTGATTGACTTTAAAAGTTGCTCCTCATCCCACCCCTCTCCTTCCAAAAACTAAACCCAGCCACTCTGGCTTCAAAAGTAGGTCAGTTTGAACACCTACAAAGAAAAGGACACTGCGACGAGCTTCATAAACAAAACATAAACACACTTAATAAACAAAACATAAACACACTTAATAAACAAAACATAAATACACTTAAACACTCACAAAGATGGAAATTTGAGGGTTCAAACCCGTCCAGGCGAGTCAACCAGAACCGGTTGATTTTTACATTTCCACGAGCCAGCTCTCCTCCAAGCGGATTAATTATTAGGAAGTTATAGTTTGAGTGCCATCCCCTTGAAAAGTCGAGTTATTCCATTGTCTCAGACCTATCTTTTTTCGGCCCGTTTCGTGAGTGAATTCCATTTTCTGTCTGTCCAGAAGGTTCTGCTGGAATTTGTAAAAATTATCAGGAGGATTGGTCTCTGTATCCTGGAGTCTGCTTCCTTTTTTAAAATTAACGCCAATACTTTTGGAGTAAACGTTAATGACTGCAGGAACTAAGAACCATAACTCTAGCCGTGTTATGTGAACCGTGCGAGGGGGCGATTTGGAAGCAATTCGTAGAAATAAATATACGTTCTAACATAAAGAAACGATCACTTTTACCTGCTTTGCTCATTATTTGTCGTGACAGTAACGAGCTATTTAACAGCTGGAACATTTCGTGTGCACTGAGGAAAAAATTGAAAAATGAAAATTCTCTGGAAGATACTCTCTCTGGGAGTAATGTGAAGACTACTTAAGTGCATTAATCTATGATGCAAACGTCACACCAGACAACTTCAGCTCCGTACGTGAGTAAGCCGATTCATTGAGCTTGATAACTCCATGTATGATGAAAGCTAGTGAAAACAAAATCTCTTGAATCCTTAAGAGTATCATCACTAAATTTGAGCTGCCACTAGCGCCAGCAATTTTGTGTTATGTATATCGAAAAATATAAATTAAATTTATACTGATAACAGTTTGGTTGTTTAGTTTGTCTATTTTTGTTTGTCTTGTTTGGCATTTCTTCTATTTTTGTGTTTAACTGTTGTTGTTTTTTCTTTGCTTGTTTGTTTCTTGCTTGTAACTACACGTTGGATTTCTTCACAGTATTATTTCGTTTTGCATTAAAAGAAGAATTCTTACGGTAATTTTGCCGTTGTTATTATTGCTACTGCCTTTTTAATGACGATTATTTTTAGTTCGTGCATTATTTTCCTCTTACATCACATATCGTGACAATTGTCTTTTTAGTAAACAACAAAATCGTGACATTTTTTTTTTTGATAAACAATAGGATCGTGACAGTTGCTTTTTGGTAAACAACAAGATCCGTGATAATTTTTTTAATTCTGTAATTTTTCATGCTGCTGCAGGCGGGACAAGCATGCAATAACGTCATCAGACGTCAAGTGGAAAAATCCTTCTAGGGGAGGTAATGCTAAGCAGCTCCCTGCTTTCTCCTGTGGAGATGTTAAACTATGTATAATTATTGTTATTATTGTGAACGAGAACTCACACTGCTTGAAATGAAAAAAGAAATATGATGATCAAGCTGCAAACTTTCAAGGGGTGGTGAGATCTGGGGAGAGGGTGATACGTATTCAGAAAAAAGTTTCCATACTGTGGCGGAGTAAATTTGCCTCTCCGTATTTTTAAATTTAATTGTTATATAAATTGTCAGAATAACCCAACCTTGGGCACTCCTTATGATAGTATTTTTGAAAGTGCTAGAGTTTCAAGTCAACATCCGAGTTGAGAATATACTAGAATTGCTGATGTGATGCAAACCATCACTACTGGGTGATAGTTTTATTATCCAATGGTTGTAATTTACGAGAACGAGACCAACCAATGGGCTGAGATCCAAAAGTTTACATGCTGTAGAAAATTATAGTATCTGATCATTTGAATTAGAAGTGGCAAAGAAGTCTTGAAAGGCGGTCCTTAGCTTGATGGTGAGTTAACTGACTGATTGAGAGAGAATGGACTTAGAAATATTTCGTGCAGTTTGCTACTGATATGTTATATTTTTGTTTTATGTAGAGATATATTATGTGAGTAGACTATTATTTCTACAAATGTTTGAACTAAGCTGCTCGAATGTAGTGTGCTAACGCTTGGCATTGTTTAGATATGCTGTATTTATTATGCTGTGTGCATGAATCAGGCTAATAAATATTGCAGGATACTGTAAGTTGAGGCTGGAATGTAAGAATGGAGTTGTAAAGTGATAAACTGTAAACTTATATCTTACAGTGAGTAAGCAGTCTTTCACGTGTTATTTGAATCTACTGGTTCACTGATTGTAAACCGCTATGACCAGGGAGATGTGGGAATTGTCTGCCCTGGTGTGTATAAGTGTAATGATTACATTTCACTGCTTTGATGCATTTGGCAAAGTGTGTTAAATGCATCAAGAAAATGCCTGGTACAGGGAAATATTAGAAATTACAATTACTGTTCTGCTTGAACAAACTGGTACAGCAGAAAAATGTCCAGGATGACTTCAAAAGAACAAGCAGTGAATCTGTTTCAATGTGAGGAGAGAAATGTGGAAATTGAACTTAACTATAATTTGTGACATTGTTGCAAAATAAAAGGCAGGAAAGACTATTGAGACCACGCCTAATCCAGGTTATGTGAAAACTATTATCGCTTATCTCTATCTCCATTCCTATTCTCTGATAAGAACTAACCTCTGATATGTATTGAAATATTGAATTGTATTTTAGACATACTATTATGTAGTAAGGAAATTATTCAAACAAGGTTTCGTGGAAATACTATGTCAAGTAATCTATTAAATTGCATTTATCATATGTATATTTGATTGTTGACTTAATAAATTTATTGTTAAATAAATTGACCTTCTTATGCATATTGATGATCTTAAGTTGGATAAGAAAGTGGGTGGATGGGGCTCGCTAAATATAAGTTAAAGACGGATTTGTCTTCTCCTTTAGTAAGATGTTTTCCACCTACAAAATATTGTGTGACAGTAAATATTTATCTTCCACAATAAATATTGTGGAAGAGAGAAAACATTTACAGCGCCCATATATCCACCAAGTGAGAGAGACGAGTGGTGTCTGCTGGAAGATCATTAATAAAATAAATTAAGATTCTCATCACTCGTATTAATTAATAATAATAGTATCCATTAACTAAGTGGCGTTGACGTCACAAATACTATTATATAATTACACCTATTTAACACTTTCATACTTATAACTAGCAATAGCAATTATTTGTGTGTGTGTGTGTGTGTGTGTGTGTGTGTGTGTGCGTGTGCGTGCATGCGTGCGTGCATGCGTGTGGTTTGAAAATTCATCAAGGCAACATTATCACTTTGCAGCCATATAATGAATGAAAACTAACTGATCTACCACGATATATCCTAATGTTTATTAATTCGTCTCAATTTTCCCTCTTATAACTTTCATGAACTCATTCAGACCTAACCACACAAGGTCCTTTTATTTAATTATTCAAACATGTACTGCAATGCCTACTTGTTTCACATTCAGACCTAACGACTCAAGGTCCTTTTATTTAATTATTCAAACATGTACTGCAATGCCTACTTGTTTCACGTTCAAAGCTTGCGGAATATTTGGGAACGTCAGAATGCTTTGTCATGGTGGATATTTGTTCTTTGATTAGCACATTAGCACCTAACGTTTTATTGATACCAACTTTTTATTGTTAATAAAGTAATAATGATAACTAACGTTTTATTGATACTAACATTATAATGATAATAAAGTAATAATGATAACTAACGGTTTATTGATACTAACATTTTAATGATAATAAAGTAATAATGATAACTAACGGTTTTTTTTTATACCAACAGTTTCAAACATCAGATCCTGTCCACTCTCAAATGTACATCCTGTCCAATCTTAAACTCCACATCTTATAAGTCTTAAACTCTTAATCGTGTCCAGTCTTTAAAATTCATCACCTCGCTGTCAATATGCAACACACTTTCCTATTGTCACCAGTCACGTGACACCTCGCCCCGACAACTAGTCACGTTACACCTCGCTGTCAATGGGCAACACACTTTCCTATTGTCATCAGTCACGTGACACCTTGCCCCGACAACTAGTCACGTTACACCTCGCTGTCAATGGGCAACACACTTTCCTATTGTCATCAGTCACGTGACACCTCGCCCCGACAACCAGTTCACAGTCTTGCTGTTTCCATTATTGCCGATTACATATTATATTCAATCCATTAAGAGAAGTGCATGTTTCCAAACACGTGAAATTTGCAGAAATTACAAGTAACAATCGCTTCCCGTCAGGGCCATTCCATTTCGCAGAAGCGACAAAAATTGTGGTTACTACCGGAAGTCCCTCGCGGACACGTTCTAGGAAGGTCAGGAATATTAAAAAATACCTCGACCAAATAAGCCATTCTGATATCATTGTGGCATGGATTAAAATATTATTCTTATTTTTATATTTTGTTTTCTTATTTTCATGGGATAGCATCGGGTGCTGTGGGACGCATAGCACTCATCAAATTTTATTTGATTTACTGTGATGTGTAATTTCATCATCAATATTATTAAGTAATATAGATTTCAGTCTTCTACCGTGTGTGTGTGTGTGTGTGTGTGTGTGTGTGTATTCATCACACGTACGTACACCTAGTCTATCTCAAAAATGTGTTTACATATAAACGATCACATAGCTACACATTGCATTCACATATACGCAAGCACACACAACATGCACACAGAGAGACAACATTTTACTTTTACCAGGGTATAAGGATATTTTAAAGAAACAGTCACACAACTTGGAAAAGGGGAGCAATGAAATAAAATGTCAAAAAATGGCTCGATGTCAATATCCGACTGTTTAAGAATGGCTCGATGTCAATATTCGACTGTTTAAGAATGGCTCGATGTCAATGTTCGACTGTTTAAGAATGCCTCGCTGTCAATATTCGACTGTTTAAGAATGGCTCGATGTCAATGTGCTAAAGAATGGCTCATATCAATGTTCGACTGCTAAAAAATGGCTCGATTAACAGACAATGAGCAATTCTGCAATCGCTCTCTTGTTCAGTCAGTGTGTTTCTAACAGTCAACCTTCTCTGCAGTTAACACACACGCACACAGAAACACACACGCAAACGTACGACTTTTTTCACTTCTCAACAAAATAAAACACGAATGCTTTGATATTTTCTTTATTCTTTTTTCTCTCCGGAATAAAAATAGACATAATTTTAGTTTGGCGTGTGTGTGTGTGAGGCAGAGAGAGAGGGAGAATCGAGTTCCAGCCTGATCTACATAATTATTGCTTTTCTTTTCCTCTGCGGTCCACTTTCTGCCCAAGTAAGTCCACCAGCTACGTCGTTTGCGGGCGTGTGATTTATTCGATTGTTGTCTTCGTGTTATTTCAACGTCTTGATATATGACGTAATTCACGATCGCCAAGGATGGATTCAATGTTAACCTCACAGTGTTGTAGATAGATAGATAGATAGATAGATAGATAGATAGATAGATAGATGGATAGATAGATAGATAGATAGACGGATGGATAGATAGATAGATAGATAGATAGACGGATGGATAGATAGATAGATAGATAGATAGATAGATAGACGGATGGATAGATAGATAGATAGACGGATGGATAGATAGATAGATAGATAGATAGATAGATAGATAGATAGATAGATAGATAGATAGATAGCTATCGTTGCACGTGTGCTTAATATTCATGTACATCTTTACAGATTATTTTGTGAGCCACAAACACTTAAATATCATGGTCTTGCTTACTAAAGTAGTATGGATATTTACCAGTCCTAAGCTTCACATCTAAAACAAGCCCACATCTGTCCCCATTGTACTCTAGAGTGCAAACTATTTTGATTGAGATGAACCCATTGAATATGAAGTTTATGCAAGACTTTGTCAACAGACATATTGCCTGACAAATCAATCCAGCTTGTGTCAATTCTGACAGGTCATTTCGTATGCACACAGTGACCTTACGCAGCGAAGCTCTAGATTTTCAAGGCGTGCTGTTTTTCATTCAGTTCCTATTGAAAAGAATCGAAAGCGATATATTTCTGCACTAGAGTATTTGCCACGCATCATATGACGGGTATAAATTAATGAATGCATTGAAAGGCTTGATTTTAAGTCACGCTATCCATGATCATACGATAGTGCGTGCACTCAATGAGGGTAACTGGGTGAGAGTAATGTTTAGTGAGAAAAATAATGCATGTATAATAAGTCAGTCAGTCGTGTATAATAAGTCAGTCATGGTAATATATTCGTTTAATGAAAGTTGCATGATAAGTTATTTCCGCCCAATAAATATTACATTGTGGAGAAATGGCTTTGCTGAACTTGATACAGTGCACCGCGTGAGATAAAGTTAAATGATGGGAACAGATTCAGTGAATGTGACGTGACGGGTATACGATAACTAAAGATGGCATGACAGTTAGCGAATGTGACGTGACGAGTATACGACCACTGAAGATGGCATGACAGTTAACGAATGTGACGTGGCGGGTATACGACCACTGAAGATGGCATGACATTTAGCGAAATGTGACGTGACGGGTATAAGACCACTGAAGATGGCATGACAATGAATGTGACGTGACGGGTATGACGATCGGAAGGTTATGTGATCACTGAAGATGATATGATAGGATGTGTTCAGTACTGTCTACATGACAGTGTCTAACTTCATTGACAGCTACCGATATAACTTGTTTTCAGTTAAATTTACATGAAATGCGCGTTTTCAGTGAGCATGCATGAAGACATACGCAATGAATGAACACTCCACACTAGGCAATGAATGAACACTCCACACTAGGCAATGAATGAACACTCCACACTAGGCAATGAATGAACACTCCACACTAGGCAATGAATGAACACTCCACACTAGGCAATGAATGAACACTCCACACTAGGCAATGAATGAACACTCCACACTAGGCAATGAATGAACACTCCACACTAGGCAATGAATGAACACTACATACTAGGCAATGAATGAACACTCCACACTAGGCAATGAATGAACACTACATTCTAGGCAATGAATGAACACTACATACTAGGCAATGAATGAACACTACATACTAGGCAATGAATGAACACTACATACCAGGCAATGAATGAACACTACATACTAGGCAATGAATGAACACTACACACTAGGCAATGAATGAACACTACACACTAGGCAATGAATGAACACTACATACTAGGCAATGAATGAACACTACACACTAGGCTATGTTTTCAGTGCATATTGCACGATGTGGTACGAGTCTTAGTGAAAAAAGTTTTATAACAGGATAAACGGTTAGTGTAACTTGCATAATGAAGACTGCGTTCAGTGAACTTGCTGGATTAAATGCACAGTAAACGTCACCTGATGGGTATCTACTCTACAAAGTTAAATGCTCGACATGGCAGTTAGAAATGGTTACATGCTGAGAAGAATATACCCCCATAAGGCTTACATTTTGCTTTGGAATGAGACAAGCGAGTGTCGGATTATGTGTTCAAGCTTTATTAACCCTCCGTCTTTTCTCTCCTGGTTATTAAGGGGAATGAAGGGAACAAGGACTCTTACATACTTTGCTTGATTCTACTAAACAAAATACAGTCAGTATGTACTGTTTATCATACAGAACAAAGTTGTGGTTGATCAGAATTTCAAGTACTGTGTAGAGAGATATTCGTGTCCAGTTAGATGAACGAAATCTTGTTTTGCTGCCGCAGTTTAAATTAAACTGGTTTTATGTGTTTATTTTCCTCCCTGGAATATAATCGTTTAGCTGCAGCAGTTTAAAATTGATTTATGTGTTTATTTTTCTTCGTGGAATATAATCGTTTTGCTGCAACAGTTGGTTTATGTGTTTATTTTCCTCCGTTTAATATAATCGTTTTGCTGCAACAGTTGGTTTATGTGTTTATTTTCCTCCGTTTAATATAATCGTTTTGCTGCAATGAGAGCGAGTATTCAGCATATAAGAGTACAGATGCTTGGATGTGCGAATATTCAATAACGAAAACTCAAGTGTATGGTTGATGTCCAGACTTTAATAGGTCACGATTCTTGCGCAAAGTGGAAATGTCGTAAAACAGCAGATGATTCATTTGAGGATGACGATGTGTCATTCTGTCTCAACCTGATGGTTTGGTTACGTCAGCAAAGTGTTTACAACTGTCAACAGCTACAGACTGGCGTAAGAAAGGTGAGAATGCGGCAGTTACCTCAAGCAAATATACTTTTATGTTGCTATTTTATGTGTTCTTTTAGGGAGACGACTATGCTATCATGCACATGTCACATGACCTTTTTTCCTCGTTTGCAGTTTGGGTTAATCTCTATATCCTTTAAAGAATCTCCTAAACCTACCGCACTATAACAATTTTTCTACACGAGAGTTTACACACACACATACAAGGTGTGTTTGAGGTAAGTCATCACCCGCTATAGTGTACTGATATCTCGGCAGGCCTTGCGAAGACACCATAGTATTTTTTTTATTCTCTCTCTCTCTCTCTCTCTCTCTCTCTCTCTCTCTCTCTCTCTCTCTCTCTCTCTCTCTCTCTCTCTCTCTCTCTCTCTCTCTCTCTCTCCAAACAATCTTGAAGCCAGTTGGTTTCCCAAGGGGAAAATTGAAACTGCAGTCAATTCAATGGTCACGGTTTGTGGCTGACGATTGGCCAGAGATTCCAAGTACAAACCACTAAAACGACCGCATGCTTTGTCGGCTGACCAGGAAATGATACTAAATGGACCAATGAAAGAACACAAGTCGTGGCCTTAGCCAGGGAAACCCAAGTACAAACCCACTAATCGACCGCACAACGGAAATAAAACTCGCGGTTCCACGCGTTCCTCCATCTACCCTATGCATCCACGATCAATAATGGTATATACTGTATTCTCACATGAAGGAAAGACTTTATTCTAGCCAAGCCTGTTATCTCCAGATGCGTTCACGTATTGCGTAGTGTTGCTGAGTAAGATGGGATTTAATCATATTCTTCAAGCTCTAACCATTCCTTGTTAGTTTTCTAGTCAGTGACTGGTTTATTATGTGTATTGAGTGCACCACTTAAAACCATGATGGATGATAACCGTCTGATTCTATTCATTTTGATTGACGTCTAAGATCAGATTGTGGTGCAAAGGAAAAGAGATTTCTATGTATGAAAAACGTAAAATTGAAAACTGATTGCGATAAAGAAAGTGTACGGTGACACATACATCCGCATTGCGAGAATTTGGTATTACTATATTTTCAGAAACCAAGAGGTACAGTCAGTATCAACAAACGAGAAAAGAAAAACAGTTTAATATATATACTAAGTTCATCCTTCATTTATTTATAACATAAAGATGCTCTAGCTTGAATGCAAGCTAAAAATAAAAGAGAGAAAATAAAGTAAATATTTACTGGGTCTGATCTCTGACAAACAATTCCTTCACCGCGGTCCATCGGTACATATTCCATGCTTCAGGATAGCAACAGCCAGTCTCGGTGCATCTTGCATACTTCTCAGTTAGCGACCAGAAAGCAGCGTGGCGCCATCTGTCGACTCATTCTTGATGACGCCTTCGAGAGAATCACTTCCTCCATTAGCATTCCAAAGTTATTCGCAATTCCTTCTTCAGTCCGTTAACAAATTCAAGCTGCGTTTGAATAAGAAGAGCAGTCCGAAAATTCACTGAACAAAAAATAATGCTGGTGGATTGAAATCGTGTGACGTACGGCATCGTCTTGTATCTAAAAATAGCATCAGCTGTGACAAGATCAGCGAGACATCATATAGTGTACATGTTTCAATTTTTTATTTTATTTTGCGGGGTGTGACGCCTAAGCCACACTAGTTATTGGTTACGATTATTATTGTTAAGTAATCATCCGTAACTAATTACAAGTGATGATAATCTAAATTTATATTATTAATAATTTTCCAGCAAACACCACTCGTCTCTCTCACTTGGCACATATGCAAGCACTGTAAACATTTTCTCTCTTCCACAACATTAAAGACAAATATTGCTTGGTTGATGACTATACTGCTACACTCACCAACATAATCAATTCGAGTTCAGTAGTCAGTTTAGCATGACGTGACAAATGTGCTTTCTCTGCAAAAGTCAGATTAAGGCAGCACTAAATTTCAGGTATATTTCACCTCTAAACTCCTTTATCTTTTACAAATTTTCTCAACTTACAAATCCTGCAAACAATTCGTTAGCCCGATACACACACAGTAAAGAAATGTAGCATTGATCAAAATTCACAAGTATAATGTACAGTGAAATCAAATTAACGAACATAAAAATAATGATTCAATTACATAAAGCATTCTCCAATTCAAATTATAGATCAATACCAAACATGTGAAATATTGTAAGTCCATTCCTTCTTTACCAGTCAGTTAACTTACCATAATAACGATCACCTTTATGACTGAACTTGGGTTATGTTTAAATTCAAAGTGATTAGAATAGAGTACTTCTTCAACAAAGAAACTTTCAGTCCATCTCCACTGTTTGAGGTAGTTATGAACAGTGTGAGACTATTAATCAGAAAAACTACTTATCCGGTTGGAACTAGTTTGGATTGCATCAGCATTATTCTAGCATGTTCTCAACCAGAGTTGTTTACTCCAACTCAGAAATATCATCACAAGGAGTGTCCAAGGTCGGGTCACTTTGACAATTTATATAACAATTAAGTCTAAAAATAGAGATAGGCAAATTTACTCCACAACTCATGGTTTTTATCTTCTTTAGTTTAATGAAATGGTTTTGAAAATGTAGATTAAAATAAAGTTTGGCTTGGACTGTTGGTCTTTTATTTCCTTTCTTTATTTTTTACTTTTGCCTACATTTTATAATTTTAGTTCTACTGTTAGAGTTTGATAATTTTTTATGGGGGAGGGAGGGGTTCTTTCTTTGTGCATGGCAGACTAGGGCATTAAATTTCGCCCAGTCTGATTTCAATCATTATGAAAATGATTGAAATCCAGCAGTGCGAGATGTACTAGTATAGAAGTAAAAGTGACGTGTGCACGTTTAGCTAAACCATCCAAGTTATAAGGAGAGGTAGACTGGAGGTTTTTCAGCTAAAATACAGTGTAGGGCAAATGGAAGCTAACTAAAATATATTTTTTACTTGTAAATCCGACGTTTTCACAGTAGGGAGGGCTAAACCTCGGTCAGCATCAATGGAAAAACGAAAGTAAAACCTAGTGATCCCCAGTCGCGGGTGGGATTAGCGTAGCTTGTTTCCATCCATGAAGGAGTAGTTTATTTTGTTTGTTGTGGTAATTTGTCTTCCCTTGACTTGACGTTTGTAGTTTATTTTGTTTGTTGTGGTAATTTGTCTTCCCTTGACTTGACGTTTGTAGTTTATTTTGTTTGTTGTGTAATTCGTCTTCCCTTGACTTGACGTTTGTAGTTTATTTTGTTTGTTGTGGTAATTTGTCTTCCCTTGACTTGACGTTTGTAGTTTATTTTGTTTGTTGTGTAATTCGTCTTCCCTTGACTTGACGTTTGTAGTTTATTTTGTTTGTTGTATAATTTGTCTTCCCTTGACTTGACGTTTGACTTTTGTTCTTGTGGTAATTTGTCTTCCCTTGACGTTTGTAGTTTATTTTGTTTGTTGTGGTAATTTGTCTTGCCTTGACTTGACGTTTGTAGTTTATTTTGTTCGTTATGGTAATTTGTATTCCCTTGACTTGACGTTTGTAGTTTATTTTGTTTGTTTTGTAATTTGTCTTCCCTTGACTTGACGTTTGTAGTTTATTTTGTTTGTTGTGTAAATTTGTCTTCCCTTGACTTGACGTTTGACTTTTGTTCTTGTGGTAATTTGTATTCCTTTGACTTGACGTTTGTAGTTTATTTTGTTTGTTGTGGTAATTTGTCTTGCCTTGACTTGTCGTTTGTAGAGGTTATTTGTTTGTTGTGTAATTTTTCTTGCCTTGACTTGACGTTTGTAGAGGTTATTTTGTTCGTTGTTCGCTTTTTTCTTTTTTTTGCTTTGATTTTACCTATTGCTTTGTTTTAATTTATTTTATTTTTCAATTCCTATGGTTTCAGTATTTTGTTAATAGTTTAATTGTGTAGTTATTAGCGCTGTTTTGTTGCTTTGTTTAGTTTTATTTTTATATTTATTTTTTTGCACAGGGTTTCTTATGATTTGAATCATTTTGGATGTTGTTTATTTTTTTTCGGGAGGTAAGATTTGTTTTGCAGTCATCTTGAGAGTTTTGTCTTTGTTTCTACATTTCCTTTAATCGTTTTGGCCTTTGTTGTTTATCTCTTTAAGACTTCCAGTGGGTAACTATGTCTTTGTTTATCTCTTTAAGACTTCCGGTGATAGTTATGTGGTGCTGGAGATATTTTGTACTTTCTTTGCTTTGTTTTTTCCTTTACTTTGTAGTATTTTATATATACTTCTTTCTTTGGAACCTCTGGTCGATTAAAGCAAAGATTGAAAGAAAGCTTTGTCTTTTAAAATTGTTCATAAAAGCCTAAAACTTTATTTCTCAATTTCATGTCATTCATTCATAATCCAAGGTTCTCAGTTCAAACGCATTTCGACACTTTTTGTCTAACCAGTGATTTATCTCCCCTAGACCAGTGATTTGTCTACCCAAAGCTGCATTTCCTGATTTTACTCACACTTTTCGCTCTGAAGCCGTGTTGTGCTGTAGGAGTTTTATGAATATTTCGCTGTGAAGGCATGTTGTGCTGTAGGAGTTTTATTAATATTTCGCTCTGATGCCGTATTGTGCTGTGGGAGTTTGATGAATGTTTCAAATGTCATTTTGGCGCTGTGTCACGAACCGATAGCGATAGGCCATGCACAATTTTCTCACTTGCAAAAGATTTTTCGTTATAATCCTTCTCTCAAGACTCGTCCTGTCATTAATTGCATTTTTCCCAAGGGGAAAATTGAAACTGCAGTCAATTCAATGGTCACGGTTTGTGGCTGACGATTGGCCAGAGATTCCAAGTACAAACCACTAAACCGACCGCATGCTTTGTCGGCTGACCAGGAAATCATACTAAATGGACCAATGAAAGAACACAAGTCGTGGCCTTAGCCAGGGAAACCCAAGTACAAACCCACTAATCGACCGCACAACGGAAATAAAACTCGCGGTTCCACGCGTTCCTCCATCTACCCTATGCATTCACGATCAATAATGGTATATACTGTATTCTCACATGAAGGAAAGACTTTATTCTAGCCAAGCCTGTTATCTCCAGATGCGTTCACGTATTGCGTAGTGTTGCTGAGTAAGATGTGATTTAATCATATTCTTCAAGCTCTAACCATTCCTTGTTAGTTTTCTAGTCAGTGACTGGTTTATTATGTGTATTGAGTCCACCACTTAAAACCATGATGACTGTTAACCGTCTGATTCTATTCATTTTGATTGACGTCTAAGATCAGATTGTGGTGTAAAGGAAAAGAGATTTCTATGTATGAAAAACGTAAAATTGAAAACTGATTGCGATAAAGAAAGTGTACGGTGACACATACATCCGCATTGCGAGAATTTGGTATTACTATATTTTCAGAAACCAAGAGGTACAGTCAGTATCAACAAACGAGAAAAGAAAAACAGTTTAATATATATACTAAGTTCATCCTTCATTTATTTATAACATAAAGATGCTCTAGCTTGGATGCAAGCTAAAAATAAACGAGAGAAAATAAAGTAAATATTTACTGGGTCTGATCTCTGACAAACAATTCCTTCATCGGGGTCCATCGGTACATATTCCATGCTTCAGGATAGCAACAACCAGTCTCGGTGCATCTTGCATACTTCTCAGTTAGCGACCAGAAAGCAGCGTGGCGCCATCTGTCGACTCATTCTTGATGACGCCTTCGAGAGAATCACTTCCTCCATTAGCATTCCAAAGTTATTCGCAATTCCTTCTTCAGTCCGTTAACAAATTCAAGCTGCGTTTGAATAAGAAGAGCAGTCCGAAAATTCACTGAACAAAAAATAATGCTGGTGGATTGAAATCGTGTGACGTACGGCATCGTCTTGTATCTAAAAATAGCATCAGCTGTGACAAGATCAGCGAGACATCATAAAGTGTACATGTTTCAATTTTTTATTTTATTTTGCGGGGTGTGACGCCTAAGCCACACTGGTTATTGGTTACGATTATTATTGTTAAGTAATCATCCGTAACTAATTACAAGTGATGATAATCTAAATTTATATTATTAATAATTTTCCAGCAAACACCACTCGTCTCTCTCACTTGGCACATATGCAAGCACTGTAAACGTTTTCTCTCTTCCACAACATTAAAGACAAACATTTACAATCGCACAATATTTCCATAGGTAGAAAATTTCTTACCAAAGGAGAAGACAAATCCCGTTTTAAATCTATATTTAGTGAACCCCCATCCACCCACTGTCTCTACAACATATGGTTAGCAATATGTGTAAGAAGGTCAATAAATTTGACAATAAATGTATTAATCAACAATCAAATATACAAATTATGAATATAGTCAAACGAGTGCTGACATTTACATCACAACATTAATGTTGAATTAGCACTTGACAATCATTCAGTTTATCCTAGCATAGATATGAGCAGTCAGTTAACATAAATACATAATCAAGTCCATAGATATCATCACAGAAATGAGAGAAGAGTTTTAGAGAAATATTTAAAGTGAATTTATATAACATAATTTACAATGTTCTTAGATAACAGATGTTGCCTGCACATGTTCACAATCATACAGTTACAACACTCACTGTCTTCCTTATTTAGGCAAGGCTGCATATGGCTCCCTTCTTTGATGCACTCTCCAAGCACAGTGTAGAGAATTGTCTTGAATTTCACATGCTGCTATCAAGCACTTCAGGAACAATGTTCTTGAATTTATGTGTGTGTTTACTCACACACCAAAAGGAACATTAAAAATAATCTGCCTGAATTCTCAAGACAAACTTAAGCCACAATTTCTGCCAAATTGGCTCTTGAATGGAATTCACAGGAATCAACTTACAGAAAGGCGTTTTATTGCTAGGTTTGATGACTATGCTGCTACACACACCAACATAATCAATTCGAGTTCAGTAGTCAGTTTAGCATGACGTGACAAATGTGCTTTCTCTGCAAAAGTCAGATTAAGGCAGCACTAAATTTCAGGTATATTTCACCTCTAAACTCCTTTGTCTTTTACAAACTTTCTCAACTTACAAATCCTGCAAACAATTTCGTTACCCCGATACACACACAGCAAAGAAATGTAGCATTGATCAAAATTCACAAGTATAATGTACAGTGAAATCAAATTAACGAACATAAAAATAATGTTTCAGTTACAAAAGCATTCTCCAATTCAAATTATAGATCAATAGCAAACATGTATAAAATATTGTAAGTCCATTCCTTCTTTACCAGTCAGTTAACTTACCATAATAACGATCACCTTAATGACTGGACTTGTGTTACGTTTAAATTCAAAGTGATTAGAATAGAGTACTTCTTCAACAAAGAAACTTTCAGTCCATCTCCACTGGTTGAGGTAGTTATGAACAGTGTGAGACTATTAATCAGAAAAACTACTTATCCGGTACGAACTTGTTTGGATTGCATCAGCATTATTCTAGCATGTTCTCAACCAGAGTTGTTTACTCCAACTCAGAAATATCAGCACAAGGAGTGTCCAAGGTCGGGTCACTTTGACAATTTATATAACAATTAAGTCTAAAAATAGAGAAAGGCAAATTTACTCCACCACTCATGGTTTTTATCTTCTTTAGTTTAATGAAATGGTTTTGAAAATGTAGATTAAAATAAAGTTTGGCTTGGACTGTTGGTCTTTTATTTCCTTTCTTTATTTTTTACTTTTGCCTACATTTTATAATTTTAGTTCTACTGTTAGAGTTTGATAAATTTTTATGGGGGAGGGAGGGGTTCTTTCTTTGTGCATGGCAGACTAGGGCATTAAATTTCGCCCAGTCTGATTTCAATCATTATGAAAATGATTGAAATCCAGCAGTGCGAGATGTACTAGTATAGAAGTAAAAGTGACGTGTGCACGTTTAGCTAAACCATCCAAGTTATAAGGAGAGGTAGACTGGAGGTTTTTCAGCTAAAATACAGTGTAGGGCAAATGGAAGCTAACTAAAATATATTTTTTACTTGTAAATCCGCCGTTTTCACAGTAGGGAGGGCTAAACCTCGGTCAGCATCAATGGAAAAACGAAAGTAAAACCTAGAGATCCCCAGTCGCAGGCGGGATTAGCGTAGCGTGTTTCCATCCATGAAAGAGTAGTTTATTTTGTTTGTTGTGGTAATTTGTCTTCCCTTGACTTGACGTTTGTAGTTTATTTTGTTTGTTGTGGTAATTTGTCTTTCCTTGACTTGACGTTTGTAGTTTATTTTGTTTGTTGTGGTAATTTGTCTTCCCTTGACTTGACGTTTGTAGTTTATTTTGTTTGTTGTGGTAATTTGTCTTCCCTTAACTTGACGTTTGTAGTTTATTTTGTTTGTTGTGGTAATTTGTCTTGCCTTGACTTGACGTTTGTAGTTTATTTTGTTCGTTGTGGTAATTTGTATTCCTTTGACTTGACGTTTGTAGTTTATTTTGTTCGTTGTGTAATTTGTCTTCC
>CM054178.1:133095557-133293057 GCA_028829895.1 Sinotaia quadrata | reverse complement strand
CGTTTGTGTATAGAAGACGTCTACGGCACTTCATATCAAATTCATAAAAATATCATAATTTATATATATTTTGCATGAGTTATGACGCCAAACCGTAAGTTCTTCAAACCCGTTAAAAATTTAACTAGCACACACCTATTCGACAGCATCTGGAAAGCACTCCAATCCTATTCAGGTCTGACCATGAGAGAGAGAAATGACTCTTTAAGGAGTGTTTATACCAAATAAAACGCGGGGGAGGTGTTATTCGATAGCAAAGAAGGCGTGGGCTCTAACCGGAAAATATCACTTTTGAAAATATCACATATCACGATTTTTTTTCCAAGCAACAATTTTCAAAGCATTTACTTTCAAAACAGTTCACACAAAGTTTAGATTTTCTTTAAAATTAATTTAAATGAAAGATGAGGTAAATATGTTATAGTTTTATAAATACGACAATTCAACTCAGTATAAACTGATTGCGATGAAAGATGAGGTACACGCTTGTTGTATTTTAACAAGATATAAATAATTCATGTGACTGATGGATGATTCTGATGATACTGAAGACCATAGTGGTGATGACGATAATGTGATAGTAGACGACGGGTGTCATCGTTATCAGGCAGAAGTTATATCAACAATGATTTAACAATTGTTTGATAACAGTTTACGTTTCGTTCGTTTCATGGACGGAATAAACAAATCTTGATAAGTTTAATTTTTGTTAATTCATTGTTCTATATTGAACATCAAGATGTGGGTCCAGATAGCCTACAAAACCCATAAAAATTATCGCGGACATGATTTGGTAAGACCTGTTAATATTTCATGTAACATGTTTACCAAACTTAATAGACACGGTTATACAACATTCGTAGATCTGTAAACTTCTGCATTTTCATGTCACTTTGATTTGTATTGTTGTCTAAATACTATCTACAAAATGCAAGAGTATAGCACGTGACTGAATGACACGAGGCAGTCTAATTAATCTAGCATTTCTAGCGCCGGTTCCAAGATGGTAATTATAGTTTCAAGCGTAACGCCATGGTAACATAAGGCCGCCAATTCTCTTTTCGCATTTTTTGTGTACGGATCACACAAGGCCATCAAACCCTTTGCTTTCATTCAGCAAGAGTTCACAGTCTTCGCTTCCGGTTTTCAGCCTTGCTACTGTAATATTAGATGCCTGACGTCACTTCCTGTTCCTCGGCAACGTTCTCATCATTCACTTCAGCTTCTGCGTTTTCGTCGTTGTTGCCAGTGCTCTCGAGCGCCAACTGTTTGCGCTTGCGCACTTCCTCGGCGTGTCTACGGCGTTTCTCCAGCTTGTCCTTGACCTCTCGCAATTTTCGCTCACGGTTGTCTGTGACCTGCTCCATCTTTTGCGAAATGTGCTCTTCCTTGGAGCGCTGGTACTGCGTGAAGTTCTCCAGGGCCGCCAATGCGTCCACGCGCTCCATTTCTCGGAGTTTGTCCAGCTTTTCCTGTTCTCGGTTCTGGTAACAAACGAGTAACCGGAAGTGTTAGACTAATAGCAAAGACACAATTGCGTTAGATTCTAGCAATGAAGGAAATCGTGTTTTAGATTATTTTCGTTTGTATAGCAACTTCTGATTGGTTTACATGACTAGACTGTTCATGCTTTATAAGTTACCAAACTAATAGGGGCGATCGAAGACTACGACTAAAGTACGCTCTCAGTCTTAGCGTTAGTATAAGCCTGTCTTTTCTATAATATAATCCAGTCTTAGCATTAGTATAAGCCTGTCTTTTCTATAATATAATCCAGTCTTAGCATTAGTATAAGCCTGTCTTTTCTATAATATAATCCAGTCTTAGCATTAGTATAAGCCTGTCTTTTCTATAATATAATCCAGTCTTAGCATTAGTATAAGCCTGTCTTTTCTATAATATAATCCAGTCTTAGCATTAGTATAAGCCTGTCTTTTCTATAATATAATCCAGTCTTAGCATTAGTATAAGCCTGTCTTTTCTATAATATAATCCAGTCTTAGCATTAGTATAAGCATGTCTTTTCTATAATATAATCCAGTCTTAGCGTTAGTATAAGCCTGTCTTTTCTATAATATAATCCAGTCTTAGCATTAGTATAAGCCTGTCTTTTCTATAATATAATCCAGTCTTAGCGTTAGTATAAGCCTGTCTTTTCTATAATATAATCCAGTCTTAGCGTTAGTATAAGCCTGTCTTTTCTATAATATAATCCAGTCTTAGCGTTAGTATAAGCCTGTCTTTTCTATAATATAATCCAGTCTTAGCGTTAATATAAGCCTGTCTTTTCTATAATATAATCCAGTCGTAGTGCTAGTGTAATCCGGTCTTAGCACTAGGATAATTCTGCCTTAGTGCTAGTATAATCTGGTCTTTGCTCTAATTTAATCCAGACCTAGTGCAATTATAATCCTGTCTTAACACTGGTATAATCCAGTCTTAACACTAGTATAATCCGGTCAGCTCTGGTATAATCCTGTCTTAACACTAGTATAATCCAGTCTTAACACTAGTATAATCCAGTCTTAACACTGGTATAATCCAGTCTTAGCTCTGGTATAATCCGGTCTTAGCACTAGTATACTACGTTCTTAGCGATTGTATAATCCGGTCTTAGCGCTAATTTAACGCTAGTGTAATTCAGTCTTAGCGCTAATAATAATCCAGCTCAGCGCTAGTACAATCTTGTCTCAATGCTAGTGTAATCCTTGTACCTGATCCCTTGCATATGGTCAGTGAACTAACATAGTGTGCGTACTTGGTCTCTAGCATATTGTCAGTGAACTAGACTAGTCTGTGTACCTGATCTCTGGCATATTGTCAGTGAACTAGACTAGTCTGTGTACCTGATCTCTGGCATATGGTCAGTTAACTATGTTTCGTTTGAATAGCTTGTGAACTAACTTGTGATTAAGACCATGCAGTAGATAATCAGTGGACTGATGGACATCATTTCCTTATGAAAGCGATATAGTAAACAAAAATAAACAAAAAATAATTTATGTAAAATGTAAAATATGCTAAACTAATACATTCCGAGGGCATTAAATATGTAAATGAACAAATCGACCACATACTTGGATGGATGGATGGATGGATGGGTGAAATATGGGTGGATGGAGGCAGACTAGTAGATTGACAGTCGGAGAAAGAGGTTAGACAGAAAAGCTCTGTTTCATTCTGACTTCACAGTCGTGAAAACAAAGAAAGTGTCAGAGTGTTTAAATAACCTCTTCTTTGTTCTACATTATCTCCCTTACCTTTCGTCGTCGATCAGCTCTCTCTAGTTTTTCACGTATTTCGTCCTCTGTCAAAACCTTTTTCTTTTTCCTGCGCCGTTCCAGCTTTTCGAGCCTGGGTGGCAGCCGAACCCGACCTTCCTCCGACGCATCAATAATTTCGAAGCACATGCCACCCGAGGACTCGATCTGTGGCTTGGAGATGAGACCTTCCTCTCGAAGAACTTGCAAGATGTGTGACTCGTCTAGACGGTTCCGATCTTTGGCACTGAGCCTGGTTGCGCACTGAGTGCCAGATATGGTAAGTTCTACAAACAAGGCAAAGCATTTCGGTTACTTGCAGTCACTTAAGTAGGTCATCATACAGTCACTCAAATCACGTACTAGATAGATAGATAGATAGATAGATAGATAGATAGATAGATAGATAGATAGATAGATAGATAGATAGATAGATAGATAGATAGATAGATAGATAGATAGATAGATAGATAGATAGATAGATAGATAGATAGATAGATAGACAGATAGATAGATAGATAGATATTAACAGGCCATTACTTCAGAAATAAATGAGTATTCAAATAAGAATATTTCCTCTTAACCTCACCGCACAAATCGAAGACATCTTGCTAATTAAAAACACTGAAAATAAATAACTCAGTCTAAGGTATCGACCGCTGGAATGGAATTAATCCATGTCTACGACTTCATTTACTTCTGTACTAGGTGCCAGAGCCACGCTACTTAATCAGTAAGTTTCCCTGAAATCTGACTTTGTGCTAAGATTATAACAGATTGCATGATCGCGCAATCTAATTTTTCTAAAGCGATGTTCGAGGTCAACTCAAGCCGCTCAGTAAATTTTGCATTATGTCATCCTTGTTGCTCACAGTAACGAGCAACACACTTGCTATAGCTGATAGCCTCGGTTTACTCTTGATTCAGAGAGTGAAATAATTCATCTTTGCTGTTTTATCCGAGTGTCACGATTTATTCGGTTCTTGAAATCGACAAAGGGAGAGAAACATTAAAATGACATCAAGGTAAAATTATGCATACTATCATTTCTTCTTATTGTAAAGGTGCATAGCCACAATTCTCTAATTAAATTAAAAGAATAATAACCACTCTGAAAGGTGATAAGTCTACAGTGCAGATCGGTATGACGAGATATAGTGAATAGACTCATTAAACCATGATGTTAATTAAAACATCACTCATTACACCATGGTGTTATCCACTAGAGTCTAGACCATCCCTCATTACACCATGATGTTAATTACACCATGAAGTTAATTAGACCATCACTCATTAAACCGTGATGTTAATTAGACCATCACTCATTACACCATGATATTAATTAGACCATCACTCATTACACTATGATGTTAATTACACCATCACTCATTATATTTTGCCAACCTCGTGCCTTTGGATTCATATCCCCCACAACCCCCTCACCCAGCGCGAAAGCGGCGGAAGCCGGAAGCGCCCCCTACACTCATCATCATCATTTGGATTCATCGTTCTGTGTTTAGTTATCTTTAGTTTTGCATCTCCAGCAAGTTTTCTATGAGGACTGCCTCTGCCTAATTTATGTGTAAATAATGTAAAGCGATTGGAGATGTTATTAGAATAACCGTACTATGAATTCATCGTCGTCACTGTCATCACTATCATCATTATTATAGCAATACACGAAAGATGTGTGTTTGCTTATTAGTACTGTGACGTGTGACGTGCGAAACAGAATAACTTCTGCTGTGCACAAGTAGCGCCTCAGACTAAGGCCTATCCTCCCAACGAGGTTAAGAGGGCAATTGACAAGGTTCTCCCAGGGAGGTACGTAGACTTAACGATACACATATAAGTGTTGAGTTGCTGTTCACCTTGTGATCGGCTGGCCTGCCTGGGTATGTGCCCATTATCTTCGTGCGTCACTGCCTTTCTGATCCATTCATCTTGAAAATCGTTCTGAATTTTATCACGACATATGTGTAAAGTGAGGTGCGGGGGTTGGGGGGGGAGGGGGGTATCGCGACATGTCTGCGATGTGAGCTTGGATTTGGTTATCGCAATATATACTTGAGTGCATGTACTTTATGAGTGCGTGGGCTTTTTTGTAATGTAGATGAATTTTTTGCAGATGGGGTGGGAATGAGGTCTGTCTTTTTCTTTTCATCGTTCTTCTATGAAAATTTTTTAAATCTCAGCAGAAATGACTGAAGTAATGAAAATGTTACCATGTCCAACCTTTTCAATACCAGTTATTTATACATCACACAGATTTCAAATACTGATAACGAATATACGGGTATACGGGTAGTTAATCAGGTAAACAGACAGGTCGATGGTCAGACAAACAGAAGCAGGCACAAAGAGCATACTGATATTTAGACAAATAGATGGACGGAAGGATAGACCAAAGTACAAAAAGAAAGAAAGAAAGAAAGAAAGAAAGAAAGAAAGAAAGAAAGAAAGAAAGAAAGAAAGAAAGAAAGAAAGAAAGAAAGAAAGAAAGAAAGAAAGAAAGAAAGAAACGAGCATTGTAATGTAGTAAATACATTGTTCTTCAAAGTTAACATTATCTTGCAAGCACATGTTTTTTTTTTAAAAGTATTATCATAACCTCATGCTTAAATATCCGAATGCCATAAATCTCCTAACCAATAGCGCTGGCTGGGATTGTGCTTGGGGAAAGGAGAAAAGGAACTGAGGTAGAGTGATAAAAATTATAACATGAAAAATTATGTTGCTCTTACCTAAACCATCTCTTGGAGCAAAATCGTTTTCCACCTGCCGTATCTTATCCTCCTCTGAGAACTCTGTGATTACATGTGCGTACTCCTCTCCTAGACCGGAGTCGGCCGACTGTTTAGAAGTTGCAGAAAATCCTCGGTCACTGTCCAACGACCTTTCATCGTCCAGAGAACTGCTTGACCCCATAACATTCTTCTTGGCGGCTGCCGATCGTTGCCGGCTATTTTTCGATTTCACTTTGTTTGTATTCAAATCAGGGTGGCCCGATTCGCCTTTGCTTGTCTGCCGCTTTGACCCTTCTGTGGTCAGTTTATTATTGTTGACAGCTGGTGTCCCTAACGGCTGTACGCGTATTGTTTTGGAGTTATCGCAGCCCATTGTCAAAGTTATTCAACTTGAGTGAAATTAAAAGTAAAAGAAGTCTCGAGCGATTGTGCCTTTTCAACCCCCTCGCAATTCGAAATAAGATTAAATCAAACTTAATGTTTTATCAAATTAGTGTTTGGGGTGGTCGGATAGTGACTTTCTCGTCTCGCGTTTACAGTTGATGAAGTTGACTAGGACCGACTGTATGCATTTGTCTACCTTGGTGATTTTTCTCATCAGATTGGTCATAGAACAAGGGTGATTTAAAACTGTCCACTGTTAGCTACGTGCGCTGACATGTTCTCACATTCGGCGCCGGTCAATTGTTTTGTACAAATGTCCTCCATTCAATTCTCAGCGCGATCTGCGACTGATGGAAAAACATCCGATGGCCTGCTTTCTGCAGATTCAAGAATAAGAGATAGTTTGCCAGTGTAACATTGTGTAAATATAAGTCGACATGTATCCACGTAAATAGTTTCACTGTGCACTCGTAGTCAAGCGGCGGCGTCAGCTGAGCGTTGTTAAGGACGCCAGGAAGCTGTATACATATGAACCATGGCGCTCGGGTCAAAGGGAGCTTACTCTCCATGCTGAGCGCGTTAAGTGCGTTTCATTGGACGGGTTGCAGCGGGACTAACGCGCAATTTCATTGATCGATCTGTCAAAGGCGTGACCGAGATAGTGAAGCGTGAAATAAGCAATTACGCGCTTTGCAAACGGATACGCTCACAAGTTAGCAACAATGATCAGCTCGGAAAAGATTATGATCACACAGACCTGGTTTACATTGTTACCTCCCCCTATTCGTTAGCTGTGTTCATTGCTGCATACGGAGTGGCGTTTGATTGGTTCGGCTGTCAATGTCTTTTTATTAAATATTAAAATAAGTATTAAAACAACCGAAAAAAATCCATTTTTATACAGTGTAACAGAGCAAAAGTTGCTTGCACATAAATAATTATTATATTTATGCTGCTAACATTTAAGGGTAGGAAGAACTGAAAGCAGACTGCATATACTGCACCTTAAGAAGTATGTAAGGGAGTCAGAATTCTCTAGAATCAAAGCTAAACGATAGCCTGAAGCAAGATTACCAAGTCATCCTTTGTGGAGTTTTTCATAATCGAAGTTTCTTGAAGCGAGCAAAGGGCTGAACAATAAATAACAAATCTAACCAATCAGAGTCCGGCAAAACGTGCATTTTAGAAAAAAACAAACCTTGTTCTTATCACTTTGATTTTGTCTATGGTCAAGTCCGGTCAATAATCGTGAGTTGGAGAGTTGTTTGATTGATAAAGAAAGAGAAGTATTTTGAACTATTGATTGATGGTTTGTCATTTAACAAATGATTTCATGTATTTGGAATGTTGACTTTTACGAGTTTGCAATTAGATTTAGAAATGTTTTCGTGTATTTGAACTGATGTTCAATGACTTGTAATTAGTAAGATTTTGTATATTGCATTGTTGAACTTATGTCGCTAGTGGAAATGCATTTTCTGAATTTGATTTATATTTTTTGTAATGAATTTTATTACAGGAATGTGAGTTTGAGAGTAGAATATTTTAGACCTAAATCTTAGTGCTGTCCCTTGATTTGACTATTTTCCAGATGAGAGCGTGCCTTTTTTATTTTATCTGCTTCAGACTGTAGTGAACTACTGCACTCTACTTGAGCAATTGTCAGTAGGTGTGTCATCACTATTTGTTACACTTGCTGGCAACAGGGTTGCTGGAAATTGGTTACGTGAATCTCCGTCCCAGAACCACAGGGCAGAAGTTGGGTCCAGCTTTGATCTGGAGAGATTGCACACAGAATTTTTAGAACTGTTCGGGTAGCAATGCCTAGAGGCGCACGTTAGACCCATTATCCAAGCAGGCAAAAGCCTGTGACGTTGTAAAAACTGCCCGGCAACAGCTTTCGTCATTTGAAGGTCATGTAAAATTCACTAATGTTCTTTTCCACTCCTACTCTGATTCTGGGATGAGAAATAGACTCACAATTCGATTAGTGATTTGACTATTTTATTGTTGGGAGACTGACTGAATAACTGGTGGACATTATTTGAACATTTATCCTCCATAATATACTGTGTTCTTTTTCAACTGTTTGCATATTTTGATTGATTTAATAAATTTATTTGTTTCTTATTTCTTACGCATATTATCTAAATTATATCTTTATTTGTTTCTTATTTCTTACGCATATTATCTAAATTATATCTTTATTTGTTTCTTATTTCTTACGCATATTATCTAAATTATATCTTTATTTGTTTCTTATTTCTTACGCATATTATCTAAATTATATCTTTATTTGTTTCTTATTTCTTACGCATATTATCTAAATTATATCTTTGGAGTAATAGTGGGTGGGTGGGAGATCGTTAAGACAGATCTAATTACTCTTTAGGTAAGAAGTTCCACCTATAGAAGAAATTATGTCAGGTGAGTAAGGGGTAGAGTTTCTACAGTGCCAGGTGATCCGCCAAATGGGAGACAAGTGGGGCGTCTTACTGGGATTTTGTATTAATATAATAATTTATGATTCCAGTCACTTGTATTTAGTTATGAATTATTAACAATAATCACAACCAGCAGAGACGTGCGTCACATGTTTCCAGCCTTCACTAATAGGTATGGTTTTGAGGAGAGAGTAATTAAATTAGAGCATGCAGACTGTACTCACGGACGTACAGCTTTTGGTAAAAAACAACTGATCGGTTAGTAATGTTAGGTAAACAAAGACAGGCAGGCAGGCATGATTGATTGTGAAATACTGTTAATTATTTTAAACCAGAAATAGTATTGATAAATCATTTTGAATCAAACTACTGAATATATATACTGGTTTGTTTGTACTTAAAATATAGCTAGGTCTCGAGTAGTGCAGATAATGAATCAACAACACGAAATCATCAAATTACCCAAGTGGCATTTGGAAGTCTTTTTCTCTCAATATTCGGCTTATTCACATTAAGTTAGTGAATTTACAGAAGTGCATGAAACTTAAGTTGAATAAATAAATGATTGCAGCTATCAGCCATACAAGGAAACATTCGTCAGGCATGCTTTAAAAAAATTTTTTTTTTTATCCTTGTAAATGGTTATAAACTAGGCCGTGTATCTTATATTTTGGCTTTTTTCAGACATGTCAATGTCATATTTTATCATGATTTACGTCATTTTCAAGGGCAATAGTTTGTAACAGCCTCCCGGATATAATCTTCGCTGATAAACACTTTGGGCCTCTTTCCAAGCCAGTGACGTCATATTAATTATTGACTGCTGTCGAAGTGGAAGTCACTGATAAAAGTCTGAGTGGGCGTGCGACCGAATTGTGTGTCTGTGTACGTTGAAAATGATGTACCGACTAAATGTGTAGGCTTAACATCTGTGTGTGCTCTAGACCTACAAGCTAATAATATGCTGAAGTTAATCCGGTAATATTAGCGCACTTTTAAAAAAATGGTGTTCTTTAATATTTGTACATTTCAAATAAATATATCCATTTAAACAGGTCTATAATACAACGTGCACAAACGGGAAATCGCTCATTATATGGGTTTGTTTTTTAAAGTTGGACTTTGTGAAGGGCCGATAACTGTTGTCTGTTTAGTCCACACGAGTTCAGCTTATGTACACATTTAAGAATTTTTATTGTTTAATATTTTTTATACAGTTTAAGCCGAGTATGCTTAGCCGCAAGTGTATCGAGTCGCGATAAAGTGTTTGTGGTTCAGTTTTTAAGTACACACGTACTCGGGGAGTGAAGGAGCCGAGTTCGGACAGTCGAGGGATATAGCCTATAGGGCACTGTCTTTAAAAGGTAGGTGTGTTGACTTTCACAGTAACGTTATCTCCAAATTCCAGACAAGGAAAGTCACAGCCCCATACAAACAACAAAGTGAGTAGTAAGCCATTTGTCCATGTTCAAGTTCTTTTTATTTAACCTGACCCCAATCCCTCAACGTTATCTCGTGCACAGAACGAGTTGTGTCCCTTAGAGCAAGAGGGGGGGGGGGGAATCAACGCTGGTTTATCTCGATCTTATTAACATGTGTGGTGGTGGTGTGTGTGTGTGTGTGTGTGTGTGTGTGTGTCTGTGTGTGTCTGTCTGTTCTTGTTGTTGTACAGCCAATATCAAACATGCTAGATTTAGATCTGTTCCATATCTGCCTCCAACTTTCGCTGATTTCACAGGCGGATGAAATTATGTTCTGGAATAGATAGATAGATAGATAGATAGATAGATCATTTTCTGTGGGTTGGAAACATGAAGGTTTGAGTTAGTGGTATAAAAGATTATTTAGAAGTGATTTTGCCACTGCAAGCCACCAAGAGCCTACGCTGTCCGATTCAGGTCAATCCTAAGGTCAGTACTTTCTTTCTTCAAGATACAGGGTGTTCAATGCAGAGAATATAAAACGCTGTGTTTGTAATCACGACAGCACTTCTGGATCTATACTGGTTTGAGCAAAAATACCTTGTAATTTACTTCATTGTCAACTCTGAGATAAAACAATTATCTCTGGACTGTTCAACAAACTGCAACTTGTTACACATAGAGCACAGTTTTCATATCAAACTTTCTAGATATTATGTTGGGGTTTGTTTTTTTTTCAAACACAAACGTTACTTGAATTAATTTCTTGGGCAAAATCACCTTTGCAACACCAGTGCAATTCTCCGTTTATCAGGACTGACAAAACAGTATCCCAGGTGGAATAAAAATAAATGCCTGTGGCTGAGACAAAATAAAATGGAAAAACAGACGATGGGGAGGTGTGATGCAGTACATGCAAGAAATTTTATAAGGCAATTCCATCTTGGCAGCGATCATAGACCTGTAGATACAGAGAGATCACCTCAGTCCGGTTAAAAAGAATAGCAACATTCTGTTGTACTGCGCATGTCCACTGGAGAGTTTATCTTGACGTGTACCGCGCAGGTCCACTGGAGGGTTTATCCTGGCGTGACAAAGGTGCCCATAAGAGCACTGACAGAGTGACAGAATATGGTGAAAGTCCCAATGGTGATATCTTTTATATTATACACAAAAAAATGTTAGAACTTAGAATCGAAATATACCTCAATCTATATCCACCCCTTTGCTGGCACACCCAAATACTGACACCACATGTATGTCTTAAGTCAATGGTGAAACATTCCAAAGGTTTGGTGATAACAGCTGGTGAAATAAATACTTGTGGAATGTGTGTACAGGCTTTTTGTTTGTTTCACTGTAGTGACGAAATTAGATCAGCACTTTCTTTGGTTTTAAATTGTGCCAAGTTTAGAATGCAAATTTTAGAAACAAGCCTGTCATCCTTGACCAAACTACCATTCGATCAACTCTACTTACGAGCGATGATGTTGACCCTGATTATCTCTACTTACGAGCCATGATGTTGACCCTGATTATCTCTACTTACGAGCCATGATGTTGACCCTGATTATCTCTACTTACGAGCGATGATGTTGACCCTGATTATCTCTACTTACGAGCGATGATGTTGACCCTGATTATCTCTACTTACGAGCCATGATGTTGACCCTGATTATCTCTACTTACGAGCCATGATGTTGACCCTGATTATCTCTACTTACGAGCCATGATGTTGACCCTGATTCCAGGGCCATTCCCTTTTATGATAGAACTTTATTTTCGCCTGTGTGTTTTCATGAGTGTTGAGCATGACTGGTTTGCTTTTAATTTTAAATATACTGCGTTTGGGGAAATTAAACATAATCTTCGTTTTTTAAAACATGCTCAAAGTTGCATCATACACATTGTCAGAGATTTTAGGTCCAATTAAAAACAAAATGAAAATTATGACTGATAGAACATGGTGATCGCCAATTAATCTCTGGGTGTGCGTATATGAATTGTGTATTCACTGACTGATATTTTGAAAGGCAAAATCGTTTAAAACAGATTACATCTGAGGGAGTTGTGACTATCAAAATCGTGTCTGTCAGTTTTAACGATACACAAACACGAAATATTAAGAGGGCTGTTGCTTCTATGTGCATTATGATATAATCAGCTAGTCTCAACATAAATGCAGCCAGATAAATGTAACTTTGAATACATCTTAGGATTCTCTTTTATAAGTGAGATATTGAAAATAAAAAGATTATCATGGATGAAATATAAATCATAAAAGTAATGATACTTTTATCGCATAATGATTTTTAGATAAGAAAAGCGAACTCCTTGCCCAAACATGTTTCTTTGGTCTGTTTGTTTGTTTTATTCATTGTTTGTTTGATTTATTTGTGGTTTGTTTTTTGTTTGATTGCTTGTTTGATTGATTGTTTATTTGATTGATTATTTGATTGATTGATTGGGTTAGTTGGTTGCTTGATTGTTTGATAGTTTATTTGTTTGTTTGTAGTCATTGCTAGAAAAATTTCATATATTTTAAGTTTGTATGAATATAACATCAAAGAGAAAGAGTTGTTCATTCGGAAACAACAGTGACCAGCACCATAAAGAAAAGCACTGTAGAGAAAAACGACAAAAGTTATTAACCAATGAGAACGATGACACAAACCTCTACTAAAAGTACAATAGTTGAAAAGGGAGTTATATAGGCCACTAAAGTTTTGCACAGTTTTTGTTTCCTACAAACACTATAAGGCAGTGTTAATAAAACAATGCACATCAAACACGAATTGAAACCACCACTCCTCCACTTCCGCCTACTAAAGGTCAATTAAACATATACAACGCGGCCATGGTGACATGAATAATACGTCAACTGGTCGATGAAACATTTAATTTTAATTTTAAAAAAACTAAATTAAGTAAAATTAACTGCAAAAAAACTAGTATGCTATTTAATGTATTAATTCAATATGCACATACACATTGAAAAGTAAAATTAAAATGAAGAGTAATCAAAAGCAAAAATATTTTTTTAGTATGTTTTTATTTAGACAACATGTGCTCTGTTGGTTTAGACATGATAAATCTCATATATCATTTACATATTATGTATATTCAGAATGAATTAAATGATTTCTGACCAGGCAATAATTCTTTACTGGAAGCAAAGAACTTAATAATTTTAATCAATAAACATTACATCAGTGCTCTTACATTCATTATTTTAATATAAAATTCAAAAGATCTGACTATAAATATTAAGGTTAACATGAAAGAAAATGAATGTTTTTATCTAATAAAAAATCTGCATACCAAATTGGAATGAATTATTGATATATCTTTGTATATCTTTGTGTGTTATGCAAATATTATGCAAGAAGGAAGAATGAAAGTGAGTTAAGTTAGATTTTACTTGCATTTATTTTCTGTAAAGACAAGCAAAAGCTTTAATTATTAGTTAATTATGTGGCTAATACTGTAATAAAAGTGCTATTTCACCCCTAAAGTAACTATAATCAATTATTATAAACTTATTTTCTGCTAATTTTATTATTTCACTTATGCTTTCAAATCACTCTTAATTATTACGGTCATAATATATTAATGCAATTCTAGTCAGAAAGAAACTATGACACTTTTGAAATCTTATCATTGTAATTTGTATATAGTGAAAATATTGAAACCCCTCTCTTACCTTTATATATAGGTTAATAAATATATCATTGTCTTGGTGATTTTTTTTCATTTGTATTATACATTTAAAAAATTCTCAAATAAAAAACGTATTTCAAGTATATCCTGATTTTGGTGAGTAAAAATACTGACTACATGAAAATAATGTGACAATACAGAATCAGAATGCAACAAGAAAGAGGATGTAATGATTGTGTATTATTACAGTTGGTCCACCTTTGTGTTTGTTCTTGTTACATATGTAAAAATGAACTGTGTTATATGTTTTGTATTGCATGTTACTGAATATACAAATTTGTATGTGTATATACATTTCTGAGAAATCTAATACAGAAACATACATGTTTATATTGTATACATTTTACAGAAATGCACACAAACATACACACACACACACACACACACACACACACACACACATATATATTTATTTAGCTATCCATCTATCTATGATTTATGGTATATATAAATTGTAAAATAATTATTATTTTATAATAGTTGACATAATGTTATGATTTTTTTGTTTGTTTCATAATTCGCTAGTAGGCTACACATCTGTACAGGAATGTGTATGACTAGTACAGACTAGCCATTAAAACTAAATAATGTAAAAATATCAATTCATAATGAACTTAAAGATCTGCAGTCAAAGCATGCACTATAAATATATGTATTTTAAAAATCCGAAATGCTTATTTTTAGATGGAATTTATATGACATATATCTAGTTCTGTCATTATGAAATTGCAGCACACTTGAAGAATATGTAGCAATTATTAAAAGATAATTTTTGGAAGATATATATATGTTGATTTTTGTTTGTTGTTGTGGCTTGAGAAATATATATCTGCTGCCTACGACAGGGCAAAATGTAAATAGTACAATTACTATGTTATTTCTTTTTAAATTCACTATAACATAAATATAAGTTCTCGAGTCTGCTGTGTGACGTGTGTCTATACACCTGTCAACTTTTGTCTACAGACGATTAGGGACAGTAATATTACATCACTGTCGTGAATACCAATTTAGTAACTGACAGGTACATTCCTTTCCAATAACAAAACAAGGATTAAAATAAAATTAAAAATAACCATTAATCGATATTACAAAGTAACCCGTAGTATGTGGCAGTGATTTTAACTCTACACTTCAAGACATCAGGAGCTGTTTGAAAAGATATTTCAACAGTTCATCATTACTGTGATTGCCTTAAATCGACTGTAAGTCTCATTCAAGTAAGAAGAGAAGTGGAACTCAATATTTTGGATCTTCAAAATGACAGTGAGATAAATTCAGTCAAGATATACTATGCCATTTCCAGGATTCGGGTTTCCTTTTCAAAATGGGCGGGGACTGTCAAGGGACATTAATCAAGTCGCTTAGAAAGACAACTCTTTTATTGATCTTAGAAATGAAAGGCCGCCTTATCTCAATTATTTTACTTTATTTTGTCAACGTCACCTAGTGGCATGCTGTGTTGGATTCTTTCCATCGTGAGTTTGCATTTTAAGTATCTTTTGGAAATGTTGTATTTTTATTGGTTATCTGTAGATCCTCTGACAGGATTCCAATTTTACCGCGCTACTTTCGCTCAAGCTAACAGTAATAAATAATATGACAATTACTGAAGTATAACCCCTATAAAGTATTATAAGTAATAGCATAGCCCTTAGATAAATTAACATATTTCCACGTTTCCCTGTACATTTGTAATCACAAATGGCGATTATTTTTGTTTTTTGTACTTGCTTACTTTTTACTATTCAATAAATGAATAATTCACATAGGAGAAGTCCACACCTGTGTTATTTTCGTTATAACTGATTACGAAAACATATAGTCTTCTTAAGTTCTTATGCTCTTCTTCATCTAGTTGTAGTGTTACTTATAGTAAATTCCTAATATATAATAATTAAATTATCGCATTTCCACTTCTTTCTCAACATCCTCTCCTGATCTGTGATCACTTGCATAAAATGACTAATAAATACAGCTATAATAATAATGTTATCATTTGACAAAATAATTCGTAATGTTGTACTTGTGTACAGTTCTAAACAGAGAGAAAAGAAAGTATAATGCACTGACAAATGATGATAATTTTGTGTGTGTGTGTGTGTGTGTGTGTGTGTGTGTGTGTGTGTGTGTGTGTGTGTGTGTGTGTGTGTGTGTGTGTGTAAGGAGGTAGAGCCCAAGCATGATTTTTATTTTTCAGTAATGATTTGACTTTGAAATTCATGGAAAAGTCTTATATATTATTATATTATATATTAGTCAAATTAGTTTTGTAACACTGACAAAGAATTTCTAATAATTTATATTTATTTTGTTTGTATGACAGCTTTTGCAAAATAATACTATCAATGAAGTTGAATTTGTAGCAATGTGTATATTGACTCATTTTTAATTTTATTTTATTAATATGACATTTTATGTAAAGAATGGCATCCACAGAGCAACCCATTACAGAACGAAGCAACCCATTGTCAACCAACATCGATATCCTAAGTCCACAGGGTATGATCATCAGATCATGTGAAAACAACGTATACTTAAAGAGTTTAACTAACATGTTTTTTATGCTTTTTCTTCAAATTGATTATTTAAACCAATAAATTTAGTTTTTAAACTAGTAAAAAAAAAAAAGTTAATATGAATCATGTTTTCCTATTAATTTCCATATCACCCTTACACCAATACTCTTAGCAGAAAACACTCTTATATGCTAATTAATTAACCATTGCACTAAATCATTTCAAAAGTCAATGCATGCAAAAATGAAACTGGAGTATTGTTTTATTTGAAAGTATATATAATAATGAATATATTTGGATAACCTTTCAGACGGACATAGACCACTTTATTATTCATTATATTTAAAAACCTCTGAATATAATATCTTAAAATGCTTAAGTAATTTTTTTAAAATATTTATTTACTAGATATCATTTCCACTCTGGAAGCTTGTGATAAGGAAATTTTTGATGGATGGAACAATTTTCCAGTAAGTTGAATTTTTGCTTTATTAAATCAATAAATGCTCAGAATTTCTTTTGCATAACAACATCTAAATGTGTACTTCATTTTAATTTTGTAAATATTAATCACTGGCTATTACTAGTAATAATAAAAATGCAAATTATTAATTTTTTTCAGCTATTGATTTTACTATGCAGGTGATTGATTTATAATACATTGAAAATATGGCATACTTTGTCACAGTACATCATAATCAAATTGCATTCATATAAATAACAAGGCACAAATGTTGATATGGGAATGTCAGTGTCTAATTGATTTATTACATTCAAACAAATCTGCACAAACATTCATTCATTCATATACAGATATGTATACTTTGTGTCTGTATATTTTAATTACAAACAATCAAATAGAAATGTAATGTCTTTCAAGTTTATTTGCTTACAAATAAAGATGCTGAAATATTCCTGTAGGTATGTTTCATTTTTTGTATCTGTGTTCAGTAAACTTTCAGTTAAATGGCAAGCTGATAATTTGTTAGATTAAATATGTCATATGAGCAAAAGTGACATAGAATAAACACTATTAATGTTTGCTATAACTAATAAATACAATTAATATTAATATAATGGATATATTAAGAACAAATATTTATATTAATTATTAGATACATTACTCACTACATCAGTTATTTGACAACCAATTCAGGATGCAAAAAGGCAAACATTGTTGGATGATAGAAGTATCCTGACAGACAAGTCAGTGAATTATAGTGAGCTAATTTTCTGTATGCCATTAGACTAGAGCAAGAGTGCTAGTAGATAGCAGTGCTGGACAATCAAGAGTTTACTGTATTTTAATTTGCTTATAAATAATGATGCACAATTTTTAAAAATCAAAGTGTTACTTTCTGTATCTGTATATATTTATTTGCTCACTAATACTGAAGCACACATTTTTAAATAGGTCATTCTCTGTATCTAAATATTTTATTTGCTCACAAATAATAAACATATTTACATGGGAATTGAAATATCTGTCGTATATTTTGAATTAAACTCAATGAATGTTTCACGAATAAATTCACATAGGTTTGTACACAATCAGCCAAGAGCTAGCACATAGCACAGATTACACAGATTACTAATTAGTGTACACCAAGTAAATCAGAAATACTACCCTTTTATTTCACTAGTGTATGTCATGGTCATCACTATCTTTTCTGAGTTGTCTTCTCACGGTTTTATGCATCAGTTTGTTTTATATTTGTAACAATTTTAAATGAGAAATTAATAAATACCTTCAGTAAAATTCAGTTATATCAAATTATCAGATTTAAATATTTACATTTCAGTATATACACATATGTCTTTGAGTTTGTTGTAATTTCTAATTTTTGTAAATAATAATTAATCTTATGATTACAGTGTTTTTTGTTTTTCTCTTTCAGGGCCTGTTTGATGAGAGAATCCAGGCAACACTAAACAAGATCGTTGACATTGCTGTTGGAATTTTGAAGGTCTATTGCTTATGTCAGATATGTCTCAATTTTTGGCATACTCACTCGCTTTATGCTAGTGAAAATGAAAAATTGAATGTAATATGTAATCAGTAAATTGAGTCTGTGTCATGTGTGCATGCATTTGTTCCCATACAGAATCTCAAATTCACTCACAAAAAAGTCACATGATACAAGCATGTGGCCTACATTATAATTTCTTTCTTCTATTTTTTTAAAACTTGATTCATTGATTTTGTTCTTACTTGTTGGTTAAGTGATTTATTCATTTATTTGAAATATGATTTGTTTCTCTCATAGGATCCATCAAGGTCTGCAATAATCTTTAGTGGGTGTGGAACATCAGGGCGCCTTGGATTTATTACAGTTGTAAGTTAATTGTGGACAATGTTAAAATAAAATGAGCATTTGTTTCCTTTAGTACTTTAAGAATATAGAATGTTAATATGATAAAAGCTTGCTCACTTTAAAAGGCTAACCATAAACAGCATTAATATGACAAGGGCAAGTTCTCTTGCAACTGCCTCTAGACACTACACCACACCACTGTTAAAACAGACATAGACTCAGTCACGCTCGTCTAAAACTCTTGACTGCAAAATATGTAATAGTACAGAATAGACAATACCCTCCAACACTTTCTAATACAATGTTTAACACACAATGCACAACACTTAGAACCAAAGCAGCCTGCACTGAAAGTGTCATTCATTAAATAAACTCTGCACATCAAAAGAGCATGCAGTATAAATACACAAAGCACTCATAGACTTCTAGCAGATACAAATACGCCTGTTCACAGCATCTCTCAAGCCAGTGGTTTATTAATGTTGCATTTATTAAAAAAAAGTAAATAAATTAAATATTATGGTTCATACTTTTCTTAATTATAATTTTGCCAAATGCACTGCTCGGATCAAATATCGAACAAGGAAGAAGAGCAAAGATGAACCAAGAAAATCTGCAGACTTTCAATAATGGCCTCTACCATGTGTGCTTAACACAAACTGTGTTATATATTGAGTGTATGCATGCATGTATGTTTAAGCAGAAGCCTCAGAAACAAAGGTTAAGTACAAAAAGATAAGACTGGGTTCATGCAATTCCATTAAAAAAAAAAATTAAACTAATCAGTCATTTGAAAATAGTGCAGAAAGTAGAACTCATTACTTATTTTTAAAGGTAATAGTGGATGATTTCATCACTATCTTAATAACAGAAAGTAATGCATTCTCACTTTTAATCATGAATCAGATTTTTAAAATGTAACAGAATTTTATTTATTTTAAAATCAAGTATAAAGCATGGACTGAATTAGATGTGTACATGGTTTTTTTTTAAATTCACATTTAAATTTTAACTAGCATCCTTACTGCTTTATCCTTTCAGCTTACATTTAATTTTTAAAAAAATGTTGATAAACTTTAACTAGTATCCTTATTGCTTTCTCCTTTCAGCGTACTTTTAATGCTGTGCTGAATAAACATGGGATCAAGGATTGCTGCATCAACATCATGGCTGGAGACGACAAGTATGTCTCAGTGATTTTGTTTTTCACTCTTGTATCCATGAATCTCCATCACCTTGTTATCAGTCGTAACAAACCCAGTACACCATAAAAGACTAACTGTAAACAATGTTAGTTTGACAAGAGCATGCTGTCTGTAAAAGGCTACTGTAAACAATGTTAGTTTGACAAGAGTATGCTGTCTGTAAAAGGCTACTGTAAACAATGTTAGTTTGACAAGAGCATGCTGTCTGTAAAAGGCTGCTGTAAACAATGTTAGTTTGATAAGAGCATGCTCTCTACAAAAAGGTTCACTGTAAACAATGTTAGTTTGACAAGAAATACTCTCTATAAGAGGCTCAGTGTAAAATTGATAATAGAAGCAGCAAACAAGACTTACTTAAGTCAAATACACATGCACAGTATGCTTAAACTTTTTTTTACAACAGCATTTGAATTTACAATCATTACCTTCATTCTGATCATTATATTCCTTGATTTGCAAGTATTTATAATTTATTCAACTAACCTGAAAGTTAAAACTTATATATGGAATATATTTGTAATATAGTTATTCTTACTATTTTATTTCTCTTTGGTGTTAATTCTCTGATACATGCTATATACTGTTATAATTTATTTTAATATAATTTGTTCATTTTCTTAATTTTGTATGGTGTGTCCAGAGCACTGTTCACTTCACAAGAGGCTGTAGAAGATGGACCAATGCAAGGGGTGAAACTACTTCAAGAGGTTACAATAATTAAATGTTGAATATTTTACTCTAACTTTTATGTATAATTTATATCATTATGTATAAATCTTGCATGCATGTGTGTGTGTGTGTGTGTGTGTGTGCATGCATATGAGTTTATTGTGTGAGTGTGCAAGTTTGTTTTAGTCTCATTGCTAAATTATTTGTATACATGTATAATGTTGCCTTGCTTCCATGTTATCTGGTTAAATACATTTACTAAATCAAACGAAATACTAGAAATATTGAACAATGAGTAAGAAAGGAATATTATGATTTGATTTTATTATATTACAGATAAAGTCATGATTTGATACTATTATGTTACAGATAAAGTTATTTCCCTTTAGCAAAAATAAATTTTAAGAAGAGTCATTAGTTCAGGGATAGACTAATCATAGGCACCCATCCACCATGGAACCAGACGGTTTTCACCTGGTGCCTATTTTCTTCTACTCATATCTCTTGAAAAAAAAAAATGGACTGTCCTTATCAAAGGGGGCTGACTCCTGAAAATTTTTAGTTATTAATATAGTGCATAATAAACAATTCTGAACAAATTTTTATTTTGTACATATTTGTTCACTTGTTTCATAGGCAGCAGAGGGGAAAACTCATGTTCTGTTTTTTGGCATCACCTGTGGAATGTCAGCACCATTTGTTGCTGGGCAGCTGGATTATTGTCTTCAGCACTTAGAATGTTTCACACCCGTCCTTATTGGCTTTAATCCTGCTCACCAGTCTAGGTAAGAATACAGTTTTACCTGCTCACCAGCTCAAATAACTTCACTACTTACCTGTACAGATGAGAATATAGCTACATCTGTTCACCAGTCTAAGTAAGAATACAATTTTTAAAATGTAACAGAATTTTATTGATAAATAAGAATATAACTTCAACTGCTCACTTGTACAGATGAGAATATAGCTACAACTTCTCATCAGTCTAAGTAAAAATACAGTTTCACCTGCTCACCAGTCTAGGTAGGAATATAGCTATAATGTTCACCATTGCCATTGAGTATGAAATGACATCACTTCTCTTAGATAAAATTATAATTTATTGGTGTTTGCGAGTGTATATTGTATCAGAAAATAAAATCTTTAGGAAGCAACAGTGACAATCACACTATTTACTTCAGGGCAAAATGTTAACACCCATTTAACCTTCCTAAGTTCAATGCATGCTCACCAGTTAATATACACCTTGCTCACCAGTTAATTTAAACCCTGCTCACCAGTTAATTTACACCCCACTCACCTAATAACTTAAAATCTGCTCACCAGTTAATTTAAACCATGACACCAGTTAATTTACACCCTATTCACCATTGCTGATGGGATATGATCAGTTCTGGTTCTGCCTTATAACTGCATTCTCAAAATATCTCATGTTTTTTTTAGAATTCAAGCAAGAATACTAACTCCACTGTTTATTCATGCAAAAATACTGATCTCTATTATTTATGTATGAATAATGCTTTTGGTTATACAAGATTACTGTCCTGTGTTGGTTTAATGTAATTAATTAACATTCTTACTGCTGGTTTTTCAAAAATACTGACCTCACTCAGTTTATATACAGATATAGACCTCATTTTTAGTTCGAGCAAGAATCTAAACCCCACTGCTATTTCATTCATGAATTATAAACCTTAATGTTAGTTCATGCAAGAATTCTGGCATTGCACATAACCTCCATGTCCTGGAAAATGTCAAGTTTAATAAATTATGTAAGGTGACCAAAAAAAAAAAAAAATGTCCTCAGATAATAGTGTGCCACTAATGTCCTTGCACAGTATGACAAAATGTAAAAAAAAACTATGAACACACAAGAAGCACTCTGAAAATGCTTGTACTCAGATTGCTAGTAGCTTTTGACACTGTGGTTCCAGTAAAGACTGGACACTTATGGCTGAAGAATATATTGTTTGAATGGGGATATTCTTACTTACAAGGAATTTTGAGGTCAAATTTGGCATTTATTGACAAAAGTTTAAAGAGCTAGAGCAATCTGTCAACAATTTTTTTAATTTCATTTGTAGTATAGTCTTGATACATTTACGTTTGTGTTTCCTTAAATGGTTATGCATTTGTAGTATAGTCTTGATACATTTACATTTGTTTCCTTAAATGGTTATGCATTTGTCAGGCTTTGAAGCAAGAAACCATTTGCAACTGTTAGTTCTTATAGATTGAACGTTATTTGAGTGTTTACAAAATAACAAGTCAAGTATGAATACATATGCACACACACACACACGCACGCACGCACACACACGCACAAAACACTGCAATAATCTACTGTTATTCTATAAATAGTTTACATAGATGGTAGAAAGGTAATGAGCAGAAAAATCTGTAATAATGTACAATAGTCCAAATCTTCTTCTTAAAACTGCACTTTCATTATATATCGGTTATAACTAAATTTTAGTAGCTTTATTGCCAGACAATGCAAAAGCAGATGATGGAAGCAACTAAATCTTTATAAGGACAATTAGTACAGATGGACAGTGAATACAAAAAAAAAAATTTATAAGCAACTTGTATGAAGCTGATACTGTCTTGTATAGTTAGTGATTTAGCTTACTGTACTAACTTACATTTGGATTGTTCTTTTTCAGGAATCTTCCAATAGAAAAATGGAACAAAACATTTCTTCAGGGTGAGAAAATTTGATCCTATCCCCATTTTATTGAACTTTCTATCTATCTGTCTTATGTGATCTAATGTATTTGTCTGTATGTTATCTATCTATCTGTCTTATGTGATCTAATGTATTTGTCTGTATGTTATCTATCTATCTGACTATCTATGCTATTCTTGACTATAAATTATAGAAATAACTGCAGGTAACAATGTTTCTTATGAGACTTCCTAGAGTCTCTGAATCTTTGCAACTATTGCTCTAATTTGCTCTAATTGTCCTTCCATAAAACAGAATCTGTAAATTTGAAAGCATAAGGATCCAGTAGTATTTAAGTTTGTATTGTATATAAATGCCCATTAGATTTCAGTTAAATGTTTATAAGAACATTTAAGTCATGACTTATTTTAATCCACTGAGATATGCATTGAGATCTTTGGTAAAGCTTTTAAAACCTTTTAGTTTCTTTGTTTCTTTTTAACCTTTTTCAGTTGTGAAAGACCTAGAGGTTGCAGAGTCCCAAGGTCAAGGATTTCTCCTGAATCCTGTAGTTGGAGTGAGTGTGTCTGGCATACAGATAATTTGTTTTCAGGAACATTGTCATTAGTGACAATCAGCTCTGCGATCTGGATGCTTATTGCTCAATAATTTTTTTAAATTTTATTACTGACCCATTTCTAGATCTGATTGTTATGTTTTGCTTATATCAGTTTAATAATCTCTTATTGCTTGGTTATTATTTGATGCAAGTTAGGTTTTTGCTTAGGGCTTTGATATTATTTCATTTCTTTGTACTTAGAGGAATATGCAATTTAAATTACAACTTAATACAGGTTTTTTCTCTCTTGCATTTAAACTTTGATAATTATCCATATTGTACATATTATAATGCCATTTGATTTATAACCCTAATTTGATATTAACACTTATCTAACTCCATTTGGCGGATCCTAATTTTAGGCTGGCCTCCATCAACTTTTGGCACTTAAAATTTTACAATTTAACCTATACTAGCAGAGCTTTTGTTAACTAAAAAGGATTAATGATCTGTCTAATTATTTTTATCATAAGCCCCCACCCCTTATCAGTAAGATATGAAGAAGCTTTAATAAAAAAGCACCAATATATTTATTCAACCATATAACGGTCAACGATATAGTACAAAACACTACAGAAATTCTTTAAATTCCTAGCCCTTCATCATTATAATGCACATTTACAACACTTTTTCTTATTGTTGATAGAGATGATTTTAAACTGTTCATGGATGCTGAGGATTTTGCTTATGGTTTGTAATTTTCTAGCCTGAACCGATCACCGGCTCAAGCCGCATGAAAAGTGGAACTGCAACCAAACTTCTTCTAGAGTCCATCATGGTTTCCTCCCTTGCTTTTGTCTGCCAAGGCATTAAACTTAGGTAAATCCTACAATCAGCAATAACATGTGTGCTTTTCAGAATGGTCCATAAAATCTCATAATGAAAAAGTGGCTTTTCAGAATGGTTCATAATAATGAAATGTAATATTAACAGTTGGTATTGTTTGCAATAGTTGGTCTCATAAATTGTAGTATTGAGGATGAATAATTTCTAAGCAATTACTAAAATAATAAAATTGTATAAATATGAGTGAAGGAATCATATTGTTTGAAACGAGAATTTAATTTTTATTTCTTGTAGTTGTTACTGACTCTTCAAATGACAGGTTTGTTGTATGGTGATTCTGGTCCTTGTTTTCAAAACCTACCATTATTGTTGACAGTTTTACGGAGCAGTGGACACTAATACATTGTTTTATCAATTAACACTAGGTACTTAGGTAAAAGGCGAACTCAATAAAATTACAGCACAGGGATATTTCAGATAGAATCTGGCTGGATGCCAAATATAACATTTAGATAGTGTAGACAATCAAAACATATTTGCATTAACTATTGACTTTGTTGTACAGTTTTTCAGTTCATCTGAAATAATTAAATTATGTAAAAATACATTATAATATACATTGAAACTCATTCAAGTGTGTGTGTGTGTGTGTGTGTGTGTGTGTGTGTGTGTGTTGTGTGTGCATTATGCAAACATTGGATTTTCAAAGTTCATGTCAGACAGATTTGGCTATAAATTATAAATCCAAGGTTTATATTTTCATGTTTATCTAGTATTTCAGATTATCTTCAGAGCTATAAACAGGTCTGGGAGATAGTATATCAGAAGCAGTCTGACATCGCCAGTCTCCTTCAGTTGGCAGGAACTTGGTATGGCATATACTTTTTAATAGTAGTTACAAATTAAATAACTGAAGAACAATTTAAATACCAGTTAAAACAGACAAACTGTTTGAAGAACAATTTTAATAGTAGTTAAAACAGTTAATAACTGCTTAAAGGACAATTCAAATAACAATTACAATAGTAAGTACATTTTTGAAAAACAATTTATATAACAATAAATAACTTTTGAAGAGCAGTTGCTGGATAGATTCTCCAGTGTTCAAATGGAAATCAAGCAGTCATCTCAAAGGCAGCAACAAGGTAGATAATCCCTTTGAACCCCAGCTCTAAGACCAGTTTCTTGAGAACTCAGCACTGGACAGACAGTAATTGGATAACGCAATTCATGTGACTCAACCATAAGATAAATAATTCTTCATGCAGCATTTCTGGGGAAAATTGTTGTTTTTCTTTCTTTCTTTGTTTTGCTCTGCATAAGCTTTATTTTGATTTTCTTTTTTCTTTTTGTTTTAGTTGCTAAATACTGTTTCATTTGTTTTTACAGCCTGAGGGAAGGTGGCCATTTGTACTATATGGGTGCTGATAGTCTTGGAATCATGGGCTTGATTGATGCATCAGAGTGCCCCCCTACATATGGTGCAAGTAAATACTTTTCTTTCCTAATTGATATGTCAGAGGGCCCCCTCCCCTCTCCATTACATATAGTGCAAGTGTTTCTGTCTTAATTTTCTTCTCTCTTTCTCTCTTCTACTTTCTTCAACCCCACCACCACCACCACCAAGTTGTTTACTTTTATCTGTATTTAGTTGTATTACAATTACTGCTCTTATTTCTCTCTGACCATTTCATGTCTTTTTTTTCTTATATTCATGTGTCTTGGTTTCTTGTATTTTTACTTGAATTTTAATTTCTCAATTTTGTTTATATTTTCTTTTAATTAGTATGAGAGTATGATAAATGATTAATGCCCAAGTTTGTCCAGTGGTCAAGAGAGAATAATTAAATATCACAAGACAAAGCTGAAAATTTAAAATAGAAATTCACTATTTATTTTTTTTAATGTATGATGACGATGATTATTTAGTGTGAGTAAATAATTTGGTGCTTGTGTTAGACTGCATGTACATCCTCAGTAAAATACCATTGTGTTTGTCAATGTGCATGTGGTTAATGCCAATTAATTTGTGGTTTTTAGTATGCATCTAGTTCTTCATTGGGATGGTGTGTGCATTAATTGGTAGCTGTGATGTATGTAGTAAGATGGATGGGGTGGTGTATGTTGTAGGATGGGGTGGTGTACCTAGTAGGATGGGGTGGTGTATGTAGTAGTATGGGATGGTGTATCTCATAGGATGGGAGAGTGTTCATTGATTGATGAGTTGGGGAAGGGTACCAATGTTTAGACAGTGATGTATGTAGCTGTTGGTTGGGTGATGTGTGAAGTCATCTTATGATGGTGAGCCTTGTAATTGGTATAAGTAGAATATCTAGTTGGTGATGAAAAGAGTGTATCCATTGGTTAACGTTATGATGCTCCAATATTGATGGTACATCTGATTATTGGTGATTGGGTTGATTGCTGATGGGATTCAGTTTTCCAGCAGTTGGTGTTGATATTCCAGTATTGGTGGTACAACTGATTATAATTATTGGTGATGAGGTTAATTGTTCATGAGATTCAGTTGTCCAGTGGATGGAGTTGATATTCCAGTATTGGTGGGATGTCTATTTCTGGGGATATTGCTGATGTGGTTGATGGGGACTATTGGAATTGATGGGACTGATTGTTGATGTAATTAATGTGACCTATGGTTAGTGATGGTGATGGATTGTGGGATGGGGAGCCAAGTAGCTGTGGAGGCTTACATTCATTGGTTGATGGAAGTGGGTCTTGGATTCAGTGGCTGTTGTTGATGATGATTGTTGGTTGGAGTGTGTACACTGTTTAAATTGGTTTCCTCCATAAACTGCAGGTATGAGCATAGTTAAGATTTGTTGACAGAAGAAAGGTTTTTACCTACAAGCTATACAATATGAACACAGTTTAGTTCTCTTTGCAGATAGAAATGTTTCCATTGTGGACTACAGGTGTTAGCCTAGCTAAGATTGCTTTGTAGTTAGAATGGTTTCTTCTTTGAACTACAGTATGAACATAGCTAAAATGTCTTTATTTATAGCTGAAAATATAAAATATAAAGTACTTATTTTTAAATGGCACTAAACAAGAGGTACTTTTTTAGACAAAACTGATTGCAGGTATTTTCAAATTCTTTTTGTTCTTTTTGCTTTCTAAAATTGATACAGAAAAGTCTTTAAATAGTCTTGGTGTTAACTGCTAACTGACACGTTTTTACATCGCCTAGATGTTAATTGCTAACTGACATGCTTTAATAGTAGCTATATTTGTTGATTATTATTCTTATTCAGCATTTTAAAAATATATGGAGCACATTGTTTTACCAACTTCATAACTTTTGTTTTTTAACAGCCCAGTGTTTCTTTAGGTTAAGATTCCTTTTACTACAAATTGCATTTCTTTCTTTAGAAAACTATTTTCATCTACAAATAAATCTGTCTGACAGTTACGGTTATATTTACATTTACAGCTCTAGATGATGTAAGGGGTTTTTTGGAAGGAGGGTACTCCACCCTTGGCAATGCAGAGGGAGATCTGTCTCATTTGGTAATACAACAAAGTCTCTCATACATTTTTTCAAAAGTACATATTGGATTAAGGTTAAAAATTATTTCATAAAGTTTTACTTGCAGCCTAACAATAAATTAACATACCCTAAATGGTCAGGTCTGTACATAGTGCACAGGAATGTCATCAGTAACATGCCTTTGGCTGTGTCACAATGTGAGTCTTGTTGTCACTTTCATGTAAATTATATATGCATTATTTTTTAATTTGATGTTGTTCATCATTATAATCATAGAAATATTAAGTATTTGAATGTGTTGGCATGAACTCTGTCAGTTGATAGTGTGATAGAGTAAACTTGCCTATCCTTTTTTCTAAACTTAATTGTTGTATATAAAACTGAACCAAAGAATAGTTTTTTAATTTGAAACACAATTATCTGAATGCTATGATAATCCAAAAGCAGTTGATTTAATTTATTCTGGATATATACTGTACTACTGTCACTTTCCTTCGACATATTTCTATCTTTCATTATGCATTGTAATTTTGTTTGAACATTTTATGTTATTTTGTGATTTTTTTTAAAAACTATGAGAATTAGTAGTGTTCTTTTAAAAGAAAATTTTAAAGAATTTTTATAATATATATTCCTTTTCTCATTTTTCCATTGAAAGGGTGTTAATTTCCAGATATCAACTGAAGATTTTATGGACAAAGTTGTTCCCTTGCTCTCTGACAGGGATCTTGTCGTGTTTATTTACAGAGGTACATTTGCAGCAGTTTTTCTTGTATTGCTTCTGGACCGTGTTTGTATATGTATTTATTATAGCTTGTAGGGTAATTTCATATAGCTTTAATATGTGTGTGTTGAGTGTGTGCATGCTCATGTTCATTTTCATTGTTAGGCTTGTATGTTGATTTCATTAACTTTATATGTAATTATGTCATTTGTGGGTTGCAGTTGTGTATGATTTCAGTGGTTTATTTCTTGTGCGCTGGGCTTTTTATATACCTTTATGTATATGTGATTTATTTCACATGTGGGCTGGGATGTTTATATGACTTTGTATATATGTGGTTTGCTTCTTGTGGGCTGGGATGTTTACATGACTTTGTATGTGTGTGATTTGTTTCTTGCGGGTTGGGATGTTTATATGACTTTGTATGTATGTGATTTCTTGTGAGCTGGGATGTTTATATGACTTTGTGTATATGTGATTTGTTTCTCGCAGGCTGGAATGTTCATGTGATTTTATGTTTGTGTGTTTATAGTTTGTTTGAAATGTTATTCAGCTCTTTGTGTTTATCAGTTGATGGATATGCTGTTTATGACTTAGTAAACTAGATTATTGTGCAGGCTGGTATGTTTGTAAAATCTTTATGTGTGCATTTTACTGCTTTAGGAATTGTGGTTTGATTTCTTACATACAGCGTGTTTAGATGACTTTGTTACTATTAGTTACTTATGTGCTAGGATGTTTATTTGACTTTTTATATGTATGTGTCTTTCTGTTTATGAGCTGGAATGGATTATTTTAGACAGACAGACACAGTACATACGGACATAATCTATAACCACAGTACATACAGACAATTATAGCTACAGTACATGTGGACTCTGTACTCTATAACCACTGTACATATGGACACACTTTATAGCTAGTGTACTTATAGGCACAATCTATTACCACTGTACTATAGGACACTTAATCTATAACCACAGTACTTTTGGACACAGTATATAACCACAGTACATATGGATACATTCTATAAGTACAGTGGACATAAGTAGTTAATATATAACTTTCTATCAATCTGACCTACATCTTTGATTATAGCAAACATTCTCTCTCTCTCTCTCTCTCTCTCTCTCTCTCTCTCTCTCTCTCTCTCTCTCTCTCTCTCTCTCTCTCTCTCTCTCTCTCTCTCTCTCTCTCTCTTAGCTCTTACCTGGTCCCATACACCATTTACAGAATGTTGCCTAGCTACAATACAAGCCCATGCCTGATACCAAATGAATTCAATCAATTACCCCTGGCTCCAGTTAAGCACCCAAAACATTCTAACATGGCCACTTAAAACACTTTTTTGTATCCACTAAAAACTGTCTAGCATAGCCAACAAAAAATAAGTAGTATAGTTACAGTTAACAGCATAACCAATCATTGATAGGATTACCAGCTAGGTAGTTGGTGGATTTTATAAAAGTTATTTATTATTATGGATTTGTTGCTAATACTGTTTACAGAACAAGCCAGCATTGTAAACAAGCAAATTTGTGAATCTGCTTGTCACAAGGGCTGTATTATAGTATCAACAGAAAAGGTAAACTATTTCTTGTGCTTTCTGTAAGTACATATAATTTAACAATTATTTAAATGTGAATTTGCTTTTTTGTTATATGTGCTTACATTACTTCTAAATGTTTTTTCGCAATAATCATATTTTGTTCAGTTTTTTTATCATGTTGTCTGACAGTTTCTTCATATTATTTCATTGATTTTAATTTTATTTAACAATTCTGTAACACTCTTTAAAATAAATCTGTTTGACATCATTTGTATGTTTTATGGATTCTATCTTTTAATAATTTCTTTCATTTTTATATGTCATTATTAAACTACATTCAGTTTTAACAGACATTTGAACATCACTGAAACAATGATAGAACTTGCAAAACGTTATCATCATTCCATGAGAAATCATGGTTCTTATGTTTTAAATAAGTATGTGTGTATTGTATAACAGACAGGAGTATAAATATAAGCACTTCTACCATAATTAAGGACTATATAATTTTGTTTGGCTCTATGGAAAGTGAATTCATGTATTCAAAAATATCTTAAACATTTTCTTTCTGAATTTTTTACTTTTTGAACAGTTACAGTCACTAAAAGAGGATCCAGCAGTTTTCAGTGTGGCTGTGAAAATAGATCTTTCTCCTCTCAAACAAACTGCAGTAATTTCTGACAGCAAGCTTTGGGACTTAGTGTCTCTATTGTACCAGGAGCTGGCTGTAAAATGGACTCTCAATGCTGTGAGCACAGGTTCACATATCATTAAGGGCAAAGTGTTTAATAACAACATGATCGACTTGAAGGCCAGGTGGGTGCTGCTCCCCAGTTTGGGAATAATTGCTGTAGTCATACATCAGCGCTGGTCTTATTGATGCAATGCTAATTATCATGTTTTGCTATTTTGATTTAGAATTTCAGGACCTGCAGATAACATAATTTCTATGATTCAGTATATAATATTTCTTTATATGCTAATTGTAGTGCAAATTAACAGTTCTTTAAGAATTTTCATTAAATTCTTTTACTAACAAATATAATACTTATTAACACTATATTTGTGACTTTGATTAGGGAATTTCTTTTCCTGTAAAATACAATACTATTTAATGCTTGTTTTTTTGACTTAAAGTGCATGAATTTATTGTAGACTTGTAGAGTGCCACCTAACAAATGTTTTATGATGATGTGCATAAATTCTTTCTACATATAAACTATTACTGTCATGAGGTACCTTGAGTTGACCTTATAATAATGCATTATTCCAATTTTGCTGGTTAAGTATATATTACTTCTATGAAATACCAATGCAAGATGTATCACTAACTGTTGCACTGATAATGGGGTGAGGTTAACTCACAGCCCCCACTTAAGTTGCATAGAAATACTTTATACGCATCAGATAAAGTGCTACTTAATAATACTTGTTTCATTAATTAGGGCAGTGGTTCCCAAACTTCCTCATTTCATGGAGTCCCTAGCATATCAGGATTTTTTCCATAGCACCCTTTTTGTCAACTCATAATAGGGGGCATTTTTGTTTCCCTCAAAAATTTGGAATATCTCAAATAAAGTGCTACTTAACAATTGTTTCATGACTTGCGTAATGGCCTTCAGACCTTAGTTTTTCTAGTGCATAGAATAAAAGCACAAAAGAGAAACTTTTTATGTGTCTCTATAGAGATATAATTTTTTCTTGTATAGTATTTTTACCACAGTGCCGACAGGTATAGGCCTCCTGTTGATGTTTGCAGGATTCATTTTACTTTTTGTGTGTCTCCTACAGGACAACTTAATAGTAGGATTTCCAACAACTCAGTAGTAGAGTTTCTAACAAGACAATAGTAGGATTTCCAACAAGACAATAGTAGGATTTCCTACAAGACAATAGTAGGATTTCCAACAAGACAATAGTAGGATTTCCAACAAGACAATAGTAGGATTTCCAAGACTGTCATAACAATGAGTGGGTTCTGTATATTCTATCTTTCATGCTCTTCCTCTCTACTTACCCAACCAAGGATAATTTTGCTTCTGTAGTATACTTGACCAATCCATACTCTATTAATCTCCAGTTGAATATTTATTTTTGTATAAATTGTACACTTTAATTAGTATTGGATTTTAAGTATTTATCTGTTGAATATATATATTATTTGTGAGTTTCTCTTGCAAAAAATGTTATATATTTTTTATGCATATTTTTATTGTTTGTTTTTCATTTGAAATTGCTGTATTTCTCTGACATATGTACAATTTTAATGTGTTAGTTTTTCACATGAAGGTGTTGTTTTTCAGTATTTTTCACATGAAAGTGTTGTTTTTCAGTAATGTTAAGTTGTTTCACCGTGCTGTTGGAATCATCCAGGTATGTCAGAGTTATTTTTATGGTATGTTTCGGTTTGAACTACTTAGTGCTTAAAGAGGTTTTGTAGGTTCATTGCTTGCTTTGATATTTTCTTCTCAGTTTTAGTCTATCGTTTCTGTAGACAGTCGCCTCCTGTATATAGACATGTTGCATTTCATACATATGGGAAATATATGATAATCTACAGTGGACTTGTCAGTCTCTCACTGATGTTCAGGTTTTTTCTTTTGCTTTGCTGATTAATTTATTTTCATTGACATAAATTAGTTATTAATGATGTATTAATATATATATATAATAAATACATTAATATGTATATTTAGAGAGAGAGATAAAATCTCTAATTATATGTTTAATGACATAACTATCTCATGCCTATATTTTGATTGATAGTTTCACTAAATTAGGAAAATTAAAATATAAGTTAAATCTTCATTGCATTAATTCTGAATGATATGTTTACTTGGACTTCCACCCTGAAAGCTATTGCAATGTTTGTGTGCTTGTTTAGGATGGAGTCAGTGGTACAAAAATTGTTTTCATTAGTACTCTTCCTATGGCCATCTTGATTTAAAATTTGCCTTGCAACCTAGTGGTTGGTGGAAGGATATTTTCCATTATTAATTAATGCAGCCATAAGGGTGGATTTTCAACTCGTTTCAGCATATCTCTGGTTTTCCTGTGGAGACATGTCGTGATTACTTACTACGGTCTTTATATGGAGTTGATGACCTAACAGACACTATTCGTACTGCTCCAATTGCTGACCACATCAAAATAGGCTCCAGCAAAGAAAAGGTAAAAATATAAGTATGTGTGTGTAAAAGGTATTTTGGTAAAATATACTTTTTTAATTAAAACTATTCTTTATATAATGTTATAATTATGCTTATTTATATATATATATGTGTGTGTGTGTGTCTGTGTCTGAGAAAGAGAGAGAGAAAGGTATTTTGGTAGGATATACTCTTTTAATTAAACTATTCTTATTATAATGTTATATAATTTTGTGTGTGTGTGTGTGTGTGTGTGTGTGTGTGTATGTGTGTGTGTGTGTGTGAAATTGATGTAGTTCAGGCGAGTAATTTAATTTTAATATATTATCAAATAGGTTTCCTATATTGGTAAGCATTGCATCTTTAAAAATGTTTTCTTGTGTTTGATACTCCTTGTAGGCTTATTCTGGGTTTTACCTGCTTTAAAATTTTGGCTCCCATTTTTGTATGTTCCCACCATCACCCAATTCCCAAATGGCAGTCTTTATTGGGTGCATTTTGAGGCAGGTGTTTTTAATTTACAATAACTAAGCCAGTTTCTGTATACACAGTATCTGTATTTTACAGGAGCAATAAGAAATTGAATTTGGAATAAGTTAATATTAATTGTACACATACAACATCCAATGATTTTTTTTTTGATTTTTTTTTTTTTAAAGTAAATATATCAACATATGATAAAGTGCACAGATCTGAAACATATTCAGCATACTTGCTTACAAAAGTCTTGGAGCTAATGAATATGTTCTATGAAATATATAGAATCAAGGAAAATCTTATTCAATATGCATTATTTATTGGTGTCGCTTATTCCATAAAATTCATAACTTGGTTTTATTGAGCATTTACTGTACCTACTCATTACAATCTCACTTTCAGTATGTGTCCTGAATAAGAACAGCAATTACATGTCGTTTGTTTTCTTACTTTGGGTATGGTGAGGGCTTAATCCCTTCAGATCTGTACTTTCTTTGATTAATTCACCTGTCTTGAAATGACTCCTTTTCTTTTAACCCTTATTATTCTGAGACAGGTGGTTCCAGTTGCACTGCTTGCAGTGCTTCTCCAGTGCAGTATCGTGGAGGCACAGAAAGTGCTACAGCAGCAGCCAATCATTCGCCAAGCCATCTTGAGTGCTCTCAGCCAGAAGTCACAGTCATAATGAAGTTTTCAGTGTAAACTGGAGAGTCACTATTGACATTACAAAGTTTACACATGGCTAGCATTTGTAGTCAGAGTTCTAGTCAAAAGGGTATGTAGTCTGCTGATCAAAATGATCCAGTTAAAATTCATAGGGGTGTAAGTGTGCTGAACTGAAAGGATGCTTCACTCACTCCATCCTCAACTTCATTATCATGTTAAATGCAATCAGTTTCATCATCCATAACTTAGTCTTCACTTTTCATTGCATATTGTTTAACCCCTTAATTGTAATTTACATTCTTCAAATTTATGAGTTGAGTCAATAGATTTAGGTCATATTGATGAGAAGACAATTCTGCCAAACTTATTAAATATCTCTTTTAATTTTAAATTTTTCCATTGGGTTTATTCTAAGGATGTAAGAACACTAATAGATCGCTGGGAATGAAATAAAAATTATCATAATATCTTGGTACTGAAAGGGCTATTAATGCAATTGCTATTCACTTTCACCTTTCTGTCAAGTTCGCTGGCAGAATCGCTTAACAGTAATAGGTGAACAATAAATTCTTACATCTTTTTCAGTTACAAGAGAGATATGGGGTAGCATATTGATGGTGCTGTAAAGTCCATTGTTATATTATAACTAAGAAAAACTAAACAAGATTTGCATATTCTTATCTGTAATTCACCGACAGGAGATTACTTTTTTTCCAGCGTTACCGCCATCAATCCCAAGTCTCTAAAGGTGCTGCATCATAGGATATATCTAATCCCATAATATTTCTTTTGAGACTAATATGGCATAACCAGTGAAAGTACAAAGTTAATAAACAATAGTATATTAAACTTTATTAATAGGAATGAAGTATGAACAACGACTAACTCTTTCCAAAAACATTTTCAGAATCAACCATTTCCGTTCATTTGCATTCAGTATGGCAGTTTGCAAAGAACATTTTGCAGTAATACAGAATTATTTTAAAATATTTTATCAACAATGCATTTTTTTGTTGTTTAGCTTTTTAAGAACTAGTTTCTTAATATTTTAGTTCAACATCTATAGACTACTTTGTTTTTGAAAAAGAAATTTTAAATATACAACATATAATCACATAACCAGACCGTGTAAAAGAGATAACCAGAAACATCAATTTAAAAAATTTAACAGTAATAAAAATATATAGCAACAATATGATTTAGCAAATCTCGTTATACATATATATTACTCAAGGTCACTTGTTTACTAGGCCATGAGTATAATTTTACAATCACTCTTACTAAAATAATTTCCCTACTTTTTTCTTCATCAGAAATATCTTTAGCATCTGTAAATAATACCACCGCTCTCCACCCATTTGTTAATTCTTTAAGTGCTCAGTGTAAAAATATATTTTGAATAATCTGTGATATTTCGCTTAAAATGCAAAATGTAATATATTTATCAGCATCAAGTACTGAACTAAAAAAAAAATGTCTATATAAAATAATCTGACCAAGATTCCTCTGTGCAATTTAAAGAAATTTTGGAAAAAATTCTTGTTTATATTGGCATTTATTAATTTGCTGTCACATGTATGTTATTTGACATCATGGCAGTCAAGCTTAGCAATATGGCAGTTGGGTGCAACAGTCAGCATCACTGTTATGTACAGAAAACCATTGTGATTTTAACTTACAGTATTGCCAAATTTTTCTGTTACATTATTAGTTTAGTTTCCATGGCAATGTAATTATTACCTCTCTCATTAATGACATGCTGTTTTTGTCATGGTTGTCAACATTGGGTGGTAACTCCGACTGTGACCACAGCTTTAGCTTCATTAGTTTGTCAGCCTATTTGTCACTCTTAAAGCGGCGACTGTCTTCTTATGTGCAAAATTAAGTAATGGTGTTATTTTATTTGTAGAAGCGAACGTAATTTTTTCTCTCAAAATGTCTGGTAATTACCTGTTGCTCAATGAGCACATTTAGTCCAGACAACTAGCATATACATCTGCACAGTAAGAGAAGTTGATGCCATCTTTTTCTTCAAATAATTGTGTGCTATTTTATAAATTGAGTTGTTTAATATTTCACATGATTTATGTATTGCTTGTCTTGCCTGCGGTTCTAACTCTTTCTTAACATGGGTAAAGAATGAGCTGTTGCTTTAATCCTCTAACTCAGGGTGATCCAATTTATTCAACCCCAAGGGCCACATAAACCAAAAATTTAAGTTCACAGGGCATTACTGATAAAAAATTTAATTATACCATATAATTAAAGAAATATATTTTTGTATGAGTATGGGTAGTTAGACATGCTGCTCTGGCTGCTACTGTGTGTTAAGCTAGGGTGGATTTTTTTATAGAGATGCCAAAATGTATTTATTAATTAAATCTTTCCCCATCCTTTTTCTTTCTTTATATATATGTTATAATGTTTTGATGTGATCACAACTGTTTTCTTTAGCATTATATGTAAGAAATGTACATCAGGAAATACAAATTAAAGCAAATAGAGAAGTGTTAGTTTTATTACATTATGATATGTAAAAACTTTGAATTCTTCTTGCTATAACTAAAGAATTGAAAGAAAATCTTGAATTCTTGGTATAACAAAAGCTTTGAAAGCTCTTAATATATAAAACTTTTCTCATTTTGGTATAGTAAAAGATTTGAACATATTTATCTGTTGTTAAGATAAAAACTTTCAATCTTTCAACTGTTTTGGTTTTGTAACAAAAGAATTGTTAGTTTTAATAGTTCTGAGATTTACAGTTGTGAATTGTTTAGTATAACATAAGTATTGATAACTTTATTATTGTAATTATTGAGATATACTGAACTGTTCTGGTACAGAAAAGAATTGATAGCTTTATTACATTAGTAAATGAGATATAAAGCTTATGAATTATTGTGATACAGGGGAAGAATTGACAGATTTATTACATTAGTAAGTGAAATATAAAACTTTTAATTGTTTGAGTACAACACAAATTTGTAGCTCTCACCAGCATATCCATTTCTAAATATTTTAATTTTTTTTTTTAGTGGGTACAACTCCATGGGTGCACATCATATTATTATTCATCAAATTACTGATTATGTATTATATTTCAGTTTTCCTCACAAAAGTATTGTTAGATTGAGTCCAACCTAACCCTCTGCTGAATTTTTCTTACTACTCACTGATGCAAAATTTGGGTGAAAATGGATTTATTTTTAGCACATTAAATTCACGCAAATTATTTTTTTTCAGGTAAATTAGTTTAGCCATTAAAAAAAAATGCCTGTAGTTATTACTGTAAAGCACATTGAAAACTGCAAGGTTTCTGTTATCTGATCACTTCCAGCGATTGGACAGTAATTTCCACAGAAATGCAGAAATTTCAAAAGCTGACATTTAAAATGTTGGCTCTGGTATAGAGGGCAAGACAAGTGAAAGCAGAGAAAACAGTGTATTTGTTCAAGACTGACTCTATGTATGCACAGTTCTGACTACATTGAATCATATATTCTGTTAGAATGAACAAAATAGAAAATAAATGAAGAACAGAAAAGTCACCATTATAAGACATCCACACACCGATTTCTTTTAACCATTTTCTTCTAGGTCCTAAAATAAGTCAGATGAATGTCAGTCAGATGATTCTCTGCCCACCATGGCATAACATTACAAGTATTACCTATATAAGAGTACATATATAAAATAATTTATGGGAATGATCAGTCCTAAGATTTAAAAATCTCATAGCCATTTAAACAGATGGCAATTTTCAGAAATACCAAAAATGTTATGTTTCAGAAGTAGAGTATTTTAGACTTTTGAAAATGTAAAGCACATTCCTTAAATTAAAATCATTTAAAAAACATAAAGTTTATAGTATATAATTGCTCCTAAATAGCCTATCTGTTTCGTAAAAATTTGTGGAAGATGCTAAAGTAACCCGGTATTTCGACAATCATCTTGATTACTGTTACAATACCAACAAATAGGATTCACCTTCATTTCAAATAATCAATAATTTAAATATTTTTTGTTCTTTTTAAAGTAATGTTCTAGGATGCATTGGAATGTGTTACAAATATTTTTTTAAATGTCTGGATGTAGTTATGTAATAAATTTTTGACTAGTTGTGGGGAAAATTAAAACAAAACACTGACATGGCTATATGCTGATACTAGTGATTGGTATTTTACATTTTAATAAATCAAAATTTCAGTTTTTTTTAATGCCTGGGTACTTATTTAATAATTGCAACAATAGAAATATGGGGACAGAGATGAAAATTTTATTTTCATCACAACATATGGATTAGTTTCCATGGCATGTAAGGTGTACTGTTGTCATAGTTCAAGTACACAAATTACCCACCTGAACTTACAATTCTCATAATGAATAATTTCTTTAAAGCATAAATGTTGAAATGTCAATATATTTAATATTTAGGCATTCCTACATTCCCAAAAGTTAGTGTTGTTTTTTATCCTAGATAACAACAGGTTTGTAGTTGTATAACAGTACTGATTTCATGTTCAAGTTTGCTAAATTTAATAAATATGTTTACCAGAGTAGTCTACCTTACTTTAAAGATAATGTTGACTTTGGGTTACACAAAATGGAGTGTAGCAAGGATAGATCCAATCTATTCCTTTCCTAAGTCTGGTTATTTATGCTGAAATGCGACAGCAGCATCACATTCTTTATGAAGCATCAGCATAGATTATATTATTTGGGGGGGGGGGTAATTTATGGCAAAAAAAATGTAAAAATTGCCCAAAATATCAAAGGCTTCTGGACAAAATAATATTTCGTGTAGAAATTTGATTAGTATAAACTTTTAAAGAAATGTACACATTTATGGTCAGCATCTATACTGTAGACCTATATGTACATCATGAAAAATTCTATATTTGCTAAGTTCTGAACAGTAAGTGTTATTTTGACCATTTCTTAAGGCACTCTTTGATTTTTAATTTTGTGATTTATAATTATAATTTACTCTAAGAAAAGTAAGAAATACATTTTAAAAACCTATTCATGTAGAAATATATGTTTAATTGTATGAAAGGTTTGATTGTAATTTATAACAAAATTATCAATCTGTATAAATCACTATTTACTAATGGTTTACAGTTGTTTATGTATTCATTGTGAAAATGATCATTTATATATTTAAGTGAATTAAAGAGTATTTTCAGAATGGATGTACTTTAAAATCTTTTATCCTTCCTGTAAACTTTATAATTTACTAAGAGAATTGATAAATTATAAAATTTAAACCACTGGCATCTACTTTTTAGGGAGATGTCAGTGTTTTAAATTTTATAATTCATCAATTCTTACCTCTCTGTTTGATATAACTCAATATCACATCTTGCTGATTTGTAACTAAAGTAGAGAAGTCAGTTTGGTCCTTTTCACTTAATTTTGGCCACATTGTAATTAATTACAATAAACATATGCACAATTGTAACTTATTACATTAGAATTGCACAAAATCTTCATACAGTATAACTCATCGCATTAAACACATGCACAATTGTAACGCATTACACCGAACATGCACATGATCATAGCTCATTACAGTAAACATATCCAGAATTGTAACTCATAAAATCAAACATGGATATACTTGCAGCTTTGTAACAAAGAAACTCATATATGTATATACTTATAATTTAGTAAGAAAGATTTTCATGTAGTGCTCTCAATGTACTATAACATCTAAGAAAGGTACTCATGTAATGCTCTCAGACAATGTACTATAACATCTAAATGTACTCATGTAGTGCTCTCAGACAATGTATTATAACATCTAGAATATATACATGATTGTGGACAGAATTAAGACAATGTTTTCAAACATCTAGAATAGACACAATTGTGGACCTCAAACCAGTGGGAATGGGTTTTCCACAAGCAATAAACAACAAAAATTGACTTTGAATCATTTATTAATGTTATTGTTATAATAATATACAAGGAAAATGCTTATTTTAAAAAAAATCATTCATTCATTGGTAAAAATTGCAAGCAGTAACTCTGAAAACCCTGTGAAACCAGACTAAAGCAACTCTAGGAAAGATTTAAGGTAGAATGTACACAATGCATATTTTTTTCATAAACTCACTAAATCAAATCTGGAATATAAATTCATCTATATACATTATATTACAGTAAGAATCTAAAATGAGGCAAATGTGATGAAAACACTTAACTGTATATATAATAAAAGGCACACACATAAATATACAAAATTGTAAAAATTGAACTGATATTGTTACCTTTAACAATAACAGAAGAAAAATTGAAACATTAAGCACAGTCATATACCAATGCCAGTTTTACAGGCATACACTGCATAAAAGCACACAAGGAACCCTTATAATAAATACAACAGAATTTTTCTTTCATACACTCAGGCATTTTATGGCACAGATAAAGCCCTTTCACATAACACAGACTATTCAAACCCAAATAAAACCCTTTCACATACAATATTACATTAACATATTGCTCCAACTCACAGTAAATGTAATGCCTAATACACGTCACAGTGCATTTTTTGTGCATTCATGTTAATCTGTTAACAATCAATGATTTTTTTTTTTAAATAAGGAATGCTGGAGAAATCAGTATTCTGAATCAACCCGCACATTCCATGAGATGGTTCCACGCTTGTCACAGGTTGGCAAGTGTATAAACTGTTTAGAGATGAAGGACAACCACATTGAGAAACAGATTTCCAGCGTTATTTTTTTGTTTGTTTATCTCGAAAGTTTTTATATGGTCAGAGAAACCCTTACAATCACTCTACTCTTGGTAGGTAGATTCTGTGTAGATATAATAATCGTCAAAGAAAATGAAAAGGTACTCAAAAGTGGGTCTTTCTTCAGCATTCTTGTCCCAACACTTCAGCATGATATTGTAGACTCGGTCTGGTGAGCAAGGCTGTTTTGGCATACGATATCCACGCCCCACTTGTTCTAGCACCTCATGGTTAGACAGGCCTGAAGATAAATATGCCAGGCATGGGTGATAACCATTTGTCTTCTACATATAAAGCTTTTTCAAATTTTTTAATAAACAGCATTCCTGATTCTAAACTATATATCAACCTGCATTCAGGAGTGCATTTTTTAAAAGTAAGCAGTTTTAATAAAATTATTGCTACAATAAACAACAGATCATAAGCACAGATCGAAAAAGAAATAGTGCAGCTATGAACCATAGGCATAGAATGAATAATAGTACAGATACCGACCATATGAATAGATAAGTACAAAGATTCATACAGACCATATTATAATAGTAAAATTCAGTCCATAGTTAAGTTCAGTAGTACAAATACTATTAGAAATATTAACCATAATATATCGAATTATAATAGTAGGCATACAGGCCGTACATGAATCATAACAGAATGAATACAGGCCATCATAGAATCAGAATGAACACAGGCCGTACATCGAATCAGAATGAATACAGGCCATCATAGAATCAGAATGAATACTGACCGTACATCGAATCAGAATGAATACAGGCCGTACATCGAATCAGAATGAATACAGGCCGTACATCGAATCAGAATGAATACAGGCCATCATAGAATCAGAATGAATACTCACCGTACATCGAATCAGAATGAATACAGGCCGTACATCGAATCAGAATGAATACAGGCCGTACATGGAATCAGAATGAATACACGCCGTACATCGAATCAGAATGAATACAGGCCGTACATCGAGTCAAAATGAATACAGGCCGTACATCGAATCAAAATGAATACAGGCCGTAAATCGAATTAAACAAAAGGACAACATATCTAGATGAAGATATTCGTGGTGTCTTTTATCTTAGCTCACGGGTCTATATTTTTTAATTAATAAAATGAATGCAACTTATAGAAAAATCTCGGCTAACCACTCGATATAGCTATCAGACAGTTACTCACCTGGATATGGAACTTGTCCCTTTGTCATAATCTCGTGCAGCAGAATTCCATAAGACCAAACATCTGACTTAATTGTAAACTTGCCATAAAGGGCGGCCTCTGGGGCTGTCCATTTGACTGGAAACTTGGCACCTGTGAATAGTAAGTCTTTATTACTATAAGTGTTCACTGAGCCTTACAGAGGATACAGTTCATCACAAATTATATTGCGTGATATACGCAAGCAGTGCATTAAAAATTTCAATACAAAAACTCGCGAGCATTAAAAAATTGGCCATTTTTATACATTGATCCTTCAGTCAACTTTCGATTGGTTGGCACATCTCAGCCAAATCAACTTAAGACCGATTCGACTGGAAATTAGTTGACAAACTACCTACAGTAAGAATTGGCAGGTTCAAACTCAAAAATTTCAGTATGGTATATGGACTGAAACGACAGACGCGCTTTAAGAGCTGAATAAAGGCACAATAAATCATGCTGGGAAAAAAACCCCGAAAATAATGCTGTAAAACAAAACAACGCTCTTTAATAGATGAATAATGACAATATAAATCGTGTAAGAAGATTTTTCCATTTTTGCACTACATTCTTAAGAGCCTGTTCACTCCCTGTTCGACTTGTTTTGGGGTTTTGTTTATTTTAAAAAAAAGGAGCTTTAACTTCTTCAATAAACCTCAGCTCCGTAAGTAATGTGTATTACTATGTTAATATTATATTATTAATAAAACATGACAACCGTAATGCCATGAATTCACTTTCCAGTAATGAAATAGAAGTCATAAACATGCATCAACATAAAATAGCATTCAGCCAAGATTGTTCAGAATCAACCCATTATCAACAAAACAGGCCTGTCGCCATAAAATGACTCCTGAACTTTAAGTGTGCATTTATATGTGCGTGTGGATAGATAGATAGATAGATAGATAGATAGATAGATAGATAGATAGATAGATAGATAGATAGATAGATAGATGGATGGATAGATAGATCGATAGATAGATAGATTATAACAGGAAATATATAATAAAACAACTGAGCTTGCGTCAAGAATGACAAAAATCATATTCGCTGAGCTACTTTAAAATCTGCTATCCTCTTGTAATATACATGCACGCATATGAGAGAAACAAATATTGTTTTATCGCAATTTCTGTGCTATTTGCTTGAATCCCAGACACTTTCTTATGTATATAAATACATACTGATGGCTTGTCTGTTCTTGCACCATGTGTGTGTGTCTGCTAATTTAAAAGCTGAAAAGTTGCAAAGACTTTTGCAATGTAAGGCTTTCGTTGTGCACGCGTGGTTTATAAAAATATAAATTGCAAGTTTGCATGCAAGTGTTACGCCATTTGCACTTTGCCGACCAATCAGAAATGACCATTCTCTGTGCGCGATGGCTCTAGGAAATACCTTAGCGCCATTTCTGTGCAGTCTTCATATGGATTTTAATAAAACATGTAGAAATACTCCTGTTATGAAAAGCACATGCGATATTTAATAAAAACAAGAAGAAGCACCCGTCTGCAGATTCATCCACTGAAATATTAAATTCAACCAATGAGATTGTAACATCTAAAATTACTTTTTTTTATAGGGAAGCATTTGTTCCTTTTTCTTTTACTATACTTTCACCATTTACGTACCTGCTTGAGGGTTGTACTCTCCGTCTGTGATGGCTTTGGCGAAGCCAAAATCTGCGACCTTGACAATATTGTTCTCACCAACCAGAACATTCCGGGCTGCCAAGTCACGGTGTATGAATTTTTTGGCTTCTAGAAAGGACATGCCACTGGCCACCTGTCAGTTCAAAATTAATGTATCTTGCATCAGTGATTTAGGTCATGCTTTTTATAGATGTTTAATCTCCATTCCTTTTGCTACAACCTACTTCATTGACCTGCACCCCTTGCAACCACCACCACCCCTTCACATGCACCCTTTATCATTAAGCGAAAATAATTGCATTTAGGTTGAAACTCTCTGTTGCATTATTTTTTTTTATAAATTTGTACAGGAAAAGAGTGAACTTTTTAAAAGGAACTAATTTTGATTTTATTTAACATAATAAACACACTTTGCCGGGACTGATGAGAAATTTTATTTAATACAATAAACATACTTTGCAGGGACTGATGAAATATTTCATTATTTTCTGATTTTACAAGATGGTGAACATGCAATCATATTATGTAAGATTCTGTTTGTGTAAGAGGTCAACTGGTTTGTTATAGACAAATAAAGTATTTAAATTTTGGTTGTACAACACCCTTAACTGGTTTGTTATAGACAATTAAAGTATTTAAATTTTGGTTGTACAACACCCTTAACTGGTTTGTTATAGACAATTAAAGTATTTAAATTTTGGTTGTACAACACCCTTAACTGGTTTCTTACAGTCTATAAAGTACCAGCATTCTGGTTGTGTAACACATTAATGCTGCAATAGTCTTTTCGTGCACTTTTTGTAACAAAGTGACAAGTTTATTGTCCATGTTATTACTGTCAATTCCACGTGTTTCCCTTCTCACGTTGTAGAACACTGACTGGCCACTATTCTCTCAAGGCCATCTGGTGTTCCGTCGTATTAGTTCCATTGTAGCAATTTCCAGTAATTTCCTTCGTACCAAAAATTGCTCGATGTAGTCAGCATACTTTGCCACCATACATCAATGGAGTGCAGTGTATACCTTACACTTACACAATGCAGTAGATACTTCACGACTACCATGGTTATAGCAGTTTATAAGCAAAAACCAGGAGATTCAGGTAAAACAAGGAAAGGCCACTTACTTATTACCTGTAAAATATAATCAAGGAACAAACGCTAAGTTTCCAGTTCATTCATCTTTAACTCCATTCTTTCTTACATTCAAGTCAACTTACAATTTACTGCAACATTATTTATTAGCCCGATACACACAAACAGCATAATAAATAGAGCATATAAGTTTTATGAGCACATTCACCAGAAACAATGTCAAGTGTTTAGCATACTATATACGAGCATCTTAGTTCAAAAGTTTGTAGAAATCAATAGTCTACTCACATAATACATCTCTTCATAAAATGCAAGTTTAATATATCAATAGCAAAATGCATGAAATATTTCTAAGTCCATTCTTTTTCAATCAGTCAGTGAACTCACCATTAAGCCGCCTTTCATGACCGGACTTCTTGCCACTCCAAATTCAAGTGATTAGACAAAAGAATTCTCTACAGCAGGTAACCTTTGATCTCAGCCCATTGTCTGCTTTCGTTCCCATAAATCTTAACCATTGAATAATAAAAACTACTCATCCAGTTGGAACGGGTTTGGATTGCATCAGCAATTTCTAGCATATTCTCAACTCGAGTGTTTACTGCAACTCTGACACCTACAAAAATACCATCATAAGGAGTGACCAAGGTCGGGTCTCTTTAACAATTTAACACTTTATATAACAATTAAGTCTAGAAATAGATTTTTTTTTTAAATTACAAAAGTACAGTGTGATAATAACAGATCTTAATTCAAGGGAAATCTACAAAATAGCGATTACGAATATGCAAAAAGTGGTTGCATAAATCAAAATAAAAACTGTAAAATATTTTGTATTGTTTTGAAAAGTATTTCATAGCAGGAATGCTAAAGCTTGATATTTTAGTTTTGTATTTATTGGTGTTGGTAGATGCATGAAATGTTATAGTACTATAGTTATAGTGCAAATGCTATAGTACTATAGTTATAGTGCAAATGTTATAGTGAACATTTTAAAGTACTATAGCTATAGTACTATAGTTATAGTGCAAATGTTATAGTACTATAGTTATAGTGAACATTTTAAAGTACTATAGGTATGCTATAGTACTATAGTGCAAATGTTATAGTACTTGTGATTACAACGCCACTCAGTTAATGGATATTATTATTAGTAATTAAGTAATCATCCAAAACTAATTACAAGTGATTAGAATCTTAATTTATTTTATTAATGCTCCTGCAGCAGACACCACTCGTCTCTCTCACTTTGGCGGATATACTGGTGCTGTAAACGTTTTCTCTCTTCCACAACATTAAAGATAAATATTTACTGTCACACAATATTCCTTAGGTGAAAAACGTCTTACTAAAGAGAAGAAAAATCCGTCTTTAATCTATATTTAGTAAGCCCCCATTCACTCACTTTCTTCTCCAACATAAGGTTATCAATATGTGTAAGAAGGTCAATAAATTTATTATATCAACAATCAAATATACAGATTACTTGACATCAATATTTCCATGAAACCAGGTTCGATATTACACAATCATTTATCCAAAAAATACAATTCAACAATTTAATACAAATCACAGGATAGTTCTTACCAGAGGATTTTAGTGGTGGGACCCTTTGATTTCAAATGAAAAGAAAAAAAAAACCTCTTCTGCATACAACATAGATTTATATAGATTCCTCTCACTGCCAGGGACCTTCCGACCGCCAGGGCCCTTGTGCATTACACAACCTACATAATCCATTTCTACGCCAGTGTCTATAAGCAAATATTTTTGATGATTAGTTTTTGACCAAAGACAAAGCTGATTAAAAATAAACATATTTTATGTTGCAATTTTTACTCTCCTCCCTCCTTTTCATAATGTCACACTTCCCCCCCCCCCCATCACACATTTTTTACGTTAAATAAAGGTAGACATTCCCTTCTTTTCTCTAAATCAAAATCAAAATAAGAAATGGAGGGTTTTTTAAAAGTCTCACAAACTAGCAGACATAAATTGTAATGATAAATCTTTTAATTACGTTATTTTATTATTTCACATATTGGTTTCTGCTATTATTTAAGAATAAATAAACACAGGTACCCACCTGTGCCGCCATATCAATGAGGCTGGCTATTTCTAGATGTTGACCGTCGTTGCGCAGGTAATCCAGCAGACTGCCCTTGCTCATGAGCTCCGTGATGATGTAGATGGGTCCATCTTTCGTGCAGGCTCCGAACAGGCGAACTAGTTTGTTGTGGCGACAGTGCTTCATTATTTCGGCCTCTTCCAGGAATCTTTCAGGTGACATAGTGTCTGGTTTTAACGTTTTGATTGCGACATATGTCTTATCGAACATTCCTGAAACGGTGGGATTTTTCATATTTGTAATTACAAAATAAGTATGAATTTTCAGTGTTTGAGCCATTCAGTATTAAATCTTAAAATTATGTTAATTTAGAAAATTAAAACTTAAATATTCAAGAAAATAAAATATCTTTGATTTTTTTCACAAATACTATTTCCATGCAAAGAGAAAAGGCTGTATTATAAATAGCGCTTCGCCGTAGTCTGTTTTATTTAATCTGGTAGAGACCCAATGTAGGTCAACGCATACGTGCAAAAAAATGAGGAAAGGTGTCTACCAACGATCAAGCAATTGAAACACCGTCAGATAGAGCGACAGACTATTACAAAATATTCATTACTTCTTACGTTAAGAAGTATTGTTTAAAAGTATGAATTATATGTTTTCATGATTTTTATATTTTATTCTTTTAATTTTCAATTACGCCATTGAACGTTTCTGCACCATGAATATGCACTGCGCAGTGTGTGGAAAATACATTTGTTTTAAAAACGATTGCCACTGATTACAGAAAAGATTCGCGAACTTCAACGACCAAGATTATTATATTTGTTGACCTTACACATTAATAACCATTGGAGTGATAGTGGTTGGGTGGAGTCTCGCTATATATAGATTGAAAACGGATTTATCTTCTCTTTTGGTAAGACGTTTTCCACATATGGAAATATTGTGTAACGGTCAATGTTTGTCTTTAATGTTGTGTAACGGTAAATGTTTTAATGTTGTGGAAGAGAGAAACCGTTTACAGCGCCCGCATTTCTGCCAAGTGAGAGAGACGAGTGGTGTTTTCTGGCGAATAATTAATAACATAAATTAAGATTCTCATCACTTGTAATTAGTTATGGGTGATTAAATAATAATAATCATAACTAATAACTAGGGTAGCGTTGTGTCACAGTTGATAACAACCTTCCAGGAGACCCGAGTAGCATGTAAATATAGAGTGCTGCATGTTACCTTCACAAACACACTGGAACTAGTTCTCACCTTTCCAGACCTCTCCAAATTGGCCGGCACCAAGCTTTTCTATCTTCGTAATTTTGGAACGATCAATTTCCCATACGTCTTTTTCTAGGTCTATTGGGTTTATTACAGGTGACTCGTCCTTTATGCAGTGTTTGGTCAGTCGGTGACACAGACCATTAGCATGACCTAGGAAATGAACAGAGTTCATTAAAACGCACAAACGCATTTCTGCACTCTGTACGCACAAACACTTCTACCCACTGCATGCACAATTACTTCCACTCTGTACTCACAAACATTTCCACTGTGCACGCACAAACACTTCTACTCTCTGTAGTTACCAACACTTCTAATCTGTACGCACAAACACTTCCACTGTACGAATTAACATTTCTTTTCTCTCTACTCACAAACACTCCCACTCTGTACTCGCAGACAACCACTCTCTGTACTCACACATACTTCCATTCTGCACAAACACTTCCACTGTACGCACAAATACTTCCACTATATGCATAAACATTTTTACTATCTGTACTCACAAACACTTCCACTGTACGCACAAATACTTCCACTATATGCATAAACATTTTTACTATCTGTACTCACAAATACTTCCACTCTGTACGCACAAATACTTCCAATCTATACTCACAAACACTTCCACTCTGTACTCAAACACTTCCAATATCTACTTCTAAACACTTCCACTTCGTAAGTACAAGCACGAGCACCTTGATAAAACTTCACGAGGTCAGTGACACAGCGAAAAGTTTTTTTCGCAGAAATGTAGCATCCGCCATCATCTTTCCTTCGAATCTTGTAATGTTTGACGCACGCTCCCCTCTCATTATAATGCCGCACAGACAGAGCATAAAAGCCTAAGACAATGTTTTAAAAGTATATAATTTTTATATAAAATTCTGTAAGGGGTAATAAATGATAACACAAGCTAGATATTATTTTCATATATTACTTTTAATATAAGTTAATAAACGTTGAAATTTAAAGATATACTTAGCTTAACGATTGTTTCAAAACTGTATTGATTATGAAGCTTTATAAACACACACACACACACACACACACACACACACACATATACACACACATTTTACTTGCAACATATGACTTCATTTTAGAAAATAAAATTAAAAATCTGAAGTGAGATCATTTTATTTTTAAAACAAGGTTATATTGCACACCGATTTAGTCACAGGGACTTTCTGGAGGCTGTTAATCAGTCAAGCATTTCTAAATTTCGTTATCATTATTTTATGTTTGTTCGCGCAACTTGTTACCTGGCTCCGTCTCACTAGGTCGCACGAGAAATTGTCCCAGTTCTGAAGATGGTGAAAGTAACAACTTCTCTGCTTCTCTCCTTGTTACATTGTCAAAGAACCATCTACACATAGGACAGAAAGCATGTATTCAACTTTGACCTGTGTTGTTTTTATTTTTTGCATAATGAAATTATGTACAGAGAAACCAAGTCCAGGTATGACTTTTAAAATTAAAGTCATCAGGTCTGAAAAAATACACATTCTGTCAGTTGTAAAAAAAAAAAAGTAAGAATACATTTACCGCTGTCAAATTGGGGGTTCAACTCTGGGTCAAAGTCCTTGACCTTGTGCTATGAAAAGTATCAAATAATATATTTATGCAAACTCGATTGTAGATAACAGGGCACATGTGAGTGTGTGTGTGTGTGTGTGTGTGTGTGTGTGTGTGTGTGTGTGTGTGTGTGTGTGTGTGTGTGTGTGTGTGTGTGTGTATTTGTGTGAGAAAGATAGATATCATAAGACTAAGGTGACTTTGCTTTTAAGTTTTTAAAAAATTATGTATGTATTGGTTTACATCCTTTGAGGGCAAATTATGAGGATATGCTTTAAACAAAGTTTTACATTCTAGTTCATTTTTCATTTTCTATAATTGCTATTAATAATGTGTTGCATATGATTTGTTGTTGACCGCCAGTGTGAACTATTATTCGATTGGTTGTGTAGTCAATCAAGTTGAATGTTTTGTACCTCATACGCAGCCACAAAAAAATTAGGTCAAACTGCTTAAAGAAGACATTTAGGATCCAGAGGAATGGAGGATGGATTTTAGAGGGGTGGGTAAGCTAAACGGACGCACCGTAACCGTATATGGGCATTTGAGTTCCGCCCATGGCGTAGGCAAAACTGCAATCGAACCTCAGAAAGAGAATTACTGCCTTAAAACATCTCATTCACGCTATACCAAGCCATTGGAGAGAGGTCACATGTGTGTATGCGAGAACTACTTTTATTTAAATTATGCAATTGGCAAAGTGTCATGTCCAAATTATCAAAAATTGCTTTCCTTTCATACCAGTAAACAAAGTTAACCGAATTGAGTGGCAGGCACCGATTTCCATCTTGAGTGTTCATGTGTTGTCATGTAGGAGTTACTGATGCAAGGTTTAAATATAACTTTCGAAACTGATAGAAAGATGATTTTCACTTGAATTTCGATTGTTTAATATGTGATGCCAATACAAACTCGTAAAATAAGCTATATTAGCGAGCACATTGTGTTTAATACATGTTTATCCTTTCCTCTTTCTTGTTGCTCTTTCCAAAATACAAATTATATTATCAAAATAAATGTTTAGAGTTTAGACGAATCTAATGTACTACAGAATTATAAATACAAATTAAAGATATCTAAAAATAAAACAATTAATTTTAATGCTAACTACCAAATGTTTGACGTGAACAGGAAATTCTCTTACAGGTAGTCACTGTATTTTAGAGTAAGCTCAAATGAAAGTGGTACATACTCTTTGGATTCTATGGTATTCTCCAGTGCTACGTAGTTACTTGGAATGTAACCTTCTGTGCCATCGGGATGGCGCGCCAGCCACCATGTCTCCGTGGTTAAAGCCACAAGTTCCAGCAAATCACCTTTATGGAACGTCAGATCTCCATCTATGTGCGATTTGTATTCGTACAACGCCCGCAACACGCGGGGTGACGTAGTTGGGGCTAAGATTACAAAGACAGACTGAATCACACAGTACTATTTCTTAGTTATCCTATGTAGCTAAAGTCACAGAGAGAGACTGAATCACACAGTACTATTTCTTAGTTATCCTATGTAGCTAAAGTCACAGAGAGAGACTGAATCACACAGTACTATTTCTTAGTTATCCTATGTAGCTAAAGTCACAGAGAGAGACTGAATCACACAGTACTATTTCGGGATATCAGCAAAGTAGTTCCCATTAGGAAATTTGATCCACTTCTTATTTCATAACCATTTGTCTGCATTTATTTTGATAAAGTTTACACTACGAGATTTACACCTGTCTGCGTGTAATGGTCAGCTACAATATGTTCCAGAGCAAATCAACAAATAAATAAAAATTATAGAGTAGTAAATAAACCAATGAATGAATGCCCACTGAATGTCCCATATTTTCCTGTATACAGTTGTTTAATATTGTCCATAAATAAAAAAAAAAACAGGTAATTTTACATGGATTGTATTTTGAATGTGTGACGCCAATGCCACTTAGTTAATGGATATTATTCAGCCTCTTTCTACGACTTCTGTTTGACTGTCGATTATTATTATTATTATTATTATTATTAATTAATTAATTAATTAATTAACTATTCAAAACTAATTACAAATGATGAGAATCGTAATTTATGTTATTAATAATTCTCCAGAAGACACCACTTGTCTCTCTCACTTAGTGAATATGTGAGTGCAGTAAATGTTTTCTCTCTTCCACAACATTAAAGACAAACATTTACCATCACACAATATTCCGTAGGTGGAAAACTTCTTACTAAAGGAGAAGACAAATCCATCTTTAACCTATATTTAGCGAGTCCCCATCTACCCATTTTCTTCTCCAACATATAAGGTTATCAATATGCATAAGAACGTCAATAAATTTAACAATACATTTATTAAATCAAAAATAAAATATACAGTAACATATGACAAATACAATGAAATAGATTACTTGACATCAATATTTCCACAAAACCACGTTCAAATAATTTTCTATATTCACAGTCCTTTATCCAAAAAAATACTTATTCAACAAATCACAGGATAGTTCTTATCAGAGTACAGAAATGGAGTTATTAGAGATAAGTGATAATAGTTTTACATAGCCTGAATTAACCAGCGTCTCATCAGTCTTTCGCTTGCTTTTGTAACAATGTCACAAGTTTATTGTCCATGTTATTATGCCAGTTCCACGTGTTTCTCTCACAGGTTTATTGTCCATGTTATTATGCCAGTTCCGTGTTTCTCTCACAGGTTGAAAACATTGGTGCGTTATTATTCTCTTGAAGCTAATTTGATCATCTCTTTGATGTTTCCATTCCCTCAAGTAAAATAACAATTGCTTGTAACTTCCCTGTACCAGAAATAGTTCACATAATCAGCATATCTTGCCACCAAACATCAAATGGGTGTAGTGTATCTCTAGTGTATCTCTAGTGTATCTCCACACTTACACACCGCTCCATGCCTTTCCCAACGTCAGTCGTAGCAGTTCACAAACAGTAACCAGGATTCAAATCACATGAGGAAAAAATAGTGGAAATGGCTGCTTGCTCTGAAAAATATAATCAAAGGAGCAATGCTATGTTTCTACTTTATCTCTTTATAACCCCATTCTTTCTTACTTTCCAGTCTCAACTTACAATTTCTTGCAACAGTATTTATTAGCCCAATAATAATAATTATGCATACTGCATAATAAATACAGGATATCAAAACAATGTCAAGTATCTAGCACACTATATATGAGCATCTTAGTTCAAACATTTGTAGAAATAATAGTCTACTTACATAATACCTCTCTACATAAAACAAAGTATAATAAACATATCAATAGCAAAATGCACGAAAATATTTCTAAGTCCATTCTCTCTCAACCAGTCAGATACCATCAAGCTAACGGCCGCCTTTCAAAACTGGATTTCTTTGCCACTTCAAATTCAAGTGATCAGAGAATAGAATGTAAACTTTTGATCTCAGCCCATTGGCTGGTTTCGATCTTTAAATCATAACCATTGGATAATAAAACTACTCACCCAGTTGGAATGGTTTGCATTACATCAGCAATTTCTAGCATATTCTCAACTCAGGTGTTTACTTCAAACTCTGACACTTTCAAAAATACTATCATAAGGAGTGCTCAAGATCGGGTTACTCTGGCAATTTAACAATTTATATAACAATTAAATTTTAAAATAGGGAGAGGCAAATTTACTCTGATACTGAATGGAGAGCCGACAATCAGGAATCCCTCCGGTCGTTGTGATAGGAATTTCCTGTGAGTTCTCCTGATTATGAACGTCATTTCCGATTGCAGTAAATTCCCTTTGGTCTTCGCCATTATCTATCGTCTTTGGTCTTGACTGCTGGCAGCCCATTTTTGCAAAAGAGAAGTCAGCAAAATGTATCCCACATTCAAACTTGAGACAGGTATTGAAAGTTTCTTATGCCAACTTAAATCTCGGTACGTTTCCCTGTTAAGGTACAACTAACGATGTACGTTTTCCTGTTAAGGTACAACTAACGATGTACGTTTTCCTGTTAAGGTACAACTAACGGTGTACGTTTTCCTGTTAAGGTACAACTAACGATGTACGTTTTTCTGTTAAGGTACAACTAACGGTGTACGTTTTTCTGTTAAGGTACAACTAACGGTGTACGTTTTTCTGTTAAGGTACAACTAACGGTTGCTTCATATGTGGTTAGCACTCTAATGAGCACTGAAGTTGTTGGCAGAATTCTGAAATAAAGCGAAAACAAAAAACAAAGTAAATAAATTGACAAATTAACAACTTCATAGGTTTAGTTAACTGACTAATACACATCGCAGAATATACTACATTTACATGCAATTGGATAAATTGGATAAAATCTTCTGTATCAACTTAGAAAACAAAATAATGGTAAGACAAAACAACTAGGGAACAGCAAGAACAATTTGGGAACTGTGCGTACTTATCGCAGTAAGAGTTAGTGCAAATTTTCAACACCAAACACACAGCCTTTCTAACAGCAGTACAAACTACCTCTTCATTATAGTGCTCAGTTAATGGCAGTACAAACTACCTCTGCATTGTAGTGCTCAGTTAATGGCAGTATAATCAGTATTTATTATTAATGAAGCTCATTATGCTATTTTATTATTGTTCGCAGTAACAAGCAACTCAGAAAATAAGTCTTCATTACTCTCGGCCGCCTAGTTTGAAATTTGAAAGTATGTAAAAAGAAATTTCTTTGCAGGTCCCCTGGTCGAGAAAAAAACTTTATAAACAACTGGAAATCAGATTAGCAGTTATACAATGCAAATTACATGATACATACATGTGCGTACATTTTATTTTACTCAACAAATTAACATTTTACATAGAATCACGTATGTAAAATAGTGAGGGAACTTTCGCAGGCATCAGATTCGGACTGAAATACCAGAATGCCACGCGTGTTAAATCGTTTCGTATCGTGACTAATGACGTCATGGGAATGATAAGCTACAGTAAATAACCCTAGATTTCAAAATTAGTCTAGCATTATTATTTTTTTTAATAACTAATTCCGAAGGAAGCTGAATTAAACTCTGCTGCAGAGAGTTCTAGTGCAAGTAGTTGAAATAAAAGCCAACATAAACTTTGCTGTGAAATGATATGCAAACAGTTGAGCATCACTATAAATGGCGCACACTTTGCTGTGAAATGATATGCAAACAGTTGAGCGTCACTATAAATGGCGCACACTTTGCTGTGAAATGATAAGCAAACAGTTGAGCGTCACAATAAATGGCGCACACGTTACTGTGAAATGATATGCAAACAGTTGAGCGTCACTATAAATGGCGCACACTTTGCTGTGAAATGATATGCAATCAGTTGGGTGTCACTATCAGTCAATGGAGCACACTTTGCTGTAAAATGATATGCAATCATTTGTGTCCCTACCAATGGCGCAAACTCACTTTGCTGTGAAATGTATGCAATCAGTTGGGTGTTACTATTAGAAAATGGTACACACTTTGACTGATGTATATAATTTACACAGGCTTTGCTATTAAATGCTTTATTCCAAATACCAGAATGTTGCCTGTTAAACAATCTTATTCCAAACATCAGAATGTTGCCTGTTAAACAATCTTATTCCAAACACCAGAATGTTGCCTGTTAAACAATCTTATTCTAAACACCAGAATGTTGTCTGTTAAACAATCTTATTCCAAACACCAGAAAGTTGCCTGTTAAATAATCTGATTCCATAAAAGTAATACGTACCCCATTATTCTAGATCTGAGGCTGTACACAATCATTTTGCCTTTATTATCAATCAGACGAAAACTAGTTGTTGATTACAGTTGTCAGTTTTTATGTTGCGTTTGCTTTTGGGTTTCGATTGATTCAAGCGCACTAGATGGCAAAGTGACACCTGTCGGCATAGACCACGCCCTTTACGATATTCCAAAATTTGTAAATGAATGTATTTTATCATTGAAACAAAACTAGCTTACAGAGGATAGTAGTTATGAGAATAGTGTTGTTAACGTTATAGGTTTCAAGCTAGTGATCAGTGTACAGAGATTGTAACTTTTTCGAAAGTTGTTTGACGTGTTTAGAGGTGTGAATGTGACGTGTGTAGCTCTCTACAATGCAGTCAAAGGGAACACATTCATAAATGTCAAGCTCAGTAATGAGAATAGAACTACACGCAAATTTACAAGTTTCATGTCTCAAAGCATTCAATAAATCTTAAAGTATTCAATAAGCCTCGATGTATTGAATAAGTCTCAAAGTATTGAATAAGTCTCAATGTATTGAATAAATCTCAAATTATTGAATAAGTCTCAATGCATTCAATAAATCTCAATTTGTTCCATAAATTTCAGTGTATTAAATAAATCTCAGTATATTGCATAAGCCTCAAAGTGTTTTATTTCTTTCGCATGGGAAGCAAATAATTTTGAATATTTCCAGTAGGTTTATTACTTTACTTTCGCAGTGGAACTGTTCTTAAATTGCTGAAGCATTTCAAAACATTAAAATCTGCTAGATAAAAAATTTAGGATTTTATGACATTGATTGGGAACGGGGGGGTGGGGTGGATATCTTGTTTCCTTTTTAATCTACTAAGCATTATCTCATCTAAATATCCGGATTTACGATAGCTGAGATTTATTACTGTTTATACCACTTTCCCAGGGAAACTGTTATCACTGATAAAAATGTTATCACTATTATCAACGAGGACAATATTATCACTGATAAAATTTTATCACTATTATCAGCGAGGAAAATATTATCACTGATAAAAATGTTATCACTTTTATCAGCGAGGAAAATATTATCACTGATAAAAATATTATCACTATTATCAACGAGGACAATATTATCACTGAGGAAATGTTATCACTATTATCACCGAGAAAAATATTATCACTGAGAAAAATGTTGTCGCTGAGGGTAAAAAATAAGTAAGACTCACCGAAACGTAAGCTGTGCTACAAAGCAATAGGAAATGAGATCACTTTGCCTCTGCAGTCCTGGACTCAATACCATACCTGTACATCCCTGGACTAAATACTATACCTCTACATTCCTGGAATAAATACATACCTCTACATTCCTGGAATAAATACATACCTCTACATTCCTGGACTGAGCAGAATATCCAGTGTAAAACGGTCATCCAACGTAAAGAACATATTTACACCTGTCGAAGTTACCTGCTTCGATCTCCAGTGCGCATTCAGACATAACTGGACCAGAACGAACGGGAAGTGGAATCTTAACACAAACAGGTACAGGTATAGGGCCAGCTCAGCCTTAGTCCAGAACCAGGAAGCATCGAGCGTATTTATGTGCACGCCTCATTGGTGAACATAATATTTTCAGTCACCTCTATTTACGTACCCAGCAGTGCGAGTCAGGTTTTCAGTCTGTCCTATTCAAAATGGAAGCTTCTAAAAATAGTTTGCTCAGCCCTTGCGTAATTCACGAACTGGGTGTTTGGGAATGAGAGCATGATCACTCCCGCAGGGTTCACACTGAATTTCACACTTAATATTCTCATTACAGATGTTTTTGTGAAGTTTGAAATGGGTATTAATAGATGCACTATCGAAGAGATGCACTGTGCACACTCAATTCACAATTTTAAGACACGCCGCTTCCTCGAGTAAGATGGGGTGTCATGTTTGCTTGGATACGTGTTATGTTTATCGCCCTTTATTCAGAATCAATAGTGGAGTTCCATTATTGACAGCATATACACTGGAATTCTATTATTGATTAAAAGACAGCAAGCACACTAAATAATACTTGCGCAAAGTCCATATCGTTTTGAATCACTTTGGCCCGGGCCCCGGCGTTCAGTAAGCGGATGGAGGATTTGCGTTTGGACTTGGAGAACGGGCTATTGTTCGCGAAACGTAAATATACATATATCTAGATAACTAACTAACTAACTAAATAAAAATGCTGCTCAAATTTTATTTTCATGATGTATAATTTTATTGCAAATAGGACCATGTTACGACGGAAACTTATAACAAAAAGCGAACCATTGTAGCTGTCCATAGAGGTGAGAGGAATAATTATGTCGGTTTTTCTTTACTTAAGCAAGACGTCTCTACGAACAAGAACAATTACGAGCTCCGGAAGACAATCAACATGACTAATTGACAGGAAATAATTACAGTTTTTTTCTGTTTACAGTAAGAAAACAGATAATGAAAACAGGACGACAATTATTTAGAGCTGGATTTATTTCTTGTCAAACAGCTACATTAACTTGTATTAATATCTTTCATTGGAATGGTTAAGGGAAATGCAAAGTTCAGATAATTGTGTGGCTTGTCAACAACTATCACCACCACCACTTATTTATCCCGGATACTTGTGCTCCAGAGTAAATACTGACCTTGATATATTAACCCCTTAACATTCACATTCAGTCTCACGACCTATTTTACTGTTTAACAGTCTCCCCCTCCCCCTCGCGCGCGCATGCACACACACACACACACACACACACACACACTTATATGTTCGAGATTTCTTTCAATTTTTACGCGCAGAAGTACACAATGTAAGAAATTTAACAAAAACTTAATATTTCGTACAAAACAATGAATACAGTTATACACAGAATGAAACATTGTTCTAAATAATATTCATAATACTACATCCCGTCAATTTAAGACAACAGTTTCACAGTCCTTGGCATCGACTTGGTAAATGTTCATTCTTATAGGGTAATAGATGTAGACCGTCAACTTATAGAAAATAACACAGCTGCTCTCACTTCCAACTGAGATAATCTGATCTTTCCATAAATCAATTTAGCGTTCAGGATCACGCATATAACATGAAGTGCATGTAGATGAAAACCTATGCATAAAAGCGAGATCACAGAACTAATTGGAGGTAATTAAAGAAATGTGGACTTGAGTAAGAACACAAAGACACCAGGAACTAAAAACAGCAGTAGAAATGTCTACACGAGATATCAAGCGTGTTTAACTGACTGGAGATGAATCAGAAGTGTTTACATGGGTGAGATCAGGAGTGTTTGCCTGGGCAGAAGTGTTTACATGGGGAGATCAGGAGTGTTTACATAAGTGAGATCAGGAGTGTTTGCATGAGTTAGATCAGGAGTGTTTACATTGGGGAGGGTGTCAAGAGTGTTTACATAAAGGAGATCAAAAGTGTTTACATGGGTGAGATCAGAAGAGTTTACATGAGGCGGAAGTGTATGCATTGGGGAGGTCAAGAGTGTTTACATTGGGGAGGTCAAGAGTGTTTACATTGGGGAGGTCAAGAGTGTTTACATCGGGGAGGTCAAGAGTGTTTACATTGGGGAGGTCAAGAGTGTTTACATTGGGGAGGTCAAGAGTGTTTACATAAAGGAGATCAAAGTATTTACATGGGGAAGATCAAAAGTGTTGACCTGTGGGGGGGGGTCAAAAGTGTTGACATGAGGGATATCAGGTGTGTTGACATGAGGGATATCAGGTGTGTCGACATGAGGGATATCAGGTGTGTAGACACGAGGGATATCAGGTGTGTCGACATGAGGGATATCAGTGTGTTTACATGAGGGATATCAGGTGTGTTTACATGAGATATATCAGGTGTGTTTACATGAGGGATATGAGGTGTGTTTACATTTACCTCATGATACACGCCTCATTGTAGGAAACTCACCTCTTACCTTATGGCTCGTTTCACGCGTAATAAATGTCAGATTTTAGCTGCTTCTCAACTCACGATTCGAATCTCACTATATTTTTCTATTCATAACACAAGACGCATGGTCCATTTAATGTTTTTTTAGAATGACTGTTTCTGCACTTTTACAAAGGTCAATATTTATTGGCAATTGGCATTGAAGAACAAACCAGACAACACCACACAACAGCAAAAAATTTAAACATATTAAAAAATTAAAATATACCATCCTAACTTGTCTCAAATTCATACAGATCAACAACCATTTAACACTTTTAACACTTGACTGGAACATTTAAATTGGATTTGACGCCATTACCACACGGACGTATATGAATGGTGTCAAATCCAATTTAAATGTTCCAATCACGTCTCTTCATAGTTCCAAGTTTGGAAGCATTCATTACATTCGGCAAACATTAATACAAAATCTACAACTAAATAAATATTTCTAAGTTTAATAATTTAATAAATAGCAATATCATTTACTGTTTTTTAATTTTTTTCTTTTTAAGCAATGATCATAAACAAAATAACAAGAAATATTACCATTTTGAATATCTGCAAATAGTACTGATTCATCTCGGCAAGTATTTAAAACCTGATGACGTGGTGGAAGAGACTTATCTAAAATGACGCACATTTCTAAGTGATTGGCTACATTTAATGGAAGCGTTATTTAACGATTTTGGTAGACGTAATGATTTAAAAACTCTCTGAGGGGCAGCACGCTTGACTTATACGTTTCACCACCTTTAATGTTTAACATTTTACTCACTAGCATGAAGAAGTAACATTTTACTCACAAGACGTAGCATGATGAAAGCGATCACATTTGAGCAACTGAATTTATGCAGCCAAGCATCATCATCATACAAACGGTTGTAGAGAATATATACTATATAGCATATTCAACCTCTCTCTCCACCTCCCCCCTTCCCTCTCCCCCTCTCTCTCTTAAGTTATATAACTAATCGTTATAGAAGATGTATAACAAACAGCAATTAAAGTCTACCATAGTTTTAAAGTCTACCACAGTTTCAAGCGTTTATATTTTCAGAGTTCATTTTCCATAGTTTACAGTTCACAGTCCAAGTTCATTTCTGGCGGTGAAATAACTGTTACATAATCTGTCTTAGTAGCTCCCACGAGTGGGTTTTAACCCTTTAACTGCTTGATCCTGTAAAACCCGAACGCAGGATTGTCAAGCACTTGAAGTTCACCTTTAAGTGCCGGTACAGTCTACACTCTACAGGAAACCCCGGTTGAACACGAAGTGATGGTTGTATCCTGTTTGCTTCGTGCTCAACCAGGACTTTCCTGTAGAGCACAAAGCAAACAGGATACAACCATAACTTCGTGTCTCACACACAGGGCCAAACATAAACTAGCAGGGAAAGACAATCCCAGTGGCCATATAGGAAATAAGGTTCAACAATTGTTTCGTTTCTTTCCTTTATCTATGGACTATCTTGGTTTCATTAGTGACACCATGAAAGCGCGTGCGGTCAGTCTGGCTGAAAGTAGCTGGGTTCCGAGGAGACGAAGTAATCATCAAAGAAGATGTAAAGGTATTCGAAGGTAGGCCTTTGTTCAGCGTCCTTGTCCCAACACGTCATCATAATGTTGTAGACGTTGTCTGGCGTGGACGGGTGTTTTGGCATGCGGTAGCCGCGATCCACTTGCTCAATCACCTCACGGTTTTGCATACCTGGAGACAAACATGTGACGTAAGGGAGGTTACCCAGCCACTGGCGGGTAATATATTTTATTAGTTTTTAAAACATTTAGCCGCCTGAAAAACATAATTCTACATTCACATATATTTTGTGTGGTCTAGAGAGACTTTTGCCAATTATACTAAAAAATGCAGAGATATAAATTGTACACAATGGAAACCTTGATTAACTCCCCCTGAATGGAGGGAAGAGAAAGAAGGATAAATCAAAGCAGATAATATTCGTGCAGTAGGTGAAGTAGCAAAAATAAGGAACATAACACTTCACATTATCTTGAAAACAGTGACAAATGATCATAAGATAAAACTTTAACAGCTCTATTACGGAGAAAATGACCAATCGTTATTCATTTTACTTCTTTTGAACGCTATTCAACCAAGTATCCTCTGGCCTTTTGGGTGTATGAGTGTGCAATGCACCCCAGCAGGGGGGCATCTTAATCATTAATTTTTTGCCTAGACATATAAATTAAAGTTTTATAAGGCAGAACACATGTGGAGAAAATAATCGGAAATAACACTACCCAAAATGTTGGTATGAATATAATTCACGTCAGTTAGTAGCAAAATTGGTACTGTCGTTAACGCACATAACATGGATGGGATGTAGTGGTATTAACGGTGTTTGATGTACGTCGCAGATCATTAACGATACGACAGATGTAGGACGACCAGTGGAAGGAAATGGCGCCATGTTGACTCCAATGTTAGTTACGTCCATCAGACTATGCAGTGGAAACAATGGAACAGACTAGGGACAACAATGCTTGCAACTCTGTGAGAGGATAGAAAGGGGGTAAAAGCCCATTCTAATCTGTGAACAACAATAAGTGGGAGGGGGGTAAATACGTGTCACGTGATGGAAGTGTAGACAAAAATTGCCTGCCTGTTTGGTCACTATTTTAGCAGACCTAGACTGAGAGAGTCGTCTATGCAGGAGAAAGTCCATTTAAAAATAATAATAATAATAATAATAATAATAATAATAATAATAATAATAATAATAATAATAATAATACAGTGTTGATTTCAGATATGTCTTCATTACAAATGCAAATGTAAGACTTTAGTCTTTTTCTATTTAAATGATATAATAACTGTCTCGATGGTTTAAAGGCAAAACTAACTAATTACCTGGGTATGGAACTTGTCCTTTTGTCATTATCTCGTGCAGCAAAACTCCGTAAGACCAAACATCTGACTTAATTGTAAACTTGCCATAAAGGGCGGCCTCTGGGGCTGTCCATTTGATTGGAAATTTGGCACCTTTAAACAACAATAATTATAATATCAGCTGAATATTCAAAGGTCATCAGTAGCTTTGTTGACTAATGAATATGAATAACAAAAGAGGAGAGGAGTGTTAAAAAGAAAATAAACCGCCCACTCCCTATGTTGAACAACTTGATTGCATCAAGAATTCACCAGTTATACACGTATATCGGAATTCATCTCTCAAATGGTTGGCCCACATTTAGCTGTATTGCACAGAGTAGTTTTGGGGACGACAAATTCTTCAGGTGAGTGTTAGTTAGGGTTCAAATCCCATTTCATAGAGGAATCTGAAATTTCTTTTATTTCTTTTAAAATATACTTTCATGATCATATATATAAATTTGTGTGGATTTCACTTATTTATAAGTACTGAGATGATCTCCAAACGTTTATGCGACACACACACACACACATGCTTATGCGCACAAGCCACACACGTAATATTACACATATGTATTCACATTTACACATACATACTTACATTTTTATATATAAACGGAGTGTACACATGTATGCATATAATGGAGGCAAACTAGTCCATGAGCTCATTTCTTCCAATTTCACAAATCACGTCACTCTTGGAATGCGTTGTGAAAATTCTGCCTACTTTCCTTTTCACCCATTAGCACTATTAATTCAAGAAAGGGTCACTCTTCAGATACATTTCCATTGGTGTTATAAACTGCGCTTTTAGTGACATGCTGTCTGTCAAATGTCACTGACGTTGACCAAAAAAATTTCTAATTCACTTTTCGTTTTGGTCCTAGTGACTAGGTCCTAGTGACACTCTACGTCACAAAATTAGCTGTACAAAACTACCTCCGACATCTTGCTAATGAGGGGTCATGGTCGTCCTTACTCGCGTGAACGTTGCTCGACTATTGCCATTAATCAGTTTCCGTGACCCCACTGCTCGTAATCATCAGTTTCCGTGACCCCACTGCTCGTAATCATCAGTTTCCGTGACCCCACTGCTCGTAATCATCAGTTTCCGTGACCCCACTGCTCGTAATAATGTTTCCTTGTCCCCACTGCTCGTAATCATCAGACTTTTCTTGAATGGATTTGCCTTTCACACATTACCCCAGTTATTTCACATGTTTGTAATCTGACGCGTTTAACGGTTTCTGTTTCATAACCTTTTTTAACGAAATATGTTAATTAGAAAATACTATTGAAATTAGACTGTGGAGTTTATGATGGAAGTCAGAATAAAATATCTGTACTAATATCTGTTTGCAATTCAACCACTGTGCAACACACATTATATCAATAACAAACAGTTAATTAAAACAATACATTTTTTCTACCAAAGCTACAGAATTATAAAGAAAGATATTTTCTGGTAAATAAAAATAATTCAGCATCTACTAACTTTTATGTGGGTTGTACTCTCCATCTTTTACGACTTTCGCTAGGCCAAAATCTGCGACCTTGACAATGTTGTTTTCATCCACCAGAACATTCCGGGCTGCTAGGTCACGGTGTATGAATTTCTTGGCCTCCAGAAATGACATGCCACTGGCAATCTGTAAATCAAAACAGATTTGGTTTGTGTGACACCTACGCTACACTAGTTATTGTTATTGATTATTATTATTATTATTTAATCATTCATAACTAATTACAAGTGATAAAAATATTAATTTATGTTATTAATAATTCTCCAGAAGACACCACTCGTCTCTCTCACTTGGTGGATAGATGGGCGCTGTACATTTTTCTCTCTTCCACAACATTCAAGACAAGCATTCACCTTCACACAATATTTCCGTAGGTGGAGAACTTCTTACCAAAGGAGAAGATAAATCCGTCTTTTAATCTATATTTAGCGAGCCCTCATCCACCCACTTCTCTCCAAGATATGGTCATCAATATGTGTAAGAAGGTCAATAAATTTATTAAATCAACAATCAAATATAGAAAATATGAATATAATCAAAAGAGTTTTGACATTTACATCACTTCACAACAATGTTCAATTAACACTAGACAATCGTTCAGTTTATCCTAGCATAGACATCAGCTTTCACATTAACATACATATATAATCAAGTTCATGGATGTCACATCATCACAGAAATGAGAGTGGAGTTTTTAAAAAATAATTAAAGTCAATGTATATAACCTTTTCAAAGATGGCAGCTGTCACTAGCACGTGTTCACAATTGCACGGTTTGCAACAATTCACTGTCTTTCTTATTTAGATGACAGTCTCACGTAACCATTCTAGAACATTAAAGAAGTGTTCCAGAATCATTGATATTTCTCTCCACGCACACTGTAGAGATTCGTCTAGAAATTCGTGTGTGCTATCAAGCACATCAGAAGGAATGTTTCAGGAACTTCGTGTGTAGTACTCAGCACACCACGAGGAATGTTTCAGGAATTTAGTGTGTAGTACTCAGCACACCACGAGGAATGTTCAAAATAATCTTCGTGAATTCTTGAGGCCAAACTCAAGCCACAATTTCCGCCATATTTGCTTTCAAATGGAATTCACAGGAATCAACTTACAGCAACTCGTTTTACTGATACGTTGACGACAACACTGGATTCACACATCAACGTGAACAAGCAGAGTACAGTAATCACTGTAGCCTGAAGCAAAACAAAAAAATCCTCTGCAAAAGTCAAATTAAGGCAGCACCAAATTTCAGGCATATTTCATCTTTAAAATTCCTTTCTCTCTTACAAACATTCTCAACTTATTACAAATCCTGCAATAATTTCGTTAGCCCGATTCACAAACAGAAATACCGCATCAATCAAAATTCACAAGTGTAATGTACAATATAATCAAACTAGCGAACATAAAAATAATGGTTCAGATACATAAGCATTCTCTAATTCAAATCATAGATCAATAGCAAACATGTACGAAATACTCCAAGTCCACTCTTTTTTTATCAGTCAGTTAACTTTCCATAAGCTAATGATCAACTTTATGATCTGCCTCGGGTTATGTTCAAATTCAAAGTAATTACAATTCTTCAACAAAGAAACTTTCGGTCCATCCCCATTGAATGAATTTGTTATGAACAAGTGTGAGACTATTAGTAAAAAAAATCTACTCATCCAGTTGGAACTGGTTTGGATTGCATCAGCAATTTGTAGCATATTCTACCTCTAGGTTGTTTACTTCCAACTTTGATACTTACAAAAAATACCATCATAAGGAGTGCCAAGATCGGGTTATTTTGACAATTTAACAATTTATTTAACAATTATTTTTTTTAATTGCAATAGGCAAATTTACTCCGCCACAGTTTGTGACATAGGGATAGAAATGTTAGTACGAATAATTCAAGTATACAGAGGGAAAAAGAAATTACAAAATAACAAACAGCTATAACAAGTGTAAATTTTGAATTATATCTATCACTTTGTACTTTAAATATTCTGCACCTGGCATAGATACAGGAACTTACCTGTGCCGCCATGTCGATGAGGTCGACCACTCCCAGTTTTTGTCCTTCGTCTCCTCGAAGGTAATCCTGCAGACTGCCCTTGCTCATGAGTTCCGTTATGATGTAGATTGGCTCTTCCTTCGTGCAGACCCCAAACAGACTGACTAACTTCTCGTGTTGACAGTCCTTCATTATCTGAGCTTCTGCCAGGAAACTTTCGGTTGACATGGTGTCTGGCTTCAACGTTTTGATGGCAACATCCCACTCGTTCATATATAAACCTAAAAAAGGTGAAATTGTTTGTATTTAGTTGTATAATTATACCTCAAGAGTTTTGTATTTAGTTGTATAATTATACCTCAAGAGTTTTGTATTTAGTTGTATAATTATACCTCAAGAGTTTTGTATTTAGTTGTATAATTATACCTCAAGAGTTTTGTATTTAGTTGTATAATTATACCTCATGAGTTTTATATTTAGTTGGTCTGATTATACCTCAGAGTCCACGTCCTGTGGTAATGGAAGACTGAGTTTTCAAAGAAGAAAGAGCAACAGTATGTTTGGTTCTCACCTTTCCAGACTTCTCCAAACTGTCCGGCACCAAGTTTCTTGACTAGCGTGAGGGCGGAACGGTCTACTTCCCACTCCTTCGTTGGCGTGACCCCGGGGGCCCTTTTGGGGCAAGGATTCGTCAGGCAGTGACAAAGGCCATCCGCCTGTCCTGGGAAACAGAAATAAAATAAATTAAACTATTGATTCGTTCTATGATAAAATCAAGGGTTTCTAATTGGTATTACATACGATATGTGAGTTCTGTGATAAAATCAAGGGTTCCTAATTGGTACTACATACGATATGTGAGTTCTATGATAAAATCAAGGGTTTCTAATTGGTATTGCATAAGATATGTGATACTCTTCCACTAAGGTGTTTGAGCTGTGCAGTATTATGTCGCTATTTTCTTTTCTAACTTCAATTTTAGTTTCAAACAGGGACTGGATATTTACATGTCTTTTGCACAACGTGTAGACAAATACCAATATTTAAACGCCATTGTTTGTGTACAAAGACCAAATTTTGAATGCTCTACGTGAACTCAGAGAGAAAAGTAAGCATATATAAATGACTAAATATATTTTCTCTTCCTGCATATTTCGGTTCATTGATAATATAATGCTTGTATGTACGCAAACATAATTCCTGAACATAGTTTAATTAACAACACTCTCATCTACTCTGTTCAATAAACAATTATTCCCGTACTTAATTATTCAGATTCCTGTATTAATTTAGTATATATATACATTCCTGTATTTCAGTTTACATTATATGTTAAAGTTGATATGTTGATAAATACATTCCTTTATTTCAGTTTACATTATATGTTAAAGATGATATCTAAATAAATTCATTCTTATACAATGTTGGTACATAAATATACCCGTAAGATTCCTGTGCATAAAATTATGTTTCCTAAGCATCCATAGATTCCTGACCTTTCTTTGTAAATAAACTCCTCATGTCACTTTCATACTGCTCATAAGTTTATTAAACTTTATTAAAATAATTTGCTTCCTACTTTAAGTGCACAGATACTTCGATAATATTCTACATTGCACTCCAAGATACTTCAATAATACTCTACAATACTCCAAGATACTTGAGTAATACCCCACAGTCCAAACCTCATTAATAGTCCACAGTCCAAACCAAGTTACCTCGATAATAATCCACAGTCCAAACCAAGTTACCTCCATAATAGTCCACTGTCCAAACCAAGTTACCTCCATAATAGTCCACAGTCCAAACCAAGTTACCTCCATAATAGTCCACAGTCCAAACCAAGTTACCTCCATAATAGTCCGCAGTCCAAACCAAGTTACCTCCATAATAGTCCGCAGTCCAAACCAAGTTACCTCGATAATAGTCCACAGTCCAAACCAAATTACCTCCATAATAGTCCACAAGCTCAAAGAGTGAAGAAAATGACCGCTTCGGAGAAATGTAGCATCCGCCATTATCCATCCTTCGAATCTTGTAATGTCTGACGCAGGCTCCCCCCTTCTGTGCATCATGGTGCCGCACGGATAGGGCATAGCAACCTGAGACAAGTATTTATTTAATACACTATACATTACATTTAACCATAATAAAATATTTATTTAATACATTATACATTACATTTAAACATAATAAAATATTTATTTAATACACTAATCATTACATTTAACCATAATAAAATATTTATTTAATACACTAGACATTACATTTAACCATAATAAAATATTTATTTAATAAAGTATACATTACATTTAACCATAATAAAATATTGATTTACATTTAACCATAATAAAATATTGATTTACATTTAACCATAATAAAATATTTATTTAATACACTATACATTACATTTAACCATAATAAAATATTGATTTAAAACAATATACATTACATTTAACCATAATAAAATAATTATTTAAAATAATATACATTACATTTAACCATCTAATGAAACCTAAAAATATAAATAATAAAAAAAACCGCGGTGCTTAGTTATGTCAAATCGCTTGAAGACAAGATGGCGTTTGTTTTAGAAATGAAAGTAACTATAAGGATTCTTGAACAAACAGTAATGACGTCACATCAAGACGCAGGGTGACAGTTTAAAAGGTTATATATAATGTTTTTAGCTGGTAGCCAAGCATGTAAGATAATTAAGTCTGATGTCAAATTATTACTAAACGTCATAGAAATGTTAAGCTAATTTTCCTCTTGTTCTTTGTCGGATTTAAATTGTATTATTACTATTATTTTATTACATATCACCCTTGGGTTTATTTGTTCTGTGCAAGCATTCCGCTCTCTCAATCATCAAAAGCTATTTATTCTATTTATTTTACTGTCCGTCCGGCTCTATTCTGAGCACCATCCACCAAATATCTATTTACAAACTAAAGATTGCCTTACACCAGTTATTTCTATTGTGTCGTGCACCAGTTATCTTTGTTCTGCCAAACACCAGTTATTTCTGTTGTGTCGTGCACCAGTTATCTTTGTTCTGCCAAACACCAGCTATCTTTGTTCTGTCCAACACCAGTTATCTGTTCTGCCAAACACCAGTTACCTTTGTTCTACCAAACACCAGTTATCATTGTTCTGCTAAACATCTCACATCTATTATCTATGTTTTTACCATACACCAAATGCCAACTGCATTTTTCCTACCAATCGTCAGTTATTTTCTTCCCCCCTACCAACACCAGTAAGTGTATAATTGGGTAGTTTTATTTGAGTGGGAATCGATTGCAATGCCTTTCTAACAAATTTAATTGTGCCGCTAAATGACCTTTGACACATACATTTTTATTGATATTTATTTTTATTATTTTATTATTCATTAGATTTTTATCATTAATATTTCGGAGTAATGTCAGTGTGCTTGTGCGTGTGTACCTGCATGGTGAGCTTGGTTTTCTTTGCCTCAAAAAATGTATCACGCACATTGCTACCATATGCAATAGTAAATCCGGACGTTATGTTTGGTTCTTTCTTACTGAAATACATTTTTTCAGTCCTTTTACTGAGGATGCAATGTGATTATGTAATGTAAATTGAACACAACCAGTCAGCTTCACTAGAAAATACTGGTACCGCACTTGTCTAAGTAAATTGTCTTACACAAAGTAACTAGAATTATAGCTGTACCACACTTATCTAAGTAAATCGTCTTACACAAAGCAACTAGAATTATATCTGTACCGCACTTGTCTAATTAAACCGTCTTAAACAAAGCAACTAGAATTATATCTGCAGGCCAAGTATGTAAAATAAATGTTTATCTTGTAGGCATTTACTATTCAAATGTATCTGTGTGCATATTATTTTGTTTGTCAGTGCGGAGCCGCCTAGCTTTTTCTCAGAATCCTTGATTTGCTGTCTGATCATTTCGATCTACGATCAATTAAGACATCAGTTCCACGTTGAATAAAGTTGATAAGGTCGTTGAATTTACCTGCTGAAATATTGAAAGGAGCTAATTCCCCGCGTTTTAAATGGTAAGTTGTTTTAAATAGTCAAAGTTGCTTTAAAAAGTCACACTTGTTTTAAATTGTCATAGTTGTTTTAAATAGTCATGGCTGTTTTAAATGGTCACACTTGTTTTAAATGGTCATAGTTGTTTTAAATAGTCACAGTTGTTTTAAATAGTCACAGTTGTTTTAAATGGTCACAGTTATTTAAATGGTCATAGTTGTTTTAAATAGTCATAGTTGTTTTAAATGGTCATAGTTGTTTTCAATGGTGGTAGTTGTTTTAAATAGTCATAGTTGTTTTAAATAGTCATAGAGTTGTTTCAAATGGTCATAGTTGTTTTCAATGGTCATAGTTGTTTTAAATAGTCATAGTTGTTTTCAATGGTCGTAGTTGTTTTAAAGGATCATATATGGTCATAGGTGAGGACGGTTCAACGAGCGTTTCAAGCTAATAAGGTCGTGGATATCACTGAATAGGGTCAATTGCATAGAAAATTAAAATAGAAATTCTCATAAGACGTTAACCTTTCCTTAACTTTCAATTAAATAAAATATTTTCTCTTGTCTGATTAAACTGAGTTGTCATTAAATTAAATATTTGTCCCTCCGTCATTTATCACCCCTTTCAACATCCTCCACTCTTTTGTTCACTTGTTCACTTTGTCGACAGCCACCGTCAATATCCCATTTTAAAAAAATCACTTTGTCGACAGCCACCGTCAATATCCCATTTAAAAAAATCACTATGTCGACAGCCACGTCAACATCCCATTAAAACAAATCTGTATTTACTGGAGCATACTCTGTAGGCCTACTGGAGGCATTACCTGGACACGTCTCACTGTGTTTACTCGAGCGTGTGAAAGAGGTGCTGCCTTACCTGGACTAGTTTCACTGTTTCGTATAAGGAAGTATCCAGGTTCTGTTTCTGCAGACAGCAACAATCTCTCTGCCTCATTCCTAGTCTTTTTGCCAAAGAACCAACTGCAATGTCAGGAAGAAAATATTCATTCAATTTAGCAATATGTTCAATTTTTTTAAATGAACTATTTAGTACCATATCTTAAATTTACACACACAGACACACGCACGCACACACACACACACACACACACACACACATATATATATATATATAGAGAGAGAGAGAGAGAGAGAAAGTTTTGTAAGCGTGCAAATGCTTGTCCGTGATATATTATGGGCGGGGGGGGGGGGGGGTATCTAGCAAAATAAAATCAGTATCACAGAATTCAGAAACCGTTGTTTCCATGATACAACCTGATTTCATGGAATAAACATACAACCTGATTAAATGGAATAAACATACAACCTGATTCAACGAAATAAACACACAACGTGTTTCCATAAAATAAACATACAACTAGATTCCATGGAATAAACATACAACCCGTTTCAATGGAATAAACATACAGCCTATTTTCATGGAATAAACATACAACCTGATTCCATGGAATAAATAAAATTTTCACAGATTTCCGAAAAATATGTTTCTATCTAGTTTGACTCAATATTAATTTCACCTCTTCAGTAATTCATTCTAGAACAGTTGTTGTCAGCTGCTAAGAAATGTACACTCGCGACTTCGTACCGTACGGTTGAATGCCGTTCAAAATTCCGACCTTGACCTTGCTTTAGTAAAACCCATATTACGTAGCATACACACTAGAAGGGGATTCCCCTTAGCTTCCTCGAGATCAGACGATCTACAATTCTACATTTTGGTCACGCTCCATTTATTATTAGTTGCACTGCACTCAAAGGACAAAGGTTTTGTTATGAATAATTTCTATATGTGACAACACTGTTTAATTTCATTTTTAGCAGTTCACAAACAATAACTCTTATTTTTCAAGTGTGCAACTTATACCTAATTATAAATGCTCCATAGCCTGATGAGTCCTTTTTTTTTAGTTTTTGCCTCAAATTAGAAATCGAGATATGATATTGTTTTAATTATTGTGCTTTGTGCATCCTGTAATAATAGCCACATTTCTGTACTAATATTTTCATCATTAAAAGGCCCAAATATGCGGGTGGAGTGGAGAAGGAACTCTGTAAAGTGCCCAACTAGCAGAAATACTAACAAATTTCTGACTTTGGAAACCATGGAAACAAGTTTAGGACAATGGGTAGAAATGTGGCAGGAGTAATAACTTTCTGGAATAATCAATGATTTTAGTAAATATGTTTTCCCCTAAAATGCAGAAGCAGTTTTAGTGTTTGGTAATTTAAATTTCTTCACTGCTGACCCAAGTTAGAAGTGAAGTGTTACTACTGTACTGACACCGCGATAGGTCGGTTACTCGCCCTTGTTATGGAAGTACCACAAAGAGAAAAACAAAATTAAATATTATTCGAAAGATTTCTTTCCACTATTTTAACATTTTATATTGCTCTAAAGCATTTGTAATCTCTTCAAGCATGTCTCGATTATAGGATTTAAATACTTTAGTGCCATGCGAGTGTCATTAGCATAATCCAATCTGTTTTTAGCACAAACTGAGATACTTTTGTTTGTTATGTAAAAATATAACTTTTTTATAAATAACTTTTTTGGTACATTTCACGTATTACATATATCTGGTGAAATTAATTTAAGAAAATTTATATACCAGATAACTTTTTGTTGTAACAAGTCAGGTGTCTATGCACAAGTACTATACTTATTCGTAATCAGCTTTTGCCCAAGCTAAAACGTAACTTCTTTTGCCCAAGCTAGAACGTAACCAATTTTTGCCCAAGTACTATACTTATTCGTAATCAGCTTTTGCCCAAGCTAAAACGTAACTTCTTTTGCCCAAGCTAGAACGTAACCAATTTTTGCCCAAGTACTATACTTATTCGTAACCAGTTTTTGCCCAAGTACTATACTTATTCGTAACCAGGTTTTGCCCAAGTGCTATATTTATTCGTAACTAGTTTTTGCCCAAGTACTATACTTATTCGTAACCAGGTTTTGCCCAAGTGCTATATTTATTCGTAACTAGTTTTTGCCCAAGTACTATACTTATTCGTAACCAGTTTTTGCCCAAGTACTATACTTATTCGTAACCAGTTTTTGCCCAAGCTAAAACGTTGAAATGAATTACATACTCCATGGACTCGATGGTATTTTCCACTGCCACATAGTTGCATGGAACAAAACCGTTTGTCCCATTGCCATGACGTGCCAGCCACCACGTCTCGGTGGTGTAATTCAAAAGCTCCATCACATCACCCTTACAAAATGTCAAATCCCCGTCCAAGCGCGCCTCATAATCGTACAGTGCCCGCAGCATGGGTTTTCCGGTTGAAGCTAAAGATCACAAGAAAAAAGATCCGAGCAGCAAGATACAATTTATTCATTTCTCATTAATCCTATCCTTGTATTGTCACCTTTGGTACCTTCGCCCTTTTCACCACAATCTACTGAAATTTCTACCCTTACACTTCACAGAATTGAAGAAAATTACATAAGTAATTAATCTGGTTGCACGTTTTTTTGATTTTTTACAAAGATTTACAAGTCAGTGCCTCCAGAAAGCAACCTGTAACTCTTGATATGTGATGTGTATACATAATAAAATGAAAAATGCAACATTAAGTCACTCGGCCTTTATACAGTCATCGGCATTTATACAATTGCAATTATTTTATGCTAAATACATCACTATTTAGCCAGTCAGCTTTAACCACTTGCATTCTGCACCATTACGCATTCGGCCTTTATACAATTGCAATTATTTTATACTAAGTACATTACTATTCAGCCAGTCAGCTTAAACCCCCTGCATCCTGCACAATTACGTCACCCAGCCTGCATCTTTAATTGGAATTCGATGGCGTAGTGGTGAGTGGAGATGAAAGAGGAACAGGTAACAGATCAAATCCATATTTCCCTCCAATGCCATGTAAATGTCAATTCTATTCCAGGTATTCATTTCGTAAATGAGTTAAATAAACTGTTCCTGAAAACTAAGTCGTAAGCTAAAAGTGGAAGACGTAAGCTGCCGACAGACATACGGAAATTGAAGAGACGGCCAACTGACGAGGATAAATGACGTCAATGCGGGTGAAGAAAAACCGAAAGACATTGGACAGTTATGTCGGCTCTTTTCTATGCAGGTACTAAATCAGGGGCAGGCAAACTCTGGCCAGTGGGCAAATTTGGTCTGCGAAGATATTTTTGTCTGGCCCACCAAGCTATTCACAGTTAACATTGCCATCCGGCACGCTTGTCCACCATACCACTTAAGCCCGTCATTGAATCACTGATTCACTGTAAGCATCACCATCCATCTCATTAACTTTTAGTTGAAACTGAGTTATTTGTTTTACATAAAATACACCTTTTAAAATTACTTTTGTTCTCATTTTATATTATGGACTTTGTGACCTTTGGTCATCTATCTGGCCCACGAACTGTTCCAACAGTTTTATCCAACCCACGCTCTTTTCTAAATGCTCTGCTTAAAACTTTCTTAGCATTAAGTACGCGCGTGCACACACACACACACACACACACACACACACACACACACACACACACACTAATGTGCACATATTGGCATACAGATTCAATACCTTAGCAAGACTTACAAACAAGCATTATACACATAAATCACATTTTTCAAAGAGGAAAATAAAATTTCTATTATAAATTTCATAGAGTGTCGTAACTAACAAGCCATTGAATATTGTTCATAAATGAAGTTTAAAAAAAATAAACATGCTCTGCCCATACGTCTTGGATTAGGTCGCGGTCGACCTTCTAGGGTGCCTTTTCCGGTCAAGTTTACAAAACCTTTCTGGCCGCCTTGGTCTGTCTGAATACCATTGCCTGTTCCTTCGATGTTTTCCTTTTGTCGAAGTCGCTGTAGGCAGGAGCCCATTTTTGCAAGAGACCAACGAACGGATTGTTATTATATGCATACACAAAATGGGCGCAAATAATTTTCCTTTTCTTGACCTAGTAATCTCGTGATGTCTATTTCACTCAAGTAAAGGTGTGATTCAGGGTCATGAGATGCTGTCACATTTCAGGAGTGTCATTAAGGTGTAGTTCTGGATTGTGACGTACGTCATCAAGATCTAAATGAATGATGAGGCATGAATGTTATCACGATCGAAAACAGGATTGCGACCAGTATGTGAAAAAGCCTTCATTATGGTGTAATTAATGGTTCCGCTTCTTCGTATCAGCCATTTTGTGAACCGTGAATTTCTGACAGCTTTCTGAAATAAAAAATAAATAAAATTAAAACATAACTGGCATCAATTATGACAAAAATAAAATAGAGATTTCGATACCTGGATATTTATGAGAAAGTTTAGTTTGTACTAATTTTAAGGCACCCAGAAAAAGTTATCTTCTTATAGCTAAATGTTATGGAGTCAAGGGCAAATTATGCCTGACCTCCTATCTAAAATTTATTTTCAATGTAGTATTAAGCTCTTTTTGATGTTTTCATCTTTTGTATTATGCATATCTTTGCACTAGTGATCGCAGCCAAGTTATGTAATTGTATGCATCATGCTGTAGCAAATTATGGGCAATTAGAGAGCCCGTACATGTTGAAAGAAAAACACCGATCACTATAAGCAGATTACGTAATACACTCGAACAATAGCAGGGGCAAGGGTTGTTGTTCAAAACCGATGCTTGACCGACAAGTCCCTGCCATTAATTCATTAATTCATAGATGTGCACAAATGCCATGAAACTGAATTGGGAAATGAGGGAAGACAGAATAGATAATCCTAATGACTTTTTCATATTGAATGTATTGATGTGTGGATTCACTATTTTTTTTAATTGTTAAATATTAAATTTTTCTATTTTTGTTATCCAAATAACAGAAGTTGACTAATTATTATTAGTGGGAGGAAGACTGACAGAAATTGCTCTGGGGTACAGAGTCAATGCAAATGTTTGTATGCATAAATAGTCATTATTAGGATAATGTGCCCAATTTACGCAATATTACAGATTCATCTGTCACTGTAGTTAATCTAAACTGAGAGAATTAATTAAGGAGACTGATGGGTGAGTCTGGCAACCAGTCTGTCATCAGCATAGGCATAATGTTAAAAATTAACAATCTTTAAATCCTCACGCTGAGACAGGGTCTCTAAACAAATACTGGAATGTAACACTAAAGAAGAAAAAATAAAAATATAAAGGCAACTGCCAGAAATGTTTTTTTCACAGAATGCCTTTACAGCAATCTTTGCTGACTATCCACAATCCAAACATCCATGTCAGAATCATTAATACTTACAGCTGTAATCTCTGCTTTTCCGTAGTTATTCGCTAAACGTATTGCAGACTTCTTGTTACTTTCGTTTATAGATTTTTTAACCATTGTCAAATGTCAAGCAATTTACAAGAGAAATTGACACTGCATCTCTGACCGTATTTAATTGTTTTAAGTAGTATGCCAAGAGCGTGTAAATGAGAAATAGATTCGTAGACGTAGAAAGTCAATTCTCTGTTATTTATATTGTTAAAATATCATAATAGCATTTATTTCAAATAAAATTAATGTGTGTGTGTGGGTGTGTGTGTGTGTGTGTGTGTGTGTGTGTGAGTGTGTGTGTGTGTGTGTGTGTGGTGCATGTGTGCGTGCGTGTGGTGTAAGAGAGAGAGAATCAGGCCTGAAATCCATTACGTAATGAGTATATCAGACCTGAATCCCATTACGTAATGAGAAATTCAGATCTGAATTCCAGTACCCAATGAGAATATCAGACCTGACCCCCAATATGTAAATGAGAATATCAGTTCTGGCTACCAATATATAACTAACTACCAGTTCTAACGAAATAAAGTGGCTCAACTACTATACTCTTTTTGTTTTTTATTACATAGCTACAAGTAGGTAAAAAGAACGTAAAGCAGACAGGTTTATTTTTTAAATAGCCGTAAATTTTAAACCCACCGAGCAAAAGTATTCATTGAAACAAGTTTGATAGGGACACAAAAAGAAAAATGTTGCTTTTGAGTTCTAGTTCACCTAGAGCCCATGTCAACTCAACAGCGACATGCTGTGCTGTCAGTGACGTCAGTACGGTGTCAGACAGTGGTAGGTATACGGTGTCTTGACCTAGTCACGAGTGAAAAAGAAAGTACGTTCGGTCACGAAGAGTAAAAGTCGGACAACAAAAGCAAAATCCTCACTTTTGTACATAATTGCACCACTGTCAAATCTTGTCTCTAAATCGGAAGTTGTAGGTTTAGCGTTGACCAACCCAAAGGAACGCAGGTGTTCATAATGGAAATCAATCGTGATGCAGCGTTGTTGCACAAAATGACTGGCCCGGATGAAATTTGCAAAAGCGAGTGACTGGAACTTGACTATACAGTTGACGTCTGTTTCGAAATTTAGAATTTATTATTTTTTAAATGTTTTTCCCCGCTATAAAACAAAAGTTATTTTTAAAAAATTAACCAGAAATGATCGGTTTGGATGGAGAAGATTCATGTATACAAGCGGAACTATACCAAGAAATTATCTTAACAAGTTGTTGGGCGACTTTATAGGTCTCGCGTTGGTGCTATAAATAGCCCATATATAAATAAAAAGGTGGTGGGGGGATGCAGCAGAGCGTAGTCGTTCTGCACAGTTATTATTTTGGTTAGGATTAAGTGCATTGTATATTGTCGTGTACAAGTCGTTTAATACGTCCAAAGATGTTTAATTTTAAACGTGCGGAAAATGTGATTCATTTTTAAACGCTATCCCCACAGTCAATCTGGTTTAAAATTTCTTAAATAAATTTAAAACATTGTTCACTTATGAGCGGAAACAACGAACCTAAAAATTAAAAAGAATCTCTCTGTTCCATCTTTTCTAGTTACCTTGAAAAGTTTTGTATCTTCGAACTAAATGGATGTACGATAACCTGAACATATCTGTGGTATGTCACTCTTAACATAAGTCACTGGTCTTCGAGATGAAATAAGAACTGGCTCACCAGAACAGGATTTCGATTTCCTCATTTTCGTTCTGCTCAGGTATTTTGTCTTTGATGTTATTTCCTAGTGAACGATGATTTGGAAGTGGCATTCGGATGGTGCACTATACTAACGTGCAAGCAACATACCTGTGCATTCCAAGGCTGAGCAATCACGAACCATTGTCGTCCTGTCGACCAGAGAGAGGGTTTCTCAACGTCGCCGGCTTCAGTCAGTACCTTGCGGGCCGACACCTTGGAACAATGCTAGCCGGTGGCCATTTAATTACGACCGATACATATACTGGGTCCTAACCGGTCAAACTGCACATAGCTAGTGTGTAAATCTCAGTCCCGAACCAGGAAGTGTTAAGAGCAGTCACGGATTGGACTCGCTGAAGAGACTGGCCTACCCGAAGCTCGGTCATTGATACCCATATTTACATACATGCGTGCACGTATACACGCTGTTCATTCAAAGAAAACGCTATAAAAAAAAAATACTTACAGGTGAGCTGGTCCCGAGGTGGGTGTCTGGGAATTGCTCACAAGACTTCAGCTGCAATTTCGTGTCCACGATGTTGATAAAGATGGCGATGTTTGGATATGCTGATCGAGAAGAAATAGTCCCGTGGTCAAAGTTAGCCTGTTCCAAGAGTTAAATTACATTAACAAATCTGACTAGAACTGGAATCATTTATTACACTCTTCGCGTGAATACATTCTCAAAAGCGTGACTTTGATAGGGATCAGTGCATAAGCCAGTATTTACTTAATAATATATAAAACTCATCTAGGACTATATATATATATATATATATAACATCTAGAACTATATTTGTATATGCGTGACTTGTGCGTTTCTGTTCGGAGTATAACCATTTCACCAATCATCATTTGACACTTTTTCATTTCATTTCCATCTAATCAATATTGTTTTATATTTTTTTCAGGCGATATCCAATCACGCTGTTTGTGACTGGCTCATTCTAACGGCAGAGCGCAAAACGGATTGACTATGACACATTCCCTCCACCAGAACATCACTTTGGCGTATTCCATCGATCAGAACGTCACTTTGACATATTCCATCGACCAGAACGTCACTTTGACATATATATGACGCTCGTATTATACTGGCATTACTAAAATTTGAATAGCAGTGTATTTCGTGTAAGGACGATAGGTTGGGTAGTTTGTCGGTATTTGTTACTGATTTTATGAAGTAAGTATTCCACTTCTAAAAACATGTAATTTATATTAATGAATTATAATTATTATTTGGACAATGGAAATGTGAAATGCAGAGCTTGTGAATATAAATATATATTTTTTAAGTCTGTTGCCTGTGGGGAAGCAAATACGGGTATGGGTGTAAATTAGATGTTGATTGGGGTTAAGCTTATGTTGAAGCTCCGGCGTGCAGTTCAAACGGGTGCATTGAAGCGTGAGCAGGAAGTAATGACCGGGTATTTGCTGTTCAAATAAATGACACACTTGAGAGTGTCAATAAATCAATAACTCGTGGCATCACATATATATTCCGTAAAGTTAAACAATATTAATGTTATCAACTAGACGACAGTTCAAGTGTTTGCAATGTCGGACTATTTCTCTTCAGCATTAATTTTATCCTAACTGTTTATTCCATCCACGATATCCACCGAATGGAAGTTTACCTAAAATTATTCAATCAATCAGGAAATGTTTCACTTTTATTCCTAGCAACTGAACAGTAATCACATTTATCTCAGTTTAGTGAAATATTACTTTAGTTTGGGGCACAATACATGCGAAAGACACACACATAGATTGTGATATTTTAGCATCCGACTGTATGGGAGGGGGGGGGGACAGAAACAATTTGCAGTTGGGTAGCCAAATAGAACGAATGCTGTTATAAACAGATTTTTTTTTATTAGTCATTCACAACAGTCAGCACCATGTCTATCCCTTCTTCACCTCTCCATAGTGTAAAAGTACCCGTGAACTTAGTCGCCTGTACTGTTTAGGCCGCGTCACCATGTCCAGGAGGCTAGCCCAACATCCCTTTCCAGTTATACTTTGGTTGCCATTAAAACATCTTGTAATTGCTCTGACTGTCCACACCTTTGCACTGATCTGGTTTTCTACTGCTTTGAATGTGCACCTCTTTCCACTGTTCAGGCTGTCCAGTGTCCACACCTTTCCACTCTTCTGGTTTTATATTGCTTTGATTGTCCACAGCTGTCCACTGTTCTGTCTTCATCTTTCTACTGTTCTGACTGTCCACACCTTTCCACTGTTCTGACTGTCCACAGCTTTCCATGGTTCTGATTGTCCACAGCTTTCCATGGTTCTAATTGTCCACAGCTTTCTACTGTTCTGACTGTTCACAACTATCCACTGTTCTGACTGTCCACAGCTAATCACTGTTCTGACTGTCCACAGCTTTCCACTGTTCTGACTGTCCTCAGCTATCCACTGTTCTGGCTGTCCACAGCTTTCCACTGTTCTGACTGTTCACAGTTTTCTATTCTCTGCTCTGCACTATTCTGGCTGTCCCACATCCATCCACTGTTCTGGCTGTCCACAATTTCCACTATTCTTTGTCTGTCTTTCACTGTTCTACCTTCCTCTGTGCTCATATTCAGTTTGTCGCCTCTCTGTACCAGCATCTGGGGATACCTAGACTTCTTTACTGCACTAATACATGAGGGATACCTAGACTTCTTACTGCACTAATACATGAGGGATACCTAGACTTCTTACTGCACTAATACATGAGGGATACCTAGACTTCTTACTGCACTAATACATGAGGGATACCTAGACTTCTTACTGCACTAATACATGAGGGATACCTAGACTTCTTACTGCACTAATACATGAGGGATACCTAGACTTCTTTACTGCACTAATACATGAGGGATCCTATTCTAAACAGTTTTGCACGTGTCTGTCCTCACTCAAGTCTTGTGAATCTAAACAATCTTGCATGCATCTGTCCTCACTCATGCAGAAGTAAACAAAGCGACACCTCCATTACTCAAGTTTACAATGTCTGTCATTTCACACGACCACCAGATTAACTTCTTAATGACATTAATTACTTGTCTTTTGGTTCCAATCGCCTTAAGATTTTCTCAGTCAGATGTCTTCTGGAGGCTTCTTAGATTGACACATATGACTACACCTGAGTATCTCACTTAACAAGTCACTTCTTGCTTAATCCCAAATTAAATTAGATAAGCCTTTTCTTGTATAAATCCTGGTGTTGTCCCTGGCATTTAACTGTGTTTCGCCATTTTATTTTTATTTTGTTCTTTTTTGTTAATCCAACGCTTTTAATACAAGCCACAATCGCACGTGATCTTATTATTCAATTCATTAACGTGAGTAAGTCACGCGTAATATTCGCAGTCAATAATTTGTGGAATAAATAAATCTTCGCTTAAAATCCGAGTTTACTGAAGTGTCAGAACATACCCGTCAGTTGTGCACAGAAATGTGTCTGTACTGACGATTCAGTGACGAAAGATTTAAATATTTACACGTGTAAAGTCACCATGTGCTTGAAAATGCCACGTGTTCTACAAAGACGGCAATCATATTCATTCGGCATAATTCTCTCTACAATTGCCCATGAAACATGAGCCCAGAACAAATTGCCATCCTTCTTCAAAGTCGACTTCCGGTTCATGCAAATATAGAAGACCGTCGACAAAGGATATCTGCAATGCCAGCATGCATTGCTAACGATCCTTTGGCCTCCTCTTAGTACAGGAGCATATGGGTAGATATACCCGTACATGCAATTTCGCCCCCCCCCCCCCTTGCTTCCAAAATAAATGTCGCCAGCAATGGCCTGTTGAATGTGTCATTGTCTCCTTTTAATGACATAGCCGATCCGAAGACAATGGTCGATGATCCAGCAGAGGTCCAACAATTTTCCTGTACAAGTCAACAAAATCGTCAAACAATTATTTCTTATCGTTTTTCTCTTCTAGCATGTTGTTATTTAGATGATGGTTCGTCAAGCGAACGAGAGTTTCAGGGATTTCAATGACCAATGCCTCCCTAAGGTAACACTCTCCACATGCCGACCACACCGCACAGTATCAACAACTGCTGGAAACGTGACTATAGTCAAGGTCAGGAGTCTGTCAGGTTGGCCAGCAGGATATCATGATGGGATATCCAGCTAGATGGCCTCAAAGAATGACTCCTGGGAGATTGTAATGGCATTAAGAAAGTGGACCTGAAAGAAACAATCGCACAAGACAGCAATTTTGTAACGGTCCTTCTGTCAGTCAGGCATCATGATTACTTTGTTGACTTCCATGATTTTGGGGGAGTAAGTTTCATCGTCCAATGATTTTTCGCTCTTTACATAATTTTGCTTTCTTTCGTTATCTTTATTTCAAGTTATTTCCTGAATTCTGAAATGATGAAATTTCCAGTTTCATTCCTTACTTCCCATGTTTTTATTCCTTGGAGACCAGTCCTTTTCCGCTTTCAGTCTCAGTTTGATATCCGTCCAGTAGCTGGCAAGACTCACTCTTATTATAATTTCTATAAACATGGCTTATGCTTCAAACGTTCCCTGCATAATATGAGTAAAACATATTTTCTCACATTCAGATTTTAACACTTTGCTGTTCATCAAAGTGTTGCGGGCTGTCTCTAGACGCATGCAAACATTCAAGTCCACAAAAACAGACAGCACCAACACTAGTATGGGTATATAGATTATGAAAAGCACAGTTGGGGGGGGGGAGGTGTATATCTCATTTAGTTAAAATTATAAAAAGCACAATACTAACAACAATAAAATTGTGTCTTTAATAAATGTTTCTTGTTGTGTGATCATTTGGGTCTGTCTTGAATATTATCTTCTGGGTATATTAAATAAGATTCATTCATATCTTGAATTCGAACGTCTGGATCTCTCTTGAATATGATCAGGTGGGTGTCTAAAATACTATTTTCTGGATATTCATGATCGTCTGGATAAATGCATTAAATGTCCATGTAAGAGGTGAGACTGTAAAGTACTTGTTCTTAAAATTGTTTTGCAAGTGGATTTCTTTATTTTTAAAAAAAACACTGACATCCTTATGTGTGCGATCACAAAATAAATACTATGAGTCGCGCGTATGTAACGTGTATACAAGGAGGACATTTCAAATTCTTCCACTGCCGGATGTTCCACACCTTAGGAGACTATTGAAAGATGACGTGTCTCAACAAGTTATTAGTCAGTAATCAGATGAGTGAAGTTTATACCTGGTCTCTTTCGTTAAGATATACAAAGGGTATGTATTCATTTTGTACCTGATGATACTTTGGCGTGTGGGGGGTTAAGAAAAGATGTTTGAAAAGACATTTTCACATTTAAAACCCTAACGTGTCCAAACACACGTCCATTCACACTTTAGTATTGTCAGGTGTTACAAAGTATCATCAGGTACAAAAGTAATGGCGGGTCATTGGAGTGCCGATTCTACAGCATAGAATATCCTTTCCTAAAATTTTGGCGGACACTAAAACAATGATTGGCGCACCAGTCGCATGTCATGCATAAATAGAAATAAAAGGTGTCGGATGATAGTGGAAAGAAAGAAGAAAATAGAAAAGAATGAATTAAAATAACAAATATATACAAAATGAACATTCATCAATACACGCAAGCATAATCGTACTTACTGTACATAGTTCAATCTTAAGTTCTACATGATTGATCTTTCTAAGATTAAAAAAAAAAAAAAAAAAAACCTTTAACCAGTGAAGTTCTGGGATAGTTTTTCTGAGCGATGCTACTCTGACAACGGCAGGATTGGTGACTCTGAACTTTTGGGGCTGATTTCAGCGGGAACAAAGAAAGACCGTGCCGGTCACGTGGTCAGTCTGGCTAAATATCTGGCGAACTATTACAACTTGAATTACTAGGTCGGCCAAGATTGTATAATATTGCCAACAATCGTCAAGGCCATCATGCAAGAGAGGAAGCTAAAAGGTAGATGTGAAACGCAAGATCTAAAGTCAGACTCGCTCTGGTGAATCTAACAGTGGCTTGAGGTCCTGTGAATCTAAAAGATGAATGGAATGTTTTGCAGTTACCTCTAATTCCGTGACAGACACCTAAAACACTTTATTCATATTTTGCATTTATTCATTTTACTTCCTTCTGTCATATCTAGAAACGACATCTTACTCACGGTTACTAACATGTGTCGCACAACATGAGATTTTAATAATAACAAAATTAAATGTTATAAACAGTGCATATATATGATTTTTTCAACTGACATTGATCGTGATATATGAAATTAAAAATGAAAAACAAAACGCTTAAAGACGAATAATTAATGAATAAGGACATGTATTCATCAATAATTTTTTTTATTAAACATCTTGAATATTTAGAGAGAGTGAACATTTACATGAGACTGATAATATTAATATATTAGAACAACACTTAAGATGAAGATACCACGGGGCAGGCACATGATAACAAAGAAGTGCTGTAATATGTCTTTATTTACAAAAGCATTTGAAATAAAAATCACAGAGTGCTTATTATAAACTTTAAATCTCAAAATCTATCATTGTTCAACTTTCATTTTGTAAACTTCACAACTTAACATTTACACAAGATTCATATCTCATTTCATAGATTTTAAATCTCACCATTTATCATTATTCATCTTTCATTTTTGTAAACTTCACAACTTAACATTTACACAAGATTCATATCCCATTTCATAAATGTTAAATCTCAGCATTTATTCATGTTTCATATCTCATTTTATAAACTTCAAATCTCATTAATAAACTTCAAATTTCAGATACACCCATGAATCAAATCTAATTTTATACACTTCAGTTTTCAAAAGTACTCGTGTATCTCATTTAAAAGTTTCATATATCAAAATTAACTTAAAAATCGTATCTCATTTTATAAACTTTAATTCTCTGCTGCTTCTCAATCTTGTGTCCCGTTTTTCAGTTACAAACATCAAATTACTATTTTCAAATAAACTTCAAAGTCTCAACATCTTCTATGTCCCATTTCATAAATGCAAACTTGACAGATTGTTTCCATTCTTAATTTCTATAAACATGGCTTATGCCTCAAACGTTCCCTCACCTTTCCTGTACCTATGAGTAGTCGTGAAGCTGTATTTTTAACACCATGAGCATCTACATTTTTAACACCATGAACATCTGCAACCTCTTTAACCCGACTCCTTGTAGGTGGGTTCCGCTGAGATGTAGTAATCATCAAAGAAGATGAAAAGGTACTCAAAGGTAGGCCGTTCGTCAGCGGTCTTGTCCCAACACTTCAACATAATGAGGTAGACATTGTCTGGCGTGGGCGGGTGTTGCGGTATGCGGTATCCACGTTGGACTTGCTCCACGACGTCACGGTTATTCATTCCTGGAGACAAACGTGTGACGTAAGAGGTGATAAACTAAAGTTTCATATAACTTGTGTCTAAGGTGTTCTAGGAACACCAATTCCTTCAAGTGCACTGAACTGTAACACACGAAATCTGGAGATAACATTTGTACCATAGTAATCAACAATTTGCATTAAGCTCACTTCACTGGACTTAAGCGGTTACCATACCACAAAGTGATCATGTGACAGCTGGATCGTGCTTAGTACATACTTTCTTTAAAATTGCAGTGCTCTTCGCGAGTCAATTTCAAAAATGTCTTCTGTTTGATTTATCTCCGTATATGTTAAAAGTTATTGCTTAAGAAAATTAAGCGATAATCTAGTTAAATGATCAAGTGTTGTGTCAAGTATTTTATGTAGTTTGTTACTGTTGCTTAAATAGATAGATAGACAGACAGACAGACAAATAGACAGTAGTCTGCTATGGAATTTACGAATGCTTTTGCGAATATATCAAAGGGTTTGATTGCAGCTGCCCAATCTTTGTCCGCTTTGTCTTTGTGTTCAGTGCTTTGCTTACTTTACTAATTAAATATTCTGCCTGCTGGTTAACTTTTCGTCAAAAAATATAACTCTTTCCTGGCATTTTATATGTTGTGTGAATTTTATGTAAATCGGTGAGTCACTTGAATTCTTTCGATAGAATAGACTTTTTTGTGTTTTCCCTGAGAAATCTGACTGCCACCATGCACAGAGCCATTTGTAGGTCAGTGTACTAGGTCTAGTTGTTTAATTTTGCAGGACGTCACTTACATGACGCAATACGCGCACACGTCATTCAAATTACAATAACGTTCAATTTAAATGCAACAATGAAAATTTATATAAAATATATTGGAAAATTCCCGTCATGCAACACGGAGGATATAGTACAAGTGCTAGGAAGATGTCGTTTGGTGTTGTATTAGTGCTAGGAAGGTGTTGTTTGGTGTTGTATTAGTGCTAGGAAGGTGTTGTTTGGTGTTGTATTAGTGCTAGGAAGGTGTCGTTTGGAGTTGTATTGGTGATAGGAAGGTGTTGTTTGGTGTTGTATTAGTGCTAGGAAGGTGTTGTTTGGTGTTGTATTAGTGCTAGGAAGGTGTTGTTTGGTGTTGTATTAGTGCTAGGAAGGTGTTGTTTGGTGTTGTATTAGTGCTAGGAAGATGTCGTTTGGAGTTGTATTAGTGCTAGGAAGATGTCGTTTGGAGTTGTATTAGTGCTAGGGGGGATGTATCGTTTGGTGCTAGTTTCCATTGCTAATTTACACTAGTTCTACATTTTCATTATAACTAATACCACAGTATTGCAATGATACCTTTCTATAACAAATAGTATAATCCTAAGCCTATTATTTCAGAAACAGCCATCAAAATGTTTTTTGAAAACCTAACAGTTTTACAACTATCAGCAGGTTTCTTAATACAAAAAATTAAACAACTTTAGGATTTAAATGCAATTAATAGGTAACACGTGTCAAGATATTTCTTAAATGTAAACTAGTCACAAAGTAATCTATACTGATATATTTTATAATATTTGTATTACTTTTTATTATAATGAATATAAACGCATTACCTACCTGGATATGGCATTTGGCCCTTTGTCATTATCTCGTGCAGCAAAACTCCATAAGACCAAACATCTGACTTAATTGTAAACTTGCTATACAGGGCGGCCTCTGGGGCTGTCCATTTGACTGGAAATTTGGTACCTATTAATAGACGACTAAAATTAGTGTTCATCCTTCAAAATGTCAAAGGTAGTCATTTTCCTTATGGCCCAGAAAAAAAACTTAAAACCATAGCATAAAAAGAGTTCGGTAAATTTCGCTATAGATAGCTCCTTTGTCCGCGTCAAGACGTTGGCACGGGTGTTCAGCTAAATCAACTGACGACTGGTGGAAACGGAAACTAGTCGACACATGCGCACTGGCTATTGACCTGCCCAAACTGTTGGGTTGTAATACAGATCAGAAGTTATGTTTCTCGGTCAAATACCGGATTTTATCTTCATTTAAATTATATTTTAATTTTTTTTAAATATTTGTATTCTCGTATTATGACTTAAAATTAAAACCATTTCACTGGGGGAAAAATGTATTCTAATGGCTTAACACAGGAACCGTTCCGAATTGATTATCTGAACAAACCCGTGCAACTCTCGAATCTTCTACTTCTGAAATGAAAGTTAACATCATCAAATAAATCTGTAGCTGAAAACATAAGATGAAATATGATACCTATCAATGGTTTTAAATTGCTCTAATAATACTTTACTAATGTTATTTCATATTATTACAACTTGATAAAAGATTCAAAAAAGTGGGGTGCTTTTTGCAATAACAAAATGGAAAACTATAAAAACAGCTTTCTGCATTCCATTGTCTCATTCTTTTGTTTCGTTTTTAAATTGCATTATTTACAAAGTATTTTTTAAAATAATGCATCGAATTTATGATAAATGTTGGAGTTGCAGTGGGATTGCTGTGGATGATTTTCAGTGTAAATTAACAATACTTTAAAAGTTATTTCAATCATTTTTTTCATGAAGTAAGTCGATTTGTATCGTGCGTTAGTTCGTTTATGACTGGAAGGAATTTTTTTTTCAAAATTGCTAAAATGTACCATAAAAGACTTCTGTTTCAAGATGCAATTGTGACTGTACAATGCTAATAAAAGAAAGAAAAATGATCAACATATTTGAGTTAATTCCTTAGAAGATATTTTCTATCTTATAAAATCACTCTTGAAACGGAACCATATAAATACACAAATGACTTCTGTTACAAAAGCACCTCCATCAGATTTCTTAAAAAACAAATCTACAGACTAAGCAACTACTTTATTTAAAATCTCAAATAATCACTTTTTTAAATTTCACCATTTACGTACCTGCATGAGAGTTGTACTCTCCGTCCGTGATGGCCTTGGCGAGGCCAAAATCTGCGACCTTGACAATATTATTCTCACCAACCAGAACATTCCGAGCTGCCAGGTCCCGGTGTATGAATTTCTTGGCCTCCAGAAAAGACATGCCACTGGCCACCTGTCAGTTAAAATTAATAATATATCCTGCAATACAATGTATTATTGGCTGTCACGTCATAGTAGATGAATTTCTGCACCTCTAGAACGCACGTGCCACTGGACACCTGTCAGTCAAAATTAATATTTCCTGTATTACAGTGTACTATGAGCTGTCTGTTGAGTCACCGGGCATGAATTTCTGGTGCTAGACACCTGTCAGTCAAAATTAATATTTCCTGTATTACAGTGTACTATGAGCTGTCTGTTGAGTCACCGGGCATGAATTTCTGGTGCTAGACACCTGTCAGTCAAACTAGATATGCCGTATGACGTAGTGTAAGCGATTTATTACTGTTACTAAATTAGGAAAAGAAATAATAACAGCAGACTCAAACAATTAAAGCTTTGTCAACATGGCTGTAGGAATAGAAGGTATTTTCAACATGGCTGTAGGAATAGAAGGTATTTTCAACATGGTTGTAGAAATAGAAGGTATTTTCAACATGGCTGTAGGAATAGAAGGTATTTTCAACATGGCTGTACGAGCAGAAGGAGGTACGCACCTGTGCCGCCATGTCGATGAGACTGTGCATTTCTAGATTTTGTCCTTCGTCTCCTCGAAGGTAATCCTGCAGACTGCCCTTGCTCATGAGTTCCGTGACGATGTAGATGGGCTCTTCCTTCGTGCAGACAGCATACAGGCGAACTAGTTTGTCGTGACGACACTGTTTCATTATCTCGGCCTCTTCCAGGAAACTTGTGGTTGACATGGAGCCTGGTTTTAACATTTTGATTGCGACCTGTCTTTCACCCATATATAACCCTGAAATGGTGGAGGTTCTTTTTGTTCATTCAGTATTAAGTAAAATCATTTTCTAACTTGATATCGAATAATTAATTCAAACAGTAGATATGTTTCACTAATGAATTCTATATTTTTAATGTTTAATTCTTTAAATGTTACTAATATGATGTGCTTATAAATCTTCCATCTCTGCTGCAAATAATATATGGAATATGAATTTATTTTCTTTCTTAATTCTTATAAGAAAGCATCTGATTTAAGTTGGCCATAAAATCCGAGGAAAAAATACTGTATCGATAACATAAAATGACTGATCTTTTCGGTCCGTCGTCTTTCAAACATTTTTCCTTTTCATTTTCCATAATCATTTTACAGATTGTCGGGGTCTGTTAATACAAACATACAATCTGCTCAAGAAACGAGTAAAGTAATGGAAAGCCCAATAAAGAAATATAAAACAAAAGTCTGGCAGAGTGGTCTACTCTTTAAAAAAAAAAAAAAAACACTATTTGTTCTGTCAACCAGTAATTCTTACGAAGGCAAATGCTAACATCGTAATGTTGACGGTACTTGATAAAATAAGAAATAGAAATCAAGCAGTACTTTGAAATGAGTTAATCACCTCTCCAGACTTCTCCAAACTGACCCGCACCCAGTCTCATGTCTTTCGTGAGGGTGGAACGATCAATTTCCCACACATCCTCAGTGCCTTTACACAGTTCTATTAATACAGGATTTGCCCTAGGGCAAGGTTTGGCCAAACGCTGACAAAGACCATTTGCCTGGCCTAAAAAAAAAATTAATAAGAAATATTTTATTAAAATAGTTATTAAAATTGTGAACATCGAGTTAGTATTCGAGAAACCGTGTAACGCTCAATATATCTTGCCTTTTCCCAGCCAAAAAAAGAATGTGAAAAAAATACGAACCACGAATCAGTGTATGCAAGTATGTATATGTTTAAAAATATCACTTACTTTATACCCATTGTACACATATACTGATTTTTTAAATTTATTTATAAGCACAAATACCAAACTTTAAATACTCCCTTTTAATGACGAAAACCTATGTTTCACTGCCTTTTTTAAATCGTAATGTCCAGTTTTTAAATGTCTAATACTGTAGTAAATACGAACTTCTAATTGCCATTTGTGATAACGACTACTGAGTTTTACCTATAACTACCTATACCAATTTTGTAATACCATTTGTGCTACAGAGGTTAATTTATAAATATTTTTTATAATAAATGTTGAATACCAACTTTTAAATATCATTAATTTCATAAATTTTTAAAATAATTTTCTGTATCACTAATACAGACTTTAAATTCTATAAAAGATCATACTACAGACTAAAATTGCATAAATGATAATATATACATAATTTTTAATTCCATAAATGCATTTAAATTCCATAAATGATTTATAAATACAGACTTTAAAACCTCATAACGATTATAAATGCTGACTTTTTAAAACTTCATAAATGATTATAAATGCAGACTTTAAAACTTCATAAATATAAGTCGGCACAATCCATTTACTTAAATGCCCAATATTAAATTTCTTTAAATAAATGTTCTACATACATAATGCTCAATACCTATCCTATATAAAAACAGATTCCAAATCGTTAATAACAGTGACAACCATTTCACAAGTAGATTATGTACAGTCTTTTAACATAAGTATCTGGGTGTCTGTTCTTTAAAAATAAACATATTCTAAGCACCTCGTCTGTACAAAGTTCTGTTAGATTCAACATAAATGATACTCTTATTCTAAAAGCAGATTTCTGGGAATTTTCTTAAAAAAATGTTCACTGTCTTATAGTATATAAATTATTGTACACTCACATTCTAGCTGTACACTCGAATCTTAACTGTACACAAAAATCTGTAGACTCATAGTACATCAACAACACTCAAATCTTTATCATGACATAAATAGATTCTTGAATACTCTTTCTAAATCAAGACCATGCGTGATGCTCAATTACTCCACTTTATTTAGATGACGTCATAAAATGTGTGTTTTCAAAGTGACACAGATATAGATACCTTGATAAAACTCCACAAGCTCGGTGACACAGCGGAATGTTTGTTTCGGTGAAATATAACAACCACCATCATCTTTGTTTCGAATCTTGTAGTGCTTGACACAGGCTCTCAGGTTTTCATAATGCCGCACAGACAGGGCATAACAGCCTACAACAAATGTTGTGTAATTAGTAACGAAAGAATACTAATAATAGCAAATAACATTAAAAAAATGTGCATGCGTATGCTCAGTTTAAATATCTCTTGCAAAAGATAGGACTACGTCCAATCCTGGAATCTGGAATTTTTAAAAATAAATTAAGCTTAACGGTTGTTTCAACTTGCACTGATTTTGCACGCTGAGATATGTGGATTGAAAGCTAATATACAAATTATTCTTTCAGGAAAATTTAGGCAAAAGAATGACTGAAGAAAGATACATAAGTTACAAACAAAGTTAAATTCCAACCAAACATAAAGTTCACTACAAGTTAAAGTCCATTTCAAGTCTAAGAAATGTTACACGCACCAAACATATAGTTCACTACAAGTCTAAGAAATGTTACACGCACCAAACATATAGTTAACTACAAGTCTAAGAAATGTTACACGCACCAAACATATAGTTCACTAAAAGTCAAAGAAATGTTACACGCAACCAAACATAGTTAAAGTCAAAGAATGTTACCAAACGCAACCAAATTAAAATTACCAGAACTAGTTTCACTGTGTCGTACAAGAAAATCCCCACATTCTGATTCTAGAGATAGCAATGCTCTCTCTGCCTCGTGCCTTGGTAAATTGCCAAAGAACCAACTACCAAAAAAATAGAAAAATTATTCATTCTGATTAGTCTTGTATTACTTTAATTCATTGAATATGAAACATATATTTTAGACGTACCACACACACACACACACACACACACACATACATATTTGTAAATAATATTTTGAATTTTTGTTGATATTGTTTTTGCCAAGATTCCAATTATTAAATTTTTTATCAAGCTCATGTATTCCGACTTTTGAAATAAATTAATACAAACCTATGTAAACAAGTAAACATTTAATAGAACATTCTGTGTCTACAACTAAGGTCTCGAAATGTTCTAAATACAAATTAGCTACTTGCACGTCAATCTTATAACGTGAAATCTAGTTACCCACTCTTTGGATTCTATGGTATTCTCCAGTGCCACATAGTTGCATGGAACAAAGCCTTTTGCTCCATTGCCATGACGCGCCGTCCACCACGCCTCAGTGGTGTACTCCAAAAGTTCCAGCAAATCACCTTTGTGAAATGCCAGCTCTCCAGCTATGTGCGGTTCATAACTGTACAGAGCTCGCAGCATTTGGCGTGCTCCAGGTGTGGCTAAAATTAGACACGAAAACCGATGAACAGGCTACTCTTGGTCAATTGTTAGTTGCTTACAAGATACAACTGATGTGTTGTTAGCTAATATCACACTTAAGTTGTTGCCTACAAGATAGTCTTGACTAATTGTTAGCTAATATCACACTTAAGTTGTTGCCTACAAGATACTCTTGACTAATTGTTAGCTAATATCACACTCAAATTGTTGCTTACAAGGTACAACTGATGTATTGTTAGCTAATATCACAATTACATTATTGCCTAACAATTGTTAGCTAATATCACACTTAAGTTGTTGCCTACAAGATACGCTTGACCAATTGTTAGTAAATAGTTAAGTTAGTTAAGTAGTTGTTGTTGACACACTCAGCAGCAAAATCATAGAAAGATTTCACATTTTTGTTTAACTTATAAAGTCCATAGCTGTTTTACTCGAATCAATTCATTTTCAAAGCCGATGTTGAAGTTATCAGTTTCCATATCAAAACGATTTTATAAGAGAAAAAGGAACAGATTTCCACCAGCATACAGCCAAGTGTCCTAACTAAGAAGATAATTATGATTCTGAAATATAATATATACTTGATCAAACAATGACATTTTTTAAAGAAAAGAAACATAAATTATTTACTGTTGCTTTGATTATGAGGTAAAAGCAATTATATGCACGTGAGACAAAATATTGGCATAATATTACTGTTAGGGCACAACTGATAACATTATATTTCTATTCACTTTTAAAGAAAAAACTAATGGTATAAAATAATCTTTTAATATATAATGAGCCTTGAAAGCAAATTATGTAATGTAAAAACGAGCTGAAAAATCATTATTAATTTCTCTCTGTATTTGACATTTAATATTTGATGCCACAACAGAATTCTTGTGCACCTGATATCTGTTGTGTTTGTCTTTTTGCGCAAAGTACAGCAGACCACTTCACAGTGTCTACTAAAGTATTCACATGTGGCAAGGAACAAGATTTCTGTGAAGGCAGCGATATTTATTGAACATGTACCCACCCAGCCCAAAGACTGAACACAACAGATAGGTGATTTTTTACGAAAAGAGTTCGATTACTTCTGATTCTTTGTGCAACATATTACCCAATATATTCAGTGATGTGAACAGTTTATTATCCTGTATGCAGTCATGAGAACAGTTTATTAAACTATTTACAGTGAACTTATTAGTTTATTATCCTATAATCCTATATGTAGGCGATGATGTAAACAGTTTATTATCCAATATGTAGTCGTGTGAACAGTTTATTATCATATATGCAGTCGTTTGAACAGTTTACTGTCCTAAATACAATCATGTGAACAGTTCATTTTCCTATATACAGTGATGTGAACAGTTTATTGTCCTATAAGCAGTGATGTGAGCACTTTATTATAGTATATGCAGTCGTGAGAATGGTTTATTATCCTATATACATACATGTGAACAGTTTATGATCTTATATTTCAATCATGTTAACCATTTATTATCCTATATGCAAACATGTGAACAGTTTATTATCCTATATGCAACCATATGAACAGTTCATTGTCCTGTATGCAGTGATGTGAACAGTTTATTACCCTATATGACGTCGTGATTATTATCCTATATGTAGTCAAATGAACAGTTTATTATCAACTGGAAATACTGGACAAAATGCTAAACTGGCGAAACGGAAGGCTCCTCGGCAGACTATGAAAACTACTTTAACAGATCGAGTTCAAAACAGCCGATTTAACAGAAGTAATTAACATATATAGATAGATACACAGACAAACAGATAGATAGATAGATAGATAGATAGATAGATAGATAGATAGATAGATAGATAGATAGATAGATAGATAGATAGATAGATAGATACACAGATAGATAGATAGATAGATAGATAGATAGATAGATAGATAGATAGATAGATAGATAGATAGATAGATAGATAGATAGATAGATAGATAGATAGATAGATAGATAGATAGATAGATAGATAGATAGATAGATAGATAGATAGATAGATAGATAGATAGATAGATAGATATTATTTACTAGCCGAGACACATGTCAAGCATTAAAATTTGCCAAGATAAGAACACAAGGCCCTGCAGTCACGACAAATTAATTTACAATGACAAGAGCTATCCATAATTATATTGTTATTTTTCAAGTCTGCCATGCTACAAAAATGGGGATTCAAATCCTATTAATCCAGTTTCAAATCTTAAAACTATCTCAGCTCTCTGTGGAAATGCAGGAAAATAAAAACTAAAATATGAATTAGCAAACACTACTTTAAACAAGACTCATTATTTATTTTTAGAAATACATGACAGAAAACGCAGTTGTGTGTAGTCATTAGTGTGGAGTCTATGACGTCAGCTGGAATTTATGGACTGTCAGGCTTGAATGAAATGATCGTAAATGCGAGGTTGCAGCTGTAGGTCAAGTGGTAGGACTTCTATATAGCATTCCTCAAATACTAAATGCTTGAAACAACAACAAAAATTCATTACACACACACATACATACTGACATAAGCATATAAATTACGTACCAGAGATGCGTTTTGCAATAACACTTGTAACACAAGCCACAAGCATTACGATTGCAAGCTTAATGCAATGTCAGGTCAATCAAGTCCAGCACTTCAATAGTTTAGACAGCAGTCAGCTTCCATACAGAGAACCACGCATATTATAGGTCATAACTAGAATTTGTGAAACTCTTCAAATCATAAAGTTTATTATCTATATTATCAGTTTCCACTGAATTCTTATTGCCTATTTTATTTAAATTGCTAAGAATATGTTTGTATTCGGAGTTACACTTATCTCACGAAAAATGCATTCTTGATTGTTTAAGGTGTGAGATGAAACTCTTTAAGATGTGGACTAAGATCTTTAAGGTGTTGACTCAGGCGTGGACTGAACTCTTTAAAGCGTGGACTGAACTCTTTAAGGCGTGGTGTAAACTCTCTAAGGTGTGGTCTGAACGTTTTAAGTCGTGGACTGAAGCATTTTCAGGTGTGAACTCCTTAAAGTATGGACTGAACTCTTTAAGGCGTGGTGTAAACTCTCTAAGGTGTGGTCTGAACGTTTTAAGTCGTGGACTGAAGCATTTTCAGGTGTGAACTCCTTAAAGTATGGACTGAGTTCTTTAAGGTGTGGTCTAAAACTATTTAAGGTGTTAATTCTTTAAGGTGTGGACTGAAACTCTTCAAGGTGTTGACTGAAACTCCTTAAGGGGTGAACTCTTTCACATGTAGACTGAAACTGTTCAAGGTGTGAGCTGAAACTTTTAAGGCGTGGACTGAACTATTTATAGTGTGAACTGAACTCTTTAACGTGTGGACTGAACTCTTTAAGGTGTGGACTGAACTATTTATAGTGTGAACTGAACTCTTTAACGTGTGGACTGAACTCTTTAAGGTGTGGACTGAACTATTTATAGTGTGAACTGAACTCTTTAACGTGTGGACTGAAACTCTTTAATAGTGAACTCTTTAAGGCATGAGCTGAAACTCTTTAAGGTTTGGACTGAACTCTTCAAGATGTGAACTAAACTCATTAAGGTGTGAACGGAACTCTTTAAGATGTGGACTGAAACTCTTTAAGGTGTGACCAGACTTCTTAAGGCGTGGACTAAACTCTTGAAGGTGTAAACTCTTTAAGTGTGAATTCTTTAAGGTAAGAGTTGGACTCTTTAAGGCATGGACTGAACTCTTAAGGTTTGAACTCTTTAAAGCGTTGACTGAACTCTTTAAGGTGTGAACTCTTTAAGGCGCGGACTGAATTCTTTAAGGCGTGAACTATTTAAGGCAGGGGTGCACAAACTCCGGCCCGCGGGCCAGATCCGGCCCGCGAAGAGTTGACGAGTGGCCCGCCATGTCAAACGAAAAAGTCAAATGTTTACTTTATACACTGAGTGATTTGAAACAAAGCAGCACCTCCTGACCCATTTTCCCAGGCGCTCCGTGTAGATGTTGTCTGCCCGCTGACATAACACTCACAGAGGCAAGAGAAAAAAGCTATACCAAGATAGGCAGCAAACCCCACACATACATGCTTGCCCCTTCCTGTGATATGGTTGGTCAGTAGCTGTTAAACCTTAGTGTCCGATCTACCACATTCTGTTGTTTATTTTGATTATATTTTTGTGACAAAATGGCAGCTAATCGTAAAAGAAAAGTTGACAAGGAAAACCGGCAGTTTAATGATGACTGGTTAATGCACTTGTCCACACCAGCATACTTGGCAGCACATACTGCTGCAAACAGGCTTTCTCACAGATGAAACTGAACAAAAGCAACACCTGCGGTCAGCTGACTGATGATAATCTGGAAGCAATTTTGCATCTTTCAGTGTCAAACATCAAGCCTGACATTTTGAAGCTTGCAGATGACATGCAGCACTATCCATCACACTGACTTTGTGAAAGTTGACGTATCATAACATTTTTAGAATGAGTCTTAGTATACAACTTCTTTGTCATAATTATAGTCTTAATCATCATTTGTGTGTTCTTAGATGTAATGTTGCTTATATGGGACGATTTTGATCTTCACTATTTTGTGGCCCCCGACGGTTTCGACAAGTCAGATTTTGGCCCCCGACTCAAAAAGTTTGTGCACCACTGATTTAAGGCGTGGATTAAACTCTTTAAGGCGTGAACTGAGCTCTTTAAGGCGTGAACTCTTTAAGGTGTTTATTAAAACTCTTTAAAGTGTAAATTCTTTAATGTGTGAACTGAAAGCTTTAAGGTGTGAACTAAGGTGTGGACTGAACTTTTTAAGGTGTGAACTAACTCTTTAAGGTGTGGACTGAGCTCTTTAAGATGTCAACTCTTTAAGGCATGGACTGAACACTTTAAGGCATGAATTCTTTAGGGCATTGACTGAACACTTTAAGGTGTGAACTCTTTAAGGCATAGACAACTAAGGTGTGGACTCAACTCTTTAATGTGTGAACTCTTTAAGGCGTGGACTGAACTCTTTAAGGTGTGAGCTCTTTAAGATGTGGACTGAAACTCTTTAAGGCATGAACTCTTTAAGGTGTGAAATATTTAGGTCGTGGACTCTTTAAGGGTGGACTCAGCTCTTTAAAGGGATGAACTTTTTTAAGGCACTAATTGAGGTTTTTAAGATACAAAATTCTTTTATAAAGTGTAGACTGCAAACTCTTTAATGTGTCAACTAAATCACTGTAATATGTGAACTAAAACGTCTGTATCCATGCACTCTTGAAAATGTTGACTGAAACTCCTAATAGTGTGGACTCTTGAAGGTGTGTACTGAGACTTTATAGTATTGACTCTTGAATATGTGTACTGAGACTCTTTATAGTGTGGTCTCCTGAATGTGTTTACTGAGACTCTTTATAAAGTTTATAGTGTGGACTCTTGAATGTGTGTACTGAAACTCTTTATAGTGTGGACTCTTGAATGTGTGTACTGATTATAGTATTGACTCTTGAATATGTGTACTGAGATTCTTTATAGTGTGGAACAGTAAATCAAAACATGCCTGTACACTAGAATTTAATCTGAGATAAAACGTTATGAACTTATTTTTTATTATTGAAATATTAAGAAAACACAATATTATTAGTATCTTACAAATGACTTTCCTATGCGTGCAATCAATTAACAATCTTGAACGTAATTAAATGAATTTCCCTCGCAAAGTTTGAGTGGGAAGCGGTTAACCTTCTCATTCAAAGCATGGGGTTAATTTGTTTGGATCTCTATAGTGCTTGTTCTTACTATGATCTTTCCTTTTTCCTTGGGTACTTTCTCCATTGGTACCAGTGGTGGAGGATCCCTTCTGTGGTCTTGACTCAAGGCAGCCCATGTTTGCAAAAGAAAAGCGAACAGATTGCGTTAATACGCAGACGCTTTGTGTACCTCCGTGCTAAAGTAACTTTGACGTGTATTTCATGGACGTCTAACTACGGCTACCACATTTTTACATCAGCCCCCCCTCTCGAGCCTGCAGTACTGTCTTCACTCTGAAACACGCAAAACCAGGAGAGGCAAAATGTAGATTGTCCTTTGTCAAAAAGCAAAGATTATTTCAAAGAGTATATCTGGATTAGTACATTTATAAATTTAAAGGCAGATAGATACAAATGTTCTAGATTAGTACATTTATAAATTTAAAGGCAGATAGATACAAATGTTCTGGATTAGTACATTTATAAATTTAAAGGCAGATAGATACAAATGTTGTGGATTAGTACATTTATAAATTTAAAGGTAGACAGATACAAATGTTCTGGATTAGTACATTTATAAATTTAAAGGCAGATAGATACAAATGTTCTGGATTAGTACATTTATAAATTTAAAGGCAGATAGATACAAATGTTCTGGATTAGTACATTTATAAATTTAAAGGTAGACAGATACAAATGTTCTGGATTAGTACATTTGTAAATTTAAAGGTTGACAGATACAAATGTTCTGGATTAGTACATTTATAAATTTAAAGGTAGACAGATACAAATGTTCACTGCTTTATAGGGAAAAAACAGTTTAAAATAAAGATGGAAAGAATCGAGGGAACCAGCAGCAAGTGGGTTAATCACGAAATGAATTTCGAGAGTCACTAACCAAATCTATTGGAACATTCGCTTTTTTTCAATGTTAATAAAATGCAGTGACCCTACTTTACAGTGACCAATCGAAAGTTGTAAAGTCTATGACGCTGATTTCTTAACAACAACAGTTCGTTGGTTTTCTTCGATCATTTTATATTGCCAAGCAGCTTAGAAATTATAATGGCCTTTACCTTGGATCTAGGAGGTTGACAATAACCGTTTATAAATTTAATTTTATAGAATTAGCGTATAAGCGACTCTGCTTGAACGGAAAGTCCAATTATAGTTTAGCAATTTAGAAATGCCATATCTTTGAGATTTGTCAAATCGTAATTCGCACTACTAAATACCACGGTGTTATATATATATTTTTTTTTTAAATAATATATTAAACTATTCTTTCTTAAAATAATACCTAATTCCTAATTATGTAAATACATGTACAGGGTAAAACAGCTTCGTATAATGACTACTAATATGATGAAAACAAATATAATGCAGATAATAACCTTAAAACATAGATTTCCATTTTCTATAACATTCTCCGTGTCCAAACCTGTCAACAAACTTATCCAATTGTCTTCTAACAGGTGAAAACAAAGTGCATGTTACGGAAGAGATTCAACATCTTGCTTTTACAAAAACAAGTTCTATGTGGATTAAGCGTTATCAGTTTTCCTTTTCATCCGGGTAAACAACCCAACAATCTGTTCAATCCAACTTACAGAACCTTATCCACAAAGGATTAAACAAAAACAATTATTTGTTTAATCTAAACTTATATTTAATAAGCACGTTTGTTGAGTCACCAAAGCAATTATTTATTTAATCTAAATGTATATTTAACAAGAATACTGGTTGTTTAATACCAAAACAAGTGGAATACTGGTTGTTTAATACCAAAACAAGTGGAATACTGGTTGTTTAATACCAAAACAAGTGGAATACTGGTTGTTTAATACCAAAACAAGTGGGATACTGGTTGTTTAATACCAAAACAAGTGGAATACTGGTTGTTTAATACCAAAACAAGTGGAATACTGGTTGTTTAATACCAAAACAAGTGGAATACTGGTTGTTTAAATACCAAAACAAGTGGGATACTGGCTCAGACACTTTATCAATACGTAGAACCACGCATTTCTTACTTAAGCTATCACTAGTACCAGTTACTAATATTTCTTACTTAAGCTATCACTAGTACAAGTTACTAATATTTCTTACTTAAGTTATAACTAGTACAAGTTATTAATATTTCTTACTTAAGTTATAACTAGTACAAGTTACTAATATTTCTTACTTAAGCTATAACTAGTACAAGTTACTAATATTTCTTACTTAAGCTATAACTAGTACAAGTTACTAATATTTCGGAAATTGCAATCTCTTGAGGTGTTATCTATTATTAGTTTAACTTAAAGTTTCCATGGGAAAGAATTAATTTTAATTAGTTTCCACTTTTGTAGGCAATGGATTTGGTCATTTCATGTGACTTACTGTTTGCAGGCTAAATCTTTCACAATCTCAAATAATATAATCCTTATAACACTCTCCAACAAATTTACTTAGTTTCCATTCAAAGAAGAAATATGTGATGGTCCTCCTTCCTTGGCTAGATAACTGTCTATTTTAAATATTAATATTCTAGATGACTTTCTACTTTAAATATACTAGATGATTGTCTATTTTAAACATTATTATTCTACATGATTTTCTATATTAAATATTAATATTCTAGATGATTGTCTATGTTAAACATTAATATTCTACATGATTTTCTATATTAAATATTAATATTCTAGATGATTGTCTATTTTAAACATTAATATTCTACATGATTTTCTATATTAAATATTAATATTCTAGATGATTGTCTATTTTAAACATTAATATTCTACATGATTTTCTATATTAAATATTAATATTCTAGATGATTGTCTATTTTAAACATTAATATTCTACAAGATTTTCTATATTAAATATTAATATTCTAGATGATTGTCTATTTCAAATATTCTAGATGATTGTCTACTTTAAATATACTAGATGATTGTCTATTTTAAACATTAATATTCTACATGATTTTCTAAATTAAATATTAATATTCTAGATGGTGAGTCAGCATTGTTACTGGATGTACATTTAACCAATTCTATTAGTTACACATGGACGTCAGATGTTCTCAATCAATTTTGCGATTCCTTACCTAGGCCCAAAGAATGAAAGTTTAAGCCACATGGACGGGTTTAGAAGATTTATTTACCCACCACCACACCACCCTTACACCCCTTATGTATTATTGTTCCATCAAGAAAGAACATACGCTCATTTCAAGAAGTAAAGAATAACGATTTATTAAACAAAAATATATCAACAAGTCTTGTTCACTTAGTATCCAAATATCATTAACAAATACATACAGAGTTATAAAAATCACAATCTCACTAAACCAAAAATTAAAATATAATCAAATTATATCAACTTCAAATATAGTGTGAAATCCTTAAAACGTTTCTTTTTGCTTAACGTTAACTAAAATCAGTGAAAAACAGTTTTTGAAAAAATTGAATCTATCTGCAGAGAGTCTGCAAAAATAATTTAATTTTGCAATGTACCATAAAGTGATAATTTAATCAGTACATATTATAATATGAAGAGATAAATAAAAGCATACAATAAATATAAATCAAAACACGTCCACCGTAATGTTTCTTGATGGGTCCAATGAATAAATCCAGTTTCCATGGGAAAAAAATACGTGCAGAAGAGCACTCACTAATACCAGTTATAACCGGTCAGAAAATCCAAATAAATGTTTCCCCTTTACGATATGATTACATATCACTTGATCAAATAATAAAATCAGATGGATGGATGGATGGACTGGCGGGCGGGCAGGCGGGCGGATGGGTGGACGGACGGACAGACAGACAGGCAGATAGACAGACAGATACACAGATATATATATATATATATATATAGAGAGAGAGAGAGAGAGAGAGAGAGAGAGAGAGAAAATCACGTGAAATATAGAAATCACTTCCTTTCACTCTCATCAGAAAGAATAAAGCACAGCACCACCGATGTTGCATGGTGATCTCAAATGTTGTCACTCAAGGACAAATGTTGTCACTCAAGGACAAACGTTGTCACTCAAGGACAAACGTTGTCACTCAAGGACAAACGTTGTCACTCAAGGACAAACGTTGTCACTCAAGGACAAACGTTGTCACTCAAGGACAAATGTTGTCACTCAAGGACAAATGTTGTCACTCAAGGACAAATGTTGTCACTCAAGGACAAACGTTGTCACTCAAGGACAAACGTTGTCACTCAAGGACAAACGTTGTCACTCAAGGACAAACGTTGTCACTCAAGGACAAACGTTGTCACTCAAGGACAAATAAACATGCCATGCATAAGAAAATAGAGAATCTTCTTATCTCACCTTCACTGGAGAATTATCGACGAATTTCAACAGCTGAAAACCAGGATTTCTGAATGAGATATTAATGTTGTCAGTAGATCTAGAGCTGGACACCAGGGCAAGATACAACACATTTCGGATTTCCACTCCACACCAAGGCAATGTGGCGTTCCAGTAGTACGAAATATGAAATTCAAGTAGACCACACCAACAAACGGATGTTTCTCAGGTATTAAGTTAAAAGTTAAATTCTAAACATCAGACGCCTCTTTGGTTCTGTCCAACCAACAATTTAAAATCACCTATTAATAATATTTTTTTTAAATTGCAATTTCTATTTACTTAAACACGGACGAAAAAATCGAACCGTACATGTTCAAAAAAAATTGATTCAAATTTATACATGAAACAATTCATAAATATTACAAATACAAGTCAGAAAGAGTATACTCACATCAGAAAACATTTCAACTTTGGAAGGAGTTACTAAAGAGACGTAATCAACGTCTGGATCTGGGCTGGACAGTTTGGTATAAGATGCCCCATAATAAAAGCCCCCACCCCCACCCCGTCCGAGTAATTTACCTCGGATCAAAGTTAAGAAAAGCAGCAGGCAACTCAACTCTTAGACCTACCAAACAACACTCAAATCACAGTCTATATAAAGTTGTACCTCACCTTAAATCTAACAAAGAAACCTACAACAAACACTTGGCCAACTAGAAACCTGGACTGACACCTGGGGACTAGACTTGGCCCCGGATAAAACAAAAGCAATACACTTCTCAACTAGATAGAAAAAAAATCAAACCTAAACATCAAAGGTACACCAATAGTGAATGTTGAATTCCACAAAATTCCTAGACATTACCTTTGACAGCAATATCACCTTCACTGAACACATAACAAACACTGCACAAAAAACCAGTAAAACACTTAACCTACTTAAAATGACAAGGGGAAACGAGTGGGGAGCGCGCACACACACACACACACACACACACACACACACGCACGCTACAACTAGCATCCAAAGCACTCATATACTCCACAATAGACTATGGCATTACCACATACTCAGCCACCAACAACCTAAAACTAGATAAATTACAAACCATCCAAAACCAAGCCATCAGAACCAGCCTCTATGCGCTACCAACCAGTAAAAATGCAGAACTTATCAAACAAACAGGACAACTCACCACAACTGATAGAAGAAACAAACAAACCCTACGAATATGGGCCAACAGAATCCAACTCCGAAACAGTCTTCCCAACAATGCACTACTCTCCAACACCAAATGAGACAAAAGCGGGTATAGGCTCAAAACACCAAATGGGTCATAAGCGGGTATAGGCTCAAAACACCAAATGGGACAAAAGCGGGTAAATAGGCTCAAAACATCAAATGGGACAAAAGCGGGTAAAGGCTCAAAACATCAAATGGGACAAAAGCGGGTAAATAGGCTCAAAACATCAAATGGGTCATAAGCGGGTAAATAGGCTCAAAACATCAAATGGGACAAAAGCGGGTATAGGTTCAAAACACCAAATGGTACAAAAGCGGGTATAGGCTCAAAACACCAAATGGTACAAAAGCGGGTATAGGCTCAAAACACCAAATGGTACAAAAGCGGGGATAGGCTCAAAGCATCCAAAAGGAAAAAATGACCAGTTGGACAGATCACTATCCCCCACTACCAACTGACAAATAAAAACCTCCTAAATCAGCTATAAATCAATAACATACCCACAGAACATCCCCTCTCAAAAATGATCCCCAGTGGCAAGTAAACAACCCCCAACTGATACATCACTACTAGGTATCAACAAACATGTGCACCCACTCCAAAAAAATACACTAAACAGAAAAAAAATAAATGAAATGAGAATTATCTTAAACAAACTCCAACAAAAAATACAAACACCTCCTTCCTACCACATAGGAATCACAAGCAAAGAAACAGCTGATAAAAGAGCCAAAAAGGGGAACATCACCGGGTCTCCCCCTACCCACCCAATATACACTACAGAAATTATGACAGCTATAAACAATCATTTCAGGAAACACACACACACACACACACACACACAGCCACCCAAAACAAAACAGCCATTATTGCCATACACAGACCCTAAATGCAACCATCAGACTCCATCACCAAAACGGACAACCCAAAACATACCCACGCTGCAACACTAAAAACACAGTAAACCACTTCCTTACAACCTATTTACAACATCTCCAAGACTGAAAAGAACTCAAGAAAGAAATATCAAGCTTTCAACTACCCTTTACAAAAGATACTCTGCTGTACACCCTACCCCACCCAAAATTTAAAAAGAAAAAATGCAAAAAATAAAAAATACACAAAGTCCTTACACGCCACCTGCAACAAACGTACACTACCAACACTATGTGGAAAAAGGTTTATAGACATTTAATCGCGCTTCACTTAAACGCACCACATTTAATCGCAGTCACTTAAACGCACCATATTTAATCGCAGTCACTTAAACGTACCACATTTAATCGCAGTCACTTAAACGCACCACATTTAATCGCAGTCACTTAAACGCACCACATTTAATCGCGCCTCCTTATAAACGCACCACATTTAATCACGCCTCCTTATAAACGCACCACATTTAATCGCGCCTCCTTTAAACGCACCACATTTAATCGCAGTCACTTAAACTCGAACCACTTAAACGGTATGACATATAATCGCGAAGACAGTTAATCGCATTACAGTTAATCGTCATCAGTTAAACGTGTTTTGTCGCAAAAAAGTATATAAAATCATGTACACAGGAAAAAAATTATATAAGTCGATAAAAAAAAGTTTATAAAAAAAGAAAAAATAAGAGGTCTTTCATAACCTACTGTCATATTATTATACTGTATCCAAGAAATTCGAAATAAGAAACTTCTATGTACTGTCTGGAACTGGAAATTGTGTTAAGAATGCGAAAGTTGAGCAATAGAACGTGAAGTCCAAATGTAGCAACAGCACGGACAACACGTTCATTCAAAATGCGGAATTTACTTTTCTTAACGTGCAGTGCACAACTACATAAATATTAGCATTGTAAATACAGTGCACCATGACTACTTTTAAATAACTGATATACATGTAAACAACGGCTAGCCTATTGAACCTGTCGCCTCTGTCACCTGTCAGCAGCGTGGAAGTGTCGTGCGATTAAAAGACGTCCGTTTAGTAGTCGCGAGGTGAACTGTCTTAGTGTTGAACTGTCTCTGCGGTTATCTGTCTGCGCTTAACTGTCCGCTATTAACTGTCTGCGCACCGTGAAAAAAAAATAGAGAGAGAACAAAAATGTTACAAGCAATGAAGCTAGAAAACAACCACACCATCAACCACATCCCATAAACAGACCCTACCAAGGCAGTAGCTTTTAAATTTTTCTTTTTTTTTTAATTATTCAACTGCAGTAGTGTCACTGCTGAGCGTGCAACAAAACCCCACCTCCAACACCTGCGCCAGACAACAACCGCCGGCTCTGAGCAAACACCAAACCAAACCTCAAACTGCAACACCACCACCAGCGCTCCCCCCGGAATACACGTGAGGGGAGCATGTCCCACTGGAGCACTACAAATCAGAGAACGTCTTATGATGAAATGATCCACGAAAGCTCCAGTGCTGACGTCAAACTGCTATCGTAATCACCACTACCCTTGAATCTAACAAATCATTCATATGCCAGCCCTTTCAACCATCTTTCCAAGCTCTTGCAAATTGTACACTTCTACTGTCTCTACCGTCCAGAGAAGGAGGGGGGGGGGTTGCTGGCCTACTGCGTCGTGTTTGGTGACTTCTAAGTTTACGGGGTGGGGGTGGGGAGGATGGAAATCAATCTTGCTTTTTAGCTATGATATACATAAACGAGCGTAAAAGATTAGCTAGGTATAACATTTGATCGGATCTGGCTTAGAAAACTTTGACAATAATACAAGCTACGTGCACACACACACACACCCCAAAAAAAAAGATAGATAACCGCACAAAACTAATTAGCCTATAAAAAAATAGATAGGCACAGGTATAATAATAATTTACAGAAAGGATTAAAAAAAAATTAATGCACTCGAAAACATAAGTGTCACAAAATCTATAACTACTTAGACATTCATAACATAAACAACAAAATGGCGTTTTTAGTGCTGCAATATTGCAATTTGCATTTTATCACATGATTAAAGTATGGAAGCACTCGTGCACTTATCATTATTACAATACTGATGAATACACAAGAAGAAAACAATTTTAATGAAATAAAATGTTAGACTCGTTACAATTTCTTAACTTTCAAGGGAGATAAATAAATGCACTCGAGTCCTAATTCTTCTAGTGCATAGTGCTCTTATTACTAGCAGTGTCGCTTTTGCTTTTACCTTCTACAGTCTTTGTATTTCTTATCTGAGAACTTGACATTCTTCAATATTTTCAATCTCTTTTCATGGGGGTTTTTTTTTTTTTTTTGTCATTTGGTGCAAGACGATTGTTATCAAACTCCCCTCCTCCTAGACTTATTTTCGGGAGGGGGGGGGGGGTAGAGAGAGTGTTGTAGGTAGTAAGAGAGTAGGGTAGCAAGATTTTTGACGATTCATTGTACTTTAAAACACATGATAATTAGGTGGTGGTGGTGGTGGTGCTGGTGCTGGTGGTGAATCTGTTTGTCTTCTTGTCTTCGACGCTTTGAAATTTTTTGTTTGTTGTTTAAAACACATATTAAAATGTTTGCTGTTTCAAAGTAAATGTTGAATGAATTTTTAGTCCGGTGAAGACTGTAAAACCACTGTATCTTCCGAGAATAGTGACAACTTTGATGTCTGCTCGATTTCGGTTCGAAACTATTGCTTATAATTATGCACATTGATTATAAAATTCGATGTATAATTTTACGAACAATCATCAGTTTGTGAGGATATGATCGGTTTGGGAAGATGTGAATATTCGTCTAACAAACAAATAAATAAATAAATGAATAACTTCAGTCGATGCTACTAGTGTGAGTAAATCCAGCCCCTTTTGTTTGTCAGTTTCCACTCCAAGTTTCATTCTTTAGAAATCTCTCTAATTCATGGAGATACGATTCAGTGTGTGGCTCTTTGTGAATATTATGGTTTGGAGAAGCCCTGACGGTGAGAGTGAGGCTATTATCTGAATCGTTGATTATTATTACAAGTTGTGTGTGAGTCTATTAACATATAGTAGAATCGTTCATTATTATTACAAGTTGTGTGAGGCTATTAACATATAGTAGAATCGTTGATTATTATTACAAGATGTGTGAGTCTATTAACATATAGTAGAATCGTTCATTATTATACCACGATGTGAGAGTGAGGAATTAACATATAGTAGAATCGTTGATTATTTTTACTACGATTATCGCTGGAATACAAGAATATTGATGTGTAGGAAATCGGAATAAAGTCATTTCACCTTCACCTTCTCTCTCCTTTGTGTTATTGATACTTGATATCACACTGACAAACCATACCTGTATTTCTAAAAATTATTGTTAGTGTGTACTTCAGCAATCTAACATTTATACCCCTTTCCGTTATTGTGTTGTTGCTTTGTGTGGCTGGGAGGGAGACCAACAGAATATATCAGTTATTCAAAACGATTTAGTAACAGCAATTTTTGGTGGTGTTTCGCAGTCCAATGAATTGTTAACGACATAAAGCGTATGGCATTTTCACATTAATTGTTCGACAAGTCAGGTGTGTTGATTTGAAATCTTTCTTGTGTAGTTTATGTTTTTACTTTCATATTATTTTGTGGTGAATTCTTTGTCAAAGGCTTCATTCACCTATGAAGCTAGACATGTCTTCAACATGTGATTTTTCCTTTTTTTATTCTAGTTTATTCTAGCCATCACCATCACCATCCCAATCATTACTATGGGTCCTGTCAGTCATTTTATTGTTAAACGAACTACTTATGTTAATAGTATTTTCTTTTCTATTTAGTAGCCATAATGGATGGAGGGGGAGGGGTTGGTATATCTAATAATTCATTTGCATTGATTCAGTGTGTATATTTCAAGAAGACTGACAGTCAGAATTTTGGCAATTTCACCGTACGCATATATTACCTTCGTTGTCGTGTGTCTTCGTACGTTACCTTTTGGTCATCGATTTGTACTGGCCAGTTCAGTGCAGAAACAAAATTGCTTTTTGAAAAAAAAAATGCGGTAATTTTATTTATTTTAAACCGGTAGGTTAATTAATCTTTCGGCTTGTTTTAAATCCTATACTTTTATAAAATAATAATTTACTGCAAAATTACTGAGTAATTATTCAGTATTTGCCAAACATTACATATTTACCAGACTCGGCAAAAGGGTTACTTTCGTTTTGGCCTCGGCTTGAATCACTTTTTGTTTTGTTTAAATTTAAATTGAGTGACGACTTGGGTAGAGTGGGCGGGAGGTGGAGCGGTGAGCGAAAAGAAGTGCAACAAACATTACCTATGCATTCCGAGGCTGAACTTGGTCCAGGGAGAGACTGGCATCCAGCGCCTGGTATCCGTGCTGCTATTACACGCCAGTTTCCGCCCGTCTCCAGTGCGGGCCGACACAATGGGCCAGTGCGAAAAGGAAGAGAAATTACAACAGATACAGGTAGAGGTTCTCGGTCAAGGTCAAACTGAGAACGAAAAAATCTGCACCTCCACTTCGATCCAGGAAGCTTTAACTGCGCGTGCACGTCTTGCAAGTGTATACGATCATTGCTCCTTACTCGTACACACTGAAATGAAAACAGAGTTATCTCCTATTCAAATAAACCACTTGAATACAGATTGCTTACTCAGTGCTGCGAGTTACGTCTCTGCGGTGTCTGCGAATAAGAGCGAATTCCAACACGGGACTTAAAATATAATTTGTGACATTTTGACCGTCATTTTTTCTTAGTCTTAAAATGAACGGGTTAAATAAATTGAAATGTTTAAATTAATTGTTAAAAATTTTGAAAAATTCGTGTTCAAGAGTAAAATGGTAAAAGTTGTATGCGTTCGTAAGTTTGGCAACGAGAAATTGTGCTTTATGCATAATGAATAGATCTGTTTCTTTGTGAATAAGTGTGACTTCGATTAATCGAACGACTTGCACACTTGCAAATGCCAGAATAAACAGTGGAGTGCTTCGAGTGACCTAGAACGGCGAGAACTTCACAAGGAGAATCAATAATCACTGCTCACCGTCAGATAACATACTGTTACAAATCCCCACGAGGTAACCGTATACCTATTCCACTCACTCCCTCAACACCCATCCCCTAGGCCTAGTTAATGGACTTTAATTCACTTATCGCGTGATTTTTTTAATTTTTTTTTTAGCTTGACGTCATTTTCATTGAATTACCAATGGCGCAAAAAGCCAAAAGGGTGGCTGAAGGAGGTAAAAAAAATTTCCTGGGAGACTTTTTCTTAAAAGTATGTAATTATATAAAATGGTCAGGACTTTTATGCTTTCATGAACGGTTGGAGACCTGTGGCAAAAGACTGTGACTGTGACGCATGTTGTTATCATTTACTTCCCTTTTCTTTCTTTTTCTTTTTTTTTTTAATGGTTGGGGGGGCGGCTGCTTAACAATCGGCACTTGAGGTCCTTTTCAGCACTTGCTGTGGCATTGTGTGTCAAGTCAGCCATTGTTTGTAGCTTTCATTGTATGTCGAACTCGGGTGGATTTTGTCAACTCCGCTCACGTATGCAAATTAGTCCTTCGATCACTGTTTAATTTCTACGGGTAGATTTAAAGTTATAACAATTTCTGGGATTACAAAATATCATCTATAAGCTTCGCTGTTTTACGACCATTTTCTTGTGTGCTCCAAAATTAAAGTGCATCCCCAATGCGCGTGGATTGGCCTTGAAGGTTATGTCACATTGAAAATAAGTCTTTCTTTTAAACTATTTTATATCGAGTGTTCAGGCTTTAAAAGACTTGTTTTAAAGTAAAGAACAGTTTGTTTTGTTTTAATATATAATGTTAGTGTTACACTTAGTGCTAGCATTCCGAGTGCGCTAAAAGTTTAGAGAAATTTATAAATGTTTTTGTCAGTTAACTAATCATTCCAGCACATAGGTGCAGTACCTCATAACGTCATAAATAAACATAATTTATCAAAAAATGTGTGAACACATTTACTCAGCAAATATTTATTCTGAAGTTTTTATCGAAAGAACATTTATGTTTTTTTATGAAAGTGAACATTCAAACAAATCTTGAATGAAATTATAATCTAAATGGGTTATATCGTTTATTATAGAACCAGAGAACATCGATTAGAATCTAAAGAAATATTTTTGTATTAAAATAAAGAAATAAACAAAATAATAAATACATAAGTGACATAATTATTGCACTATTATAATTTGATAACAATTCTCATGAATACCATGGATGACCGTTTTTTTTTTCTTTCTCTAGCATACACTAAAGTGAACGCCACACACTAATCAACCAATCAGGAATTCCTCACAGATAACATAGAGACCAATAATAATTATTTTTATTTAGCAGAGACTGTTGATTAATATCAAAGTTTGGGAGTGTGAAGGAATAAATTTGCCCCTCCCTATTTTCAAATTTACATTGTTATATAAATTGCTAAATTGTCAGAGTAACCTGACCTTGGACACTCTCTGTGGTGTTATTTTTGAAATAATGTCTGAGTTAAAGTAAACAGCTCAAGGCAAGAACATTCTAGATAGCTGACATACTGAGTGAGTAGTTTTCTATTATCCAATGATCATAATTTACGAGAATGAGACTGACCAATGGGCTGAGTTTAAGGAGTTCTCTTGCTGTAGAAAATTCTGCTCTCTAATCACTTTTGAATTTGGTGTGGAAGAAGAAATACAGCTTTGAAAGATAGTTGTTAGCTTGATGATGACTTAAAATTGACAGAGAGAATGAACTTAGAAATATCTCATGCATTATCGCTATTGATATCTTATTCTTATGTAGATATGTACTGTGTGAGTTGACTTTTATTTCTACAAATGTTTGAACTAAGCTGCACACATGTAATGTGCTGACACTTGACATTGTTTGATATGCTGTGTTTATTTTAACGTGTCTATATTGGGCTAATAAATACACTGTTGCAGGAGATTGTAAGTTGAGAATGGGATGTGAGATAGAATGGAGTTGTATTGTGATAAATGGGAAACTTAGGTTTATTCCTTGCTTGTATTTTGAAGTGAACAAATGGCCTTTTGACTTTGGGTTTCAAGTTCTCAGTTTCCCTTCACATGTTCACCAGTCATAAACCAGTACAACCAGGAAAATGCAGGAACATTTGTTCTGGTATGTGTAAGAGTGAGGAAATATGCTACACACCCTTGATATATATGCTGGACACATTGGGAGAATTCTAGTATGCTAGAATTGCTATAATCATCATATTCTGCTTGAAGGAATGGACACGGTGAGTCGAGCGCTTGAGTTCATCGAGAATAGAACAGCAAGTCATTGGGGGTGGGGGTCTAAATAAATGCATAAGTTTTTATGTGCATAGGAAAGCTAGACTCTAAGGAGCTTGTGTTTAAAATAAAAATACCTAGAAAAGTAGAATATAAAATATCCAAGAAAATCTCGAGCAGGAAGTGTGTAGGTGAATTAAACCACACAAGAGTTGTGAATTGTATGATATTAAAGAAGTGTGAACATACATAAAATCATACAAGAATTGAGAACTGTATTATATTTAAAGAAGTCAGCACATGAATGAAATCGCACAAGAATTATTAACTATAACAAGTCAGCACATGGATACAATGGCACAAGAATTATTAATTGTATGACGTTATAGAAGCAAGCACATGATTTAAATCAAACAAGAATTATGGACTAGAGGTACTGAAGCAGTATTCACATGGATGAAATTATACAAGAAATGTACAAGTGAGGTAGTTAAAGAAGCATGTGGATAAAATTAGAAAACTTTAATGGAAAGAACATTAAAAATTGAAATAGTGTGTAAATTATAAATAAATTGTGCGAAAGAGACAAGATAGCTAAAATAAATTAAGACTACCTCCCAGCTATAGAGATTAAGCTCAAGCAATGACAACTCTAATAAAATTAATCAATAACCATTTTATTCCTGATTAATTCTGAACCATTTTAATATAATTTATGTCTAATCTTTTAAGCATTTTCTGGTTTGGAAACATTTCATGCATTCTGAAAGCAAGTCATCTTCACAACATTCAGTGAAATACAAACTCTCAGTTCTGAGGTTCATTTATTTATTCAGCAAAATAATTTGCCATACACAATTTTTTTTTTAATAGTTATCAAATACTGGGCAAGAATTATTGGGAAAAACAATGCCAACATGAAGTCAGTTCTCAAAGCCAACTCTACATCTAAATACAAGAAGTACATGTTCATGTTTTTAAAAATAAAAAAAAAACGGCATCTTGGGTTTCCAAGCTTGATCAAATAAACTATTTGTCTGGTTTCTTTTCTTTAATTTCTAGTAAAAGTTTCAGTGGTAAAGTTTTTATATACATAAGAAACTAAATTCTGGCATCATGATTTTTTTTAAAGTCTTTATTTCTTCTCAACAAGTTGTTCATATTTACAGTTTACATTATCCACATTCCATTTGTCCAAATCCCCACTGTCCATATTCCAAGCATTATTCAAGGCACTGATCATCATTTTTTTAATTTATTCAGTTTTTATTATTATATCATTTTGATTTGTGATCAAGTAGCATATTCTAAGATAGGCTGTCAGAACATCATCTGTTGTTCGTATGCCATATATCTTATTCAAAGTAGAAGGATAAATTGAATTACTTTTCTTTTTTGTTAATCCATTTCTATTAGAGAAATCATGTGGTGAGAAAGGGAAGTAACTGTAATGGAAGCAAAATGTTAGACAAGGTAAGCAGAAAAGGCACCAAGCATGAAAAAAATCAGTCACTGAGGAAATTAGTTACATATTTGCTAATTAATTTTAATACAGAAACAAAATTTCATGTCAAAATGGAGTGGGGTGAGTAAAAATGTCATGCAAAATTGTGCTAAAAAAATAATATCAAAATTATATTAAAGTACAAACATTTCTTATTAAATACATCTTATATTGTTAATGTTTACTGTATTCTTTTTTAATAAAGTGACACATTTTTACAGTTTTGCTACATAGAAGATCAGTAATATAAACCCTGCACTGATATATATACAAAATGAAAGTCTGACAAACACGTAAAGCTTATTAACAAAGATGCTTTAACATATAGTTCTCTATAATAAGGTACTCAAACAAACAGATACATGTTCATACAATGTGAATAACAAAGCATGAACACTAGGTATTCTACAAAACAGTTAACAAGAACTTTGACTTCATATATGGTGTCACTGATAAAGTGATACAAAAATGATTGTTTGCATGTAACATATGTTAAAACAAACTTTGATTTATTCATAAAAATTGCAACTCTTGACATCACTCTGATATAGTAGGAGACTACAACAAGCAACTCTTGCTTTGGAATGGTTAGTTCTGGAATGCATAGTTACCAAAAATATACATGCATTAGCACAACACTCTTGCATAAACTCATTATATTAAAATTTAAACAAACATTCATTCATGTTATGTGTGTGTTGAACATAAAATACATTCAACAAAAGTAACTTCAAGAATAAAAATTTTTAAATCAACATTTTCAAACATACATGTATACTTTTATCTCCCTCTCCCCCCCCCCCCCCAAAAAAAAAAAAAAAAATCTTGAATCATTACACACACATATATGAGTTCATTTCTTGGGTGTAGTGTGACTTACCCCTTTTAAATATACATAGCTTTCACGCATAGCTTTTTAGCTTGTGGGTATCAAACAAATTATCTTTGATTTGGACTGAGACCTTTTTTAATCTTTCCAGTAACAAAGCTCACATTTTGCAATAATGTGGCTTTATACATATACAAATATAGGAGTATAAAATACATAATAAATTAACTTTAACATATCCAGACAGAATTTGACATGTATAATATACCAAAAATTTTATTGTAACCATGCACAACCTTTCACATACAGCAGATCACTCATACTCAAATGCAATCCTTTCCTCGCATACACACACTTCACATACATAGAAGTGAATGTGAATCTTCGCAAACATTTACACCAGCTAGCAAAGTTTTCTGAATGTGAAGAAAAAATATTAAATAAGTTATCCTTAATTTTACAATCTTTAGCTATCTTGTAATCATACCGAATTTGGTAATTCCAGACTGATCAATGACTGATATCTGTTTAAGCTTTAATATATTAAAATGAGAGTTCAAAAGTTCCATACTGTATATCCTATACAAATTATCTTCGCTTTTTTTCCTAAAGCAGGTAGAGGCTTTGTTTTATAATCTATAAAAACCTATCAAAGGATGGACCTGCTTGTTTTAGGCACACTGTCATATGGCAAAGGGCATTAATTATTGTTATACATTTACAAGAGCATAAATTTTAATTAAATATAACATGTGCAGTTTAATATTTAGAATATAAATAAAAGATAGTACAAAGGAAGCACAAATGAAAGTATTCTGCAAAATGATAATAATTTGGATAATCAATTTAGGCAGTTACAGAATAATATTGGTGCTATTTACAATTTTCACTCACGTCAAATTAACATTTAAAGAAATCAGCTATGACAAATAATTTGCTTTGCAAATTTATCTGAAAGGATTGACACATGTTCATAGTTTATAGATATTATTATATGAAGTATATCCAATCATTTTCAATGCCAAGACAAGTTCTATTAATCAAAAATGTACTATTATGTCTTCTTAAGTGCTTTCACAACAAAATTTTTAAAAAATAAGTAAATTTGGAGATTTTTATTAACACTTTATATTAATTAAAATCTCTAAGTATTTACAATTGTGGTGCAGCTCAGCAATCCTAAGCCAGGAGGGTTAAAAATAACTGCAGCTATCATAATCAGCAGGGTAAGGATTGAACTCTAATCACCCACTTGCAAGGCCAGTAACCTAAACTTTGTGACCACAAAGCAAAATGTAAAGTGATAGCTATCTGCTACACAGTTTCTATTACATTGTCTGCCCTTTTAGTTCCCCATCATGCCAAGCACAACAAATATGGCAGACTAACTCAGTGACCATTAGACAAAAATTATCTCCTGAGTTTAGCCCCCAGTTCCACTTTCATATCACACATACACATGCACACATAAACACACCACAGACAGATGCATGCATACATAAATATACTCACATTCACTAACAAATATAAACATACCTAAAAGACATTAATATACAAATATATGTCTCTATTTAAAGAAACACTTTTTTAAAAATGTTCCATATAAAAAGGCTTCTTTAAAGAAATCTTTAGATAACTAGTTTAAAACATTTATATAAAAACCAAATAGAAGGTCACCAAGCTTCATCATAAGCTGAAACTGTAACAACAAAAGTACATAGATGGCCAGCTCCATATTTTTTTGATCTAGCCCTCTCTCAAAACAAATACTGTTATTTTCTCTTATTTAACACACCGGTAATCTTTTCAACAATTGTATTATGTACGCATATGTACAATGTATTGTCTCCACTTGGGCACTATGTAAGATTTGTTTTGTATGTACTAATTTAAGACAAATGTTTTAGACATTCTAATCATTTTTCTTATCCTAAGTACATTATTGGAGTGATGAGGTCATAATAGGACCATAAAACAAAATAATATGATCATATTATAAATTATTGATTCTTTTACTCTTTCTCAAATAATAAATTTACATTTTTCAAATTTATAAAACTTAAACTTACAGTAAGAATCACCAGATGCTCTTTTCTATTAATCAGTAAATCATTACAAAAAATGTAACATTCAAATAATCAATATTCTTTACTGATGACAAGGCACTCTCTTGTTTGCATAAGCAATTATATTACATGTAATATATATAGGCACTGATATGTACATTTTTAGTTTGTTTTTGTTTGGTAAAAGCTGGTAAATGTGTGTGTGTGTGTGTGTGTGTGTGTGTGTGTGTGTGTGTGTGTGTGTGTGTGTGGTGTTAGCATTGTGTGTGCTGTGTGTATGTGTCTCATAATTTCATCATAAATTTGTAATTTTGAAATCTTAAATATAGACATAATGTATTAAATAGTATATACAAAATTTTATTGGTTTTTATTTTATCACATATGTGATCAACATGCTATTGAAAATTTTTGTTGAAACAATATTTCTGTAAAACAACGCACAATATAAGTTTTGTTTAGAAAAGTACAGGTGCACTTTGGTTAAGAATCAAATAAGCCAGAACTGCCATAATTTATGACAGGCAGTAAAACAAATGCATTATATATTCAAGCAGGTTTAAAGTGTGTGTAGAAATATATTCAGGAATGTTCTGGCTAAATTTATAAATTAATAATGAAGTAAAATATTAATTCTGGAGCACTATAGGCTGAATAAACATTTTCATTAGGATTATTTAATTTTCAGCAATATTAGGCAATCAGAACTACTGATACATTTACACTTCTTGCACCATTCTTGATTGTAATATTTTTTAAACATTTTTACCAATATTGCCCCTTAACAATGAATTTTTAAAAAACTGATGATTGAATCAGGTATACCTATATTTTGCACACACATATGGATCAATGGCAATCAAGCACCAGAACACACTCCAAATGTTACCAATCCCAGCATTCAACTCTTGGTTAGATCACCATACATATGTGGTTATAATAAGGCAGAACATTTCGTTTTGCAAGTTTATCTTATTGTAAAGACACATCATAACAGGTACATTAGTGGATGGATAAACAGTTTTAGTTATGTGGGGGGTGGGGAGTGTATTATTAATGCTGAATAATGCTGACTTTTCTTGCCAAACAAGATTATATAAACAGTTTCACTAGTCAGGATACAATTGATTTCAACTGGCACACTTCCATTTGTCTCTAACTGGCACATCTCCAAGTGAGCATAATCAGTGTGCCAAAATGATATCCCAGTAGGACAGCTCCTGTTAAAGGTGACTAGCGTCCAATAGGAATTAACTTAGGACCATATATATGTTCAAAGCCATTCACACAATCAAATCTCATAATTTATTTTAATTTGACTTTTTAACAAGACAAAACTGATCACTATGTACCCCACTTCCACTGCTCCAGATATAATTAAAGATTTATAATAATTTAGCCATTACTCTGACAAATTCCCTAACCCTGATCTTTAATGTAGTGCAGAGTTTAGCCAATAGGTGATTATCTGTTAAGAAGGATGTCTTATGAACTCATACAAGGTCATTGACTGGGTCCAACACACTGGATAAAGTGACAACCTACTGAATGCTCTTCACAAATGTGTTCACTCAATCAAATGTGGTTTGTAGGTTGCAGCAGTTTAGGTTCAGTGAAAAATAAGAGCAGCATCAACTGCAAAAGCACTTTACAAGTGTAGCAACATTGGATAAACACTATAGAAACTGACTTGTAAATATCCAATAAATGGTGAAGACTATGATATATGATGAGGATAACTGAAAGAAAACTTTTCTGAATCTTGACTATCTATAAACAGTATTTTAGTTCGACTAAAATATTATAAATATGTCTTAAAGAAGGATTTACTTAAGAAAAATACTAGATTACAGGAATAATACGGTTCTTTCCTGTCAAGATTTTGTACACTAGTGTTTGTGTGTGATTCTATTAGTATTAAATCTGAAGCTAAATTAAGAAAACATATTTTATATAGAATATGCTGGATGAGTTTGCCAAGCAAATTTTTATATCAAAATTCTAATCCAAATGTGAAGAGAGAACAGTAATTAAAATATTACTATTGTAAATTTACTATAAAATCTCAAAATTAATGATGGCTCAAAATAAAAATCAAATTGAAAAAATTAATCATCTTAATTGTGTCTACAATCACAAAAAGAATAAAGAAAAAGCTAAAACATTTTTTTTAAAAACCCAACAAATAAAGTCAAATTTGTGTGAAGTTATGAGATGTAAGCTAATATAAAGCACCAACAAAAACAATCTCCATTTTTCTTAACCAATAATGAAATTATATTCAGAAGTATTTTTTAAATCACAATTATCAAAATGAAAACCTCACAATTAATACTTATATTTTATTTATGATTTTTAACATGAGTGAATGACTCACTTGAAATACTAAAGAGCAGAACGTATTCATTTGTATATTAATTGTAGTTTGGTAAATAAAATTTTAAAAAACTACATCTCATTCTCTCTGTAACTCATTAAAAATACAGCAAATATGTGATAACATCTGAAAAACATCTTCTTAATTTGTTAAACAGCTGAAAATGTAAATAAAACCAGTCTGGGAGTACAAAAATATATAGGATTCTAAAGAGGTACATACATTTTACTAAAAATAACATGTATATTATTTGTATTTTATTTTTAGTTTCTTATTAAACACAATTATTATTTTTTTTTAATCAGCAAAAGACTTTCTGATTACATCATCTGCAATTTTCACTAAAAAATGTGCACACAAGAAACAAAAATATGGTGCACTGAAGTACGCTTGATTACCTTGCCAATCATAATCAGGGGGAGAGCATCCCTTAAAAAGTTATAAGCACAAAACTCTGTTCAATTGTACTGTCCCACTTCAAACAAAATCAAAGTTTAATTTCAAAATGATCAGAAATAGAAATAATCAACTACCAGGAATCCATGATTACATATATAAACACTCTTATTATTATTATTTGTTTTAAATTGTAACAAGCTCTCAATGGCAAATAGCTTTTCTTTTTCCCCTCTCTGAATGCCTGGACACCTTCCTCACAACTCCTGGGACCAAAGGAATCAATAATTCTTGCCTAATTCATTCTCTTTTAACATGATTGATATTGACAATCTCCACTATTAGCATTATGTCACAGATTGTTCTTGTAAATTATGCCACAGACTGTCCTTGCAAATTATAGCTTGCCCTTGTAAATTATGTCACAGATTGTTCTTGCAAAATGCACATCAAAGAACAAAGCACTTCCAGAATATGAATGGAGACATCAAATCTAGAATTTTGCAGCACGATGAAGACTAGGAACTGCAACACTATCTCACTGAGTATTAAGTAGGTCTATTAGTACTTCATAGCTTCATTCCACAGAGTTTTTCTTAATTTGTTGACAATTTTGTGGCAACTCTATGTGCACTGCGGTCTGCTAAACATATGCATTCAACTAATAAGAACTATGTCAGCCCATGGCAAAGAACTAAAATGCAACTGGAATAAGTGCATATTCCTAAAGCAATGAATTAGTTAAGAAGGGTGATGTATGCCTACACCATAAAAAAAAAAATGGTTGAATGAGTAAGGAATGTAATGTGTACCTACTCCATTGAGAAATGTTGAATGATGAAGAAAAATACATGTAAAAGCTAGCTAGTCAAGAAAAGATTGCAGAATTAATAAGGAATATATAATATGCTCTCTAATGTGTTGTGGAATATTTGAATGGAAAAGAGATATTTGTACCCTACTTCATCAAAGGAATGTTTGAAGGGGTAAAGAAAATAAAGCTTACTGAAGTATGGCCAGGAATGTTTGAGTAAAGTACGGAATAAAATGCATCGTGCTGTGTGTAGGAATGCTTGAGTAAGTAGGAATAAAATGTGTCCAGGAATGTATGAAAATGGTAAGGAAACAGTGTGAATCACAATCCATCAACAATTTTCTCAGCATGGCAAGATAACTCTGTATAGATTTGATTGCCTGAATGTGGTAGACTATGTGATATTTGACTTCACATAAGATTTTTTAAGCAAGTATTACATGTCATTAATGGAACTATCTGTTTGTAAAGTCATGAATCTGAGAATGTCTACTTTAATTACTGGGGTGTATTGGTTTGGGGTGTTTATATTGCAGGGAGAAGGAAAATCAATAACATAATCTTTGGAAATAATAAATAATTATTTTACATGGTTAAATGTTTAACAAACTATTATTTGTTATATTTCTTTTTGGTGGGGAGAGAGTTAATAACATCATTTTGTGATTGCTAAAATCAGTTAAATCTGACAATAAGTGTTTTGATGAGAGAGGGTATGGGGGGGAAGGCAGGAATGGATGAATGGATAGACAAACTGACTGATAAATAGTCAAGCAGACACATATTCAATGAGGTCAAGATGCTTCAAGTTTCAAAAATATTTTTCAAAGTACTTGTGCACTAAACATATAGTATTCATTACTTGGCATCTTTATGTTTGTTGTTAAAGAAAACTACTGTGACTCTACAGTTGAATAAAGCTAAAATTTATATTAATGAATAAAAAACTGCTGTGACTCTACAGTTGAATAAAGCTATAGTAATGAATAAAAAACTACTGTGACTCTACAGTTGAATAAAGCTAAAATCTATATTAATGAATAAAAAACTACTGTGACTCTAAGTTGAATAAAGCTAAAATCTATATTAATGAATAAAAAACTACTGTGACTCTACAGTTGAATAAAGCTAAAATCTATATTAATGAATAAAAAAACTACTGTGACTCTAAGTTGAATAAAGCTAAAATCTATATTAATGAATAAAAAACTACTGTGACTCTACAGTTGAATAAAGCTAAAATCTATATGAATGAATAAAAAACTGCTGTGACTCTACAGTTGAATAAAGCTAAAATCTATATTAATGAATAAAAAACTGCTGTGACTCTACAGTTGAATAAAGCTAAAATCTATATGAATGAATAACAATGGGGAGAAGAAAAAGCAAACTGCAACTGTAGATTCAGAAGTAGTAGTATTCTTTCACAACAAATTTTGCTGATAACCAAAACTCACTGCTGTGCTCAGTTGAATGGTACTGAACCCATTAAGTGCCTAATTCTTAGAGTGCATAATTCACTTTTGGTTGCATTTTATTGCATGAACTCAACTTAAACAACTAAATAAATTTCTCAGAAAAGCAACGACTGCTGGAGATCTGGGTGTGCAAAATCAATTAACATGCCACAGAGGATACAACACAGTAAATCGGCATCATGTCCGGTGGCAAGACAGCAAACTGTCTGGTAATGATGAAAGACAGGCAAATTAGCAAACTAATATAGTTACTCTTCTTTTTCCTTATCTATTAATTTCTCTCAGTGTATTTATAAAAATCGTGGAAGCATCTACACCCACTCTAATCGGACTCCTTGTAGTTGGGCTCTGTGGAGATGTAATAATCATCAAAGAAGGTGAAGAGGTACTCAAAGGTAGGTCTCTCGTCAGCATTCTTGTCCCAACACTTCAGCATGGTGCTGTAGACATGTTCTGGCGTGGAAGATTGTTTTGGCATGCGGTATCCACGCTCCACTTGCTCCAGCACCTCACGGTTTTGCATGCCTACAGACATATGTGAAGCAGTAGAGTGATGCATAATATAAACATTTCCTGACTTTAAAAAAGTATAAAATTTAAAGGGTGTGACAAAAAACAATGTCTAACTGTCAAGGACTTGCAGAGTAACTGTAACTGTAGGTAACTATCACAACTAACCTTCCTGACAGGAAAGGTATAAGTATTATCTTCTCTTGTATTTGTGAATGCATAAACTTAGTGATATGCTGCTGCTGTATGCCCATATAAAGAAAAACCCAAGTTGTTGCCACAAATAGTAAGCACATGAATGGATGATAAATGGTTAAAACTGTTTTCACTTTGTCCTTCATCCACATCATTTGTCAGCAAACAGTTCTTTTATTTGGTTTTTTTTTCGGGGGGGGGGGGGGGGGTTGTTAAATTTCCTGGAGAAACACTTGAATTAGATATCTGAAAGCATAATTTGGGGGACAGATATCATCCCAAGTAAATAGATAAATCTGTTTTCTACCTATTTGACGGACTGGCTGGTAAAATGAACTGATTGCACATGTACATTTTATTTTCACTGTAGAATTGTATATAGAGTTATGTACCTTTCATCTTAGTTCCCATTCCTCTTTTTAAATCATTAGAGTTAGAACAATACACAGAGAAACCTCAGTTAAACAACTTATAGTTCCCATTTCTATTTTTAAATCATTAGAGTTAGAACAATACACAGAGAAACCTCAGTTAAACAACTTATAGTTCCCATTTCTATTTTTAAATCATTAGAGTTAGAACAATATACAGAGAAACCTCAGTTAACCACCATAAGTGAGAGTAAAGGCATGAGAAAGGGCTAAGCACAGGGTCATACAAAAGACTTTCAAGTATTGTGCCACATTTGTAAGAATATACAAAATGTATAAGGTTTAATTGTTAATTGTGTTACTCCTAAAATGTTGTATCTGAAATAAAAGTCCAAATACAGTCAATGACAAGAAACTATGATGAATTTTATATTTCTTTTAAAAAATCGGGGACTAATATGTCTAGTGGAAAAAGAAAAGAGTTCCCAGCATGCTACTATTTACATAAGCCCATGGATTTCTGGGTTAATGTAAGACCCATAAAAACCTGACAAAGGTCAGGTTGTTTCTTAAATAAAATAATATATATATATAAAACCAGTGTCAGAATGTCTCTTAAATAATAAAATACAAAATAGCAACATATATATATATATACATTGTCTGGACGACTTTAAATAATTTTTTTTTAAATAGCAACATATATAACTAGTGTCAGGATGTCTCTTAAATAATTTTTCTTTAAATAGCAATATATATAACCAGCGTCAGGAAGACTCTTAAATAACAAAATAAAAAATATAAAACATATATAACCAGTTCTGGATGTCAAATAATAATAAAAGAATAGCAACATATATAACCAGAGTCAGGAAGACTCTTAAAATAATAAATAAAAGATATAAAACATATATAACCAGTGTCAAGGGTCTCTTAAAACCAAAAAATGTAATCATTTTCGAGCATTTCTTAAAAATTCAAAAACATATGTAAGAACTGTCAGAGTATTCTTTAAACACAATATTTTCAAGCTATTTCTTAAATGAACATCACAATTGTCAACCAATTACTTACCTGGGTATGGAACTTGACCTTTTGTCATTATCTCATGCAGCAGAATTCCATAAGACCATACATCTGACTTAATTGTAAACTTGCCGTAAAGGGCGGCCTCTGGGGCTGTCCATTTGATTGGAAATTTGGCACCTGAAAACAATGTCTTATATTAACATCAAGTTTTAAGCATCAAATTCATCACTACATCTATTACCCAATACATATTAGTAGCACAGAGGGGTTTCCTAAATGTAGGTGATTCCTTTATATATCCATTTCACACATGACTTCTACAATGAATAAGCAGAGTTTATTATCTTTTACTGACTTTTTCAATTATTCTGAATACAGTGACAGTTTTCCATTGTCTGGTTTTCAGACAAACAAAGAAGTTGTATTCTTTATGCAGTCTTATTGATCTAGCCTATTTTAAGACTGGACCAGATGATGAGAACTGGAGTTCATCTTCAATCAACTCTGTAAAATCCATTCATAAGCAGTGCTGCCTTCAACTTTTAGCAGCTTAACTATTATACTTATACCTATCATAAGTGGACACCATAATCACAACATCATAAAGTAATGACAGTGAAATTAAATATGGAGGTATTTTAAAAATAACAGTGCAAACAAATAACATAGTATATTTCACGGGTTTTGATAAACAAAAAGTTTCTAAGCAGTCTGCCTCATTTCCAAGCATTTTATCACACACAGTGCACAAGTACAAAATACTGAAATATCTGCTCTTTAAACCATGTCACCATTGCTATTTTACAGTTTAAATGTCTTCTAATCTAGAAACATGCTAAAAATACCAGTAAAAAGTTATGACTTATAGTAGCCAGTACATATGCTAGAATGGCTCACAAAAAATACAAATTAAGATGGATCTGTACACTTTTAATTAACTTCTGGTTAGTATCTTTGTTGCAGATCTACAGAAAATATTTTACAATACATACATGTCCTCTACAAATTAACAAATAAAAGCACAAATAACTTCTATTATGAAACATCACATGAGATATTCTAAGACAATAATTACCTACTTGAAAATTAATGCAATGATACAAGAAATTTAAAATTAAATCAATATTTGGGTGTTTTTTTAAAAATGTCTATATTTTTTTAATTTTAATTAACTTTCACTATTCACTAACCTGCATGAGGGTTGTACTCTCCATCTGTAATGACCTTGGCAAGGCCAAAATCTGCAACCTTGACAATGTTATTCTCCCCAACCAGAACATTCCGGGCTGCAAGGTCACGGTGTATGAACTTCTTGGCCTCCAAAAACGACATGCCACTAGCCACCTTATCAATCAAATTAAATTTATCATGTAACATAATACAGGAGATTTACTAATAATATAAAAATACAAAATGTCACAAAAATCATGACATGCAATTAGCAAAAGTGGTGGCAAATCTTGAACAGCATATTTTAATCAGTTTCCTTAAAATTTTCTACATTTATTGAGGATAAGACACAAATACATACCTGTGCTGCCATGTCGATGAGGCTGGGTATTTTTAGGCTTCTTCCTTCTCCTTCTCGCATGTAATCCAGCAAACTGCCATTGCTCATGAGTTCCGTAACAATGTAGATGGGCTCTTCCTTTGTGCACACAGCATACAGACGTACTAATTTATCATGTCGACACTGCTTCATTATCTGAGCCTCTGCCAGGAAGCTTTCAGGTGACATGGTGTCTGGTTTCAATGTTTTGATTGCAACATCCCTCTCATTCATGTACAAACCTAAAATGGAAGATTTTATTTTTTTTAATTGTAAAATGCAAGTATATAATTATTTTCTAATTGTGAAATGGGTATTATATGGCTGAAACATAACATCTAACCATTTCAAATTGAATGAATTAAGAGATTGGATGAAGTAAAAGATCAAATATCAAATATCAAATGTCTTAGTCAAAGTATGCATTAAATGTTTGAATCATAGAATGTCTTTAGTCTATTAATCCTATACAATTTTAAAACAATTTTGTAAAAGAATTTACAAGTGTAAATGTTAATATATAAAATTTGAGGATAAATCTTCAGAATATGCTGCAATATACATGTGGTGCATATATACTATATTTTATTATTTATAAGAAAGCAAAAGATTTAAGGTGTTCTTGAAATTTAGTTAACACTAAAACTATTGTACGTATAAGATTTATTACACAAGAATTTATTAACAAAAACAAGGATTGGTGTACAGAATAAATACTTCACAAACACAATTGTTAATTGGTTCTCACCTTTCCACACTTCTCCAAATTGACCCGCACCAAGTTTCTTTATAAAAGAGAGGGTGGAACGGTCAATTTCCCAGGAGTCCTTTGTCTCTCTCGAGAGCTCATCCATTACAGGCTTTGGCTTAGGACAAGGATTGGTCAAACGCTGACAAAGACCATCTGATTGACCTAGAGAACATTCATAAGATTGTATTTATGAAAAGAGTTTTACTATTGTTAAAGTAAACATTTCTAATTAGCTTTTAACATATCTAATACTAACAAGAACAAGGAATCTTTTTGAATCCTCTGACAGTATATATTCAGTAATTACTAACTTTTAATAAAATATTTGAACACAAATACAGGTCAGCATTAATAGTGGCCATTAAATTTTCTTTAAATACACTACTTATGTATAACTAAGTATGGAACACTACCCTATATATATATATATATATATACACATTCTAGTACACTATCTCTACATTAATATCATTTATATATCCTAATTACGCATACTTTTTCGGTACATGTTTAATTAATTCATTCCCATTCTAGTACACTCATAACTCCAACCTATGGATATTTATATCTATTTTGCATAAAACTAATACTCGTTATCTGATTTGTACATAAATTCCTGTATATCATCTAATACTCATGTCCTAAATATACACAAGTCACAAATACAGTCTCTGAACATCAATAAAATTCTGCCACTGTACATATCCTAAATATACACAAGTCACAAATACAGTCTCTGTACATCAATAAAATTCTGCCACTGCACACAAGGCAACCCCAGTACATTCTTTGTCAATATACACATACTGCTCAACCATTCTGTTGGAATGATACAGTGTCTGTTTTCAGAACATTGATACCTCGATAATGGTCCACAAGCTCAAAGACGGAGTTAAATGTCCTTCTTGTAGCAATATAGCAGCCACCGTCATCTTTGTTTCGAATCTTGTAATGTTTCGCACAAGGTCCTTTTAGATCTTCATGGTGCCGCACAGACAGAGCATAACAGCCTAAAGAATAAATGTTACTTAATATTAAATGAATATTTTTAAAAATTAAATAAGAACAATAAACAATAATACAAAAATCTGGATGCACAGTTAACACTATCTTTCTGAGACAAGTTCCATGCATTCACTATTTAAAAATCATAACAATGACTCAAGTTGATTAAATTTGAACACAGATCTCATAGTATCTCACAGTACAAATAATGCTGAAGATCACTGTTTAATACTGATTGCGAATAAATTTTTATAGCAATGGCTGGGTGGCCAGTTAAAGTATTTAAATACATGAAATTTAACTGCACTGCCCTTCCAGTTACTGTAACCAAGTGCTCTTTTAAAAAAAAACTAAAACTATATTGGCATTTCTTGTACAGTGAAGTCATCAACTGTCAAGCCACTCTTTGCTCACTTGTCTACAAGAGTCAATAACTTCTTTTATACTGGAGATAACTTAGAACTGACACATGATGAAGACTTCCAATCATCACCCAGGTATCTTCACTTTTTTTCAAAAAGCGTGAATATTAGAATCATTCAAGATGTCCTTGTGGCCAAATGATGTTGTACTCACATCTTCATACAACTCATTCAGATTCTTTAATCTTCACAACTAATACCAAAACTTTGTGAATTTATCTCTCTACTATTTAGACATGCTTTCTGTTTTGATGGCATGCTACGGTCGTCGGAAAACAACAGCAAAACCCATTAGCTGAGCATCTTACAAAATGCTGAACACAGTGTCAACTTGGGTAAGGCAAAACATAAGAAATCTTGATAAAGAAAAAATAGTGATCTAACTTCTAAACCATCTTATGTTATACACTTTTAGTAAGTGGCTGTATATAATTATGTAGTGGCTGTATATAATTATGTAAGTGGCTGTATATAATTTTGTAAGTGATTGTATATAATTATGTAAGTGGTTGTATCCACTTTTAGTAAGTATATATAAGTTTATATAAGTATGCAAGTGGTTATATATATTTATGTAAGTGGTTGTATATAATTATGTAAGTGGTTGTACATAATTTTGCATATATATTCTGGTTTGACTTTGAAAACCAGTAAGCAACTTTTTACTGTAATATATGTTCTTTACAGAAAAATAATGCTATAAAGACTGAAAGAGGGGTTTTATTTTCATAGTTCACTAAAGATCATACAAATGTCCAGCTCACTTTATTACATGTATACATAGTACTTATGTCTTACCCCCTCCCCAACTCCATTCACCCTATAAGCAAACATCCCTCACCATACATGCAAAAACCTCCCAAGCAAAACAGACAGTCCAGTCTACCGTAAATACAAGAAGTTGCTAATGTACTTGATTAATCAATTTACAAAAAAAGCCAACACAAATATTAATTATTTCCTCTTTAGCATTTCTCAAAAATAATGTAAAAAGCCAAACAATGTGGAGTGGGTAACTTTAGCTTGTCCCTATTTTTAAAATTAATTATTATATAGTTTGTTAAATGTCAACATGACATGACCTTCAGGTACAGAGCATGACAATATTTCGATAAATGCCAGAGTTAAAATAACAACTTAATACCTAACAGTTAAACATTTATTTTTATATATTTTCTTCATAAGAGAAGAGGCCACTAATAAGTACTATCTTACCAGGGTTAGTTTCACTGTCTCGTATAAGGAAGAACCCAAGTCCTGACTCTGGGGCAAGCAATGCCCTCTCTGCCTCTTTTCTTGTCACCTTGCCAAAGAACCAACTATAAAGGCAAAGAGAAAACATTCATTCCATTAATCATATATTATTTTATATAAAATAAACTGGGGTGGGTGGGTGGGGTGGGTGTCCTTGCATTCAACCTACAACATGTAACCTTCTTTTAAACTATGTGCTTCATTTTGCTCAAAATCAAGCAGCAAATAATGCTGACTATATTAATACTACTGACTACAAACATATTAATAATACTGACTATAAATATGTTAATAATACTGACTATAAACATGTTAATAATACTGACTATAAATATGTTAATAATACTGACTATAAACATGTTAATAATGCTGACTATAAATATGTTAATAATACTGACTATAATTGTATAAATATGTTAATAAAACTGACTATAAACATGTTAATTATTGACTTTAATCATATTAATAATATTGACTATAAACATATTAATAATACTGACTGTAAATATATTAATAATACTGATTATACACACAACTCTTTAGAACTGCACTATCTATGCCATAAGACAAAGCTGCTGCAAGTTAGACCTGCTGCAAGTTAGACATTTGCTCACAACTGGTTCTGCTGCTATGGTTACAGAGAAATAAAATCAAACATAGCTCTGATGAACTTTCTAATAAAAAAACTTTTAAATGTAAGCCTTAATAACAAATAATATACCATTTCATTACATTTAAGAGATTATTAACCATTTCAATGACATGGAAGTACTGTCCTAATTTAGTGCCAAAAGTACATGAAGCTAAAGTATTTTGCACTGCCAAATCAGTACTTATACTGTGTATTTACGTTTTTCATATCTAAAATATACTGTTACAATATATAAAACTAGAGATCTGTATTTGGGTTTGTATTTGTTTATAATGTTCAATGATTTTGCAGATGGAATATACAGTAATACACTTTGAACAGACCATATTTTTATTATTATAAAAGCAAATGGATGGGTTTTGATAAAAACAGAAACTTTGCAAGTTTACTCCCAAAGCAATTGTAACATTTCATTAAATTGCTACAAGTGCAGAATTTAGTTTGACAAATAGGAGAAAGAAATGGGTACATTTATTGACTGAATACAAACTTGTGTCTTAGAGAATACAGTTAAAATTACAAGTCACAGCAATTAAAACCTGTCAACACTTAGTTAAGATACAGTACAGAAATGTCAATACTGTTGACTTAGCTAAGATACAGTACAGAAATGTCAATACTGTTGACTTAGCTAAAATACAGTACAGAAATGTCAATACTGTTGACTTAGCTAAGATACAGTACAGACATGTCAATACTGTTGACTTAGCTAAAATACAGTACAGAAATGTCAATACTTAATTATGATATAATACAGAAATGTCAACTCTGTTGGCATACCTAAGATATACTGTGCAGAAATATCCATACTTTGCTAGCCTCAGAAATGATATGGTTAATCACACTCATTTGGGGAAGAAAAGGTTAAAATTTCTAAGATAGTTAATTTGCATCCATCCAATCAATTAAGAATTAACACTTTAATATTTTTCTTTTAAATAATTTGCTTTCTTCTTGCTAAAATGTGTATTATATTTTCTTAATTACCTTGATGAAGTTCATCCTTTTTCCATAAATTTTGAAATAAATCAACAAAAGCATCTATAAAAAAATTAGCTTTAATATGAATCATTCAAAGCACCTATGGATGAGAAGAAAAAATATAATTATAGACAGCCATCTTCATTTCAAAGTTAAGATGCTAAAATGAGCTACTTACTCCATGGACTCGATGGTGTTCTCCAGCGCCACATAGTTGCAGGGCACATAGCCTTCTGCTCCATTATGACGAGCCAGCCACCATGACTCATCATTATCATCAAGAAGTTCCATCAAATCACCTTTGTGAAATGTCAAATCTCCTTCCATGCGTGACTCGTAGTCGTACAGTGCCCGCAGCAAGCGTGCTACAGGTGTGGTAGCTAAAAACAAAATTACAGTACCAGGCTACAAATACTACTTATTCATTTCCCACATCAAATCAAATGTATATTCTTGCTGCTGCTCTAACCATTTTCTAATGCCATTGATGACTTGGAGCTAGACTAAACAGTTATCATCTTTGTTTGGTATGTAGCATAACAGCAACAAATAATTTTACATATTTTTCGACATTTCATGAAAGGAATAGAAGATAATCTAAAATTCTAAATTTTAATAATGTTATAAAGATAGAACCCTTGAGAGATCTGGGCAGGTCATACAACCAAGTGCTCATGATGGGGTTAGCTCCCCTAACTTCACAAATGTGACTCCCGTGCATTTCACATCCTGTCAAAGGGAGGCTAAAAGATTTGAAACCAAAATTCTGCCTTAATCTTATAAACTGCAAACAAATTCATCAGAACTTAGTTTTTATTTATGTTACCTACCTATAACTGTTAAAAAAGGTATGTGGTGTGCTCTACTGTTTTCTAGTAAGTACCACCCTTTTCTCCCATCTGTGCTTGACTGAGGGTGTTTGGAAGAGTGTTACTATTGTCTATCAAAACTTTGTGCCAAGAACAGATTTATGACATTTGTTGACTGGATTACAAATCTGTTTTTTCTGTATAACAATCACTTATGAGAATAGAGGGTGACTGGAGAACAGAAGGTGACTGGAGAACAGAGGGAGACTGGAGAACAGAGGGTGACTGGTTGTCAGCTATAGCAGCACACTGTACCATCTTCAGTCTCTTTAATATGCAGATTGATTATCCAATTATCCAAGAGTTTAAAGCAGCAATTTCAACTCTAAAATGTTGGTAGTGAGTGGCAATACATAAAAAAATTTTAACATGCTGAGATTGATGTGTCTCATGTCCAATGATCCACATCAGCCATAGAATGATAGATATAAATTCACTTTCTGGTTGATTTCTCACTTACCATGACTGTTTTTAACAACTGCTGGACATCAAGTGGGTCAACTTTCTGTGAGGAGCAAATGTTTTGTCAGTTTCTTTGTCAGTTTGTGTATATCCATTAAATAATGGAAGTATGTTTTCACTTGACTAATCTCCAGATGAATTCAGTTTAGGGTAAAGATTTTATTCTAAAAATGCAACAGTCAAATACTTAGAGTCAAGAAGAAATAACTACCAGTGATAAACTATAATTCAGGTTTTACTATAATGCTATTGCTTCAAATATCTTCATTAACTCAACAGCTGACGTGTTGACTTCTATTGGGGCAGTGGGACTTGTGGAGATACATGTATATGGTTCCAGAGACTTGTACTGTTATAATTTTATTTATTCTAGTTCTATTTATTTAAGTTTGACCTTATGAAAGCTACTTTACTTAGGTATCACACCTCAGTCTGGTGAAGTTCTTTGATTATGTTGATGGCAGCTTCCAGCTAGGGCTGATTTTGCTGCCTGGCACAGGGTTTGCCACTGTTGTGAAGATAGTGATAGACAAAGTGGATGGTGCTGACAGGTAAACTGTAGAGGGGTGATGATGAATGGTGGCCAGTGTGGCCATGGCATTCAATGTCTGGCTGGTAGAAGCATGCGAGGCATGCATTAGCCCAGTTTTCTGTGAGCTTCTGGTGATTGGTATTGTTATCATCTAGGTGGTTGTTGTTGTCACTATCCCCAGTGTTAGAGGGGTACCCAGGCTGGTAGCACACCAGATCTGTATCTAGTGGATATGCACACCCAGGATGTTCAACCCCTCTCCTTCTCAATGGTGTTGTTGTCATTGTAGTTGTTGTCACTGTCCCTAAAATGTGTCTGTTGGGATGTGAAGGAGCATGAAGCCAGTACAGGTGGTCCAGCATCAGCTGTATCATGTCCGCAAAGGGGTGGTTGAAAAATCACCACTATAGACACTGTTGCTCTTTGTACACATACTGCTGTCGATGTTGGTGGTGATAAGTTTGCTTTTCTTTTTTTAATCTCTGTCTGTCTAATGTTGAGCCATTTCTTTCATGATTTGGGGGGGGGGCACTCCTGATGATGGGAGGAGATATGTTTCTCTTTTTCTTCTGTTGTCTTGGTTTCTACTGATTGTTCCATTGCTGGTGTTTCTGTTACTGTCGTTTTTGTTGTCTCTGACAAGTGTGAGAGATGGGGAACCTCACACACCCTTGTGTATTCTTTATGGGCAGCCTTGATTTTCAGTGTGTCTGGTTTTTCTAGGGTGTTTTCTTGCTGAGCTCTTGTGAAGTTAGGGGAGCTAATTCTATTCAGTGTGAGAACTTGATTAAGTATGTAATAAAATATTAATTTACTTTTAAAAATAATATATATTTATATCTACTAACTTTATGACAAACGTGAAGTTAGGAGACATAAACATAATATACCAAAAGAGAATACCTAATATTTACTAAATGCATACTTTAAATTAAAAAAAGTAATAATCATTTTACATCTACTGTACTCCAAAGCAAAGACTTATGGTATATACAGTAATGGAACAAATTTAAACCAACCAAAGCAAATCATAACAAATAATTAGAAAACAGCATTAATCAACACATAAAGTTTGGGGTGTTAAGAAATAAATGCCTCAAAATACTAACTTCTAAGATAAAATGACAAAGTTACATATAACACAAGCAGAATTACAAAATAAAATAATAACCTTTGACTTTATTAAAAGTTAATCAATTAATTTATATGCACCTAAGAACATCACTCAACATCACAAATGTAATTAAAACTAACATAAATACATTAATAGACTTTAAAATATCTCGATAACTAAAAAAAAAAAGCCTGGGACATTATGTGAAGATTACTCCTACCTAAAATATTTATATTTATTTATTTATTTCATGAAATGGGAATTTCATTATTATTAAATTATAAATGTACTGTATTAATAAATCATGATTATTATTTAATTGACAGAAATATTGAATTATAATAAACTTGAAAATTTAAGAGTTATATGAATGTTAAGTTAATTAACTGCTTTATTGCCTGTATTGGCATATAAACAGAATATATATATTTCTAACTGGATGAATGAGATAAAAATATTTGCAGATGAGTATTGAATATTCATAGTATAGGTAGTATTCATATCGATATCTAAAAAATGCTTGCTAGCAGTCAGACCAAGCAGTGAAGCGTGAATAAGAAACAATCACACAATTCACAGTGATAAAGGGATTACACAAGTGCATGTGCCTATGAGGTTCCAGCTGTCAATCAAAGTTTGAAGGAAGCATGGGTGAAGTTTGCTAAACTGAATTGGTTAATCAGCTAGATGGCCAGTGGGAAAGTAGGCAGGATCAAAAAGCAAAACTGTTTCTGAGAAAACTATAGATCTTCACTCTGTACAAAATTGACCTGGGAGAAAGGTATCTTGGGTCAGGAGTGGTTGAAATTTGAAATCCTTTCAGGAAAGTAAAATTTAGTGACTATGACTTGTATGAGAGTGAAACTAGATAATTTAACTGGTGATCTTTCTACTGAATTATGTGAATGAATTCTGGACATCATTTATTATTTATATTTTAATGATGATTTTATTTCAAAAATTGGAAAGAATTAAGTTAAAATTAAGTTAGAAACATATTAGAGAAGAAACTTTGGGGAAATCTTTATTGTATGTTTATAGGTTACCAGTAACTGAGTATATACATATTCAAGCAAATCTGCATCAGTGCACTTGACTTGGCTGAGGTTTCAGCAGCTCCCATGAAGCACACGTGCAATCTCTGGCCCATCACATGTTTCATCCAGCCGACAGAAAGTACTCACAATATAATAAAATCAGGCCCTTTAGACTCGAGTTTAATCTACAGTCTACACTCAAAGTTTACACATACCGAAAACTGTCATATCAACATTAATGAGTTATACTTCAAACAAAAATGCCCAAGGAGCTCCTCGATGTACTTTACAAGCAACATAATGCTATCTTGTGGAGCTTCATTGCAAAACTCAAACAAAGAAAATGATACCACCAACGTGGTTTTGGCACATGGAGTAATCAGTTGATTAGTTCATAATTTGTAAATATATTTATTCTTTCATTTTGACCACTGAAATGGCATCAAACAAAACGAGGATAGTTGATTCTGAATGTCGTGTATTTCAGGATAGATGGACTCATACCTAATTTTTACTATCCATAAGGGAAAATCTATTTGTTTAATATGCGTATTTTGAAATCCTTTCAATCATAAAAGAATGCAACCTAAAGAAACACTATGAATCAAAGCAGTGAAGCTGAGAAAAACTGCAAAAAGGAAAGAAAAAAATTTTAAATTCCAAGAGAGTATTGGCGTGTCCAGCAGTGGTCTTTCAAAAAGCTCAGAACAAATACTACAACATTGTAAATAGTGCAGTGGTGAAAATACTGTGGCCTGAAAAGAGAATGGAATGTGATAAGTCTGTCATTGAACAGTGGCCAGGCATATTGATGACATAAAGCTAGCACTAAAGAAGGTAGATAAGTCTGACATTGAACAGTGGCCAGGCATATTGATGACATAAAGCTAGCACTAAAGAAGGTAGATAAGTCTGTCATTGAACAGTGGCTAGGCATATTGATGACATAAAGCTAGCACTAAAGAAGGTAGATATAAGTCTGTCATTGTACAGTGGCCAGGCATATTGATGACATAAAACTAGCACTAAAGAAGGTAGATAAGTCTGTCATTGAACAGTGGCCAGGCATATTGATGACATAAAGCTAGAACTAAAGAAGGTAGATAAATTTGTCATTGAACAGTGGCCAGGCATATTGATGACATAAAGCTAGCACTAAAGAAGGTAGCTAATAAATAGCATCTTTCAACTGCTCTCAATGAGAGCACAGACAACACCGATGCAATTCAACGAGCGATTTTCATTTGGGGAGGTAAGGAAGTACTTTCACTTTAGTCAATGAAAGACACAACAACTGGGGAAGACATTTTTCAAGAAGTAGAAAATGCTTTTAATAAATATGGGAAATGTTGTGTGGAATAGTGATTGAACGAGCACCTATACTGATTAATTCACATACAGGTACAGTGACAAAAGGAAAACAAAATCAGAGTTAAACAGAAAGATCATAAACATAGTGGACCTTTGCATTCTTCACTGTATTATACATCAACAAAACCTGTGTGCTAAATCAAAATTCAACAATGTGATGGAAACCATAGTTTCCGGCATAAATTTTATGAAGGCAAGGGCTTTAAATCACTGACAATTTCAAAAATTTCTCAGAGACCTGGAGTTGACCACCAAAACTTAACTTTTTTTTTGCAACATAACACCGGTTGAATAGAAGAAAGTTGTTAAAGCACTTTTGCAACCTGAGAACGAAGTAGCTATTTTTATGGACAGGAAAGGAAAACCCTTACCTGCTTTAAAAGACAAGTCATGGTTATGTGATCTTTCATTTCTGTGGATGTCACAATCCACTTGAATGAAGTAAATGCCAATTTACAAGCAAAGGATCAGTGACTCATGAGCCATAAAGAGAAATAAAGTCATCTGAAAACTCTGGGAAAGTCAGCTGAGAACAGTACACCAATCATTTAGCCAGTGACAGCAATATGCATGACATTAGCCAGTTTACTGATGACATCAAGGATCTGAGAAGTGAGTTCAATGTGAGATTTTAGGATTTTCAAGTGCAGTATGAAGATATTTTATCTCCATCCAATGTTGATGTAGAAATGTTCCATTATCACTGCAAATGGAACTTATTGATTTACATGAGAACATAAAGATGAAAATGAAAGCCTAGGTTACTTATGAACTGGAAAATATATTCAGTAAATTTTTATAGAGAAATGTGCCTGGCTTTCATTTTCATTTGGTGAATTGGCTTGTAAAAGAATGGTACTTTTTAAAAATATGTATGTCTGTGAACAACATTTTTTAAGAATGGAGTTTGTTACGTCAAAAACATGAACACAAATAGCACTCATATAGGGATCTCAACGAGACTATCAATACCCCAAATAACCCCTGATACTGAATACCTTGTTAAGGAAACACAAGCACAGTTTTCTCAATGACAACAACTAAACAGATAAATTTACCTAATTAAATTTCATTTTAGTTTAAATACTGTAATAACAGTTTGAATATCATCTCATTAAAATGATGTGTTAATAATATGTGTAATTAAGCTCTGACAATGGCATAAAACCCCTAAAAATTATGTCAAAATGTGGGTATCATGTTTATAGGAATTATTTTCAGTCTGGTCTGGCCCACAAGCACCCACTTAGACACCCATCACCAGCCCAGATGATGCAAAAAACTACCTCTGTATTATAGAAACCACTTGAGAGATAATGCTGAAAGCTATAGCTCTGGTCATAACCAGGATAATGTTTGCCTTCGCATGTCTTACACAATAGCACACTTTGATTTTGTGTCAAGTGTCCTAATTTCAAATAAATGAGCACTTTCATGTCACTCTGTGACATCATCTCTCTCATCATCTGAGTGCACTGTTAACACTGAGAATCTTGATAGGAAAGTGCACTTTTTCATCCAGAATATCCCATTGGGACTTTGATGCTGAAATGTACTCAGCCTAATCAAAAGTCCTTGTGTTACTGGTTTACCTAATCAACACTTTCGGTTAGGTAATGCTAACATGATCTATCAAATAAAAATATAGCTCATTATATTATTTATAAATGAATTCTGTGAGAGATGTATTAATGTCATTAACTGTTCTAAAGCTCTTAGTTAAGATTTAATGGCATAAACTACTAAAGCTCTTATTTAAGATTTAATGTAAAAAAAAAAAAAACTATTCTAAAGTTCTTAAATAAGATTTAATGTAATAAACTATTCTAAAGCTCTTTAGTTATATAAGATTTAATGTAATAAACTATTCTAAAGCTCTTCAGTTATATAAGATTTAATATCAAATTATTCTAAAGCTCTTATTTATGATTTAATGTCATCAACTGAGCTAAATAAAAAATTTATTTGTGTCATAAATTGTTCTAAAATTCTTGTTTTATTTATTTAATTCTGTATTCAATTTTGTTTGGGGTTATTCTTTAATGCGCATTTTGTGAATAAAACTTCACCACTGTGTGTAGACTAAGAAGTAAGTTTGCTGGATGTTCGTAGAACTGTTGAAATTTTGTATTGAAAGAGAATTATAAAATAAAAAAATAACAAGCAACAGAAAATAAATTCTGAGACCTAATTTCCATCATTGCCAGCATCAATTTCCTATACTATACTAAATTTATTTTTTAAAATGGGGGGAACATGCATTGTTCTTACAATTCGGAATAGATGGCTCTTCTGAAGAAAAGGTTTTGAGTAAGCCAGTGGGATCTTTCTGATAGTCATTCTTACGCCGACCTTTCTTGTCAACTGCAGCATTTTCCTCGTTCTTGCTGTCAATATCAGTGAAGTTGTCTGTATTCGTGGGTGTTGACTGCACGCAGCCCATTTTTGCCAAACAAGAATCAACAAAATTTATCAAACAAAAAAACACAGGATGCTAGTGTCATTGGATTATTTCTTGCTGAGTTAATCTTGTGACATCTGTCATAAAGATCTAATTCAGGGTTGCCACATATTTACATCACATCTGCTTCTGAATCCTGAAGTGTTGACATCATTCTGAAATAAACAAAAACACAAGAAAAGATTTATAAATTATGATAAATCAGAAATGACATATTCCATTAGCCAAGTACTGTTATTTACTAGAAAGATTACCTGAACATTTGAAACAACTAGACAAAATATTCATGCCTTTTGGAACAAGAAAGAAAAATTACAAGAAGGGGCAAAATGATTAGGTATTTTATTCACAATTTTTTTTTAAATGTTGTCGATTATCCGGACTGTCCAATTAAAAGAAAATATTAGAGGCATTTGCTTTATAGTGCTTGGACAATAGTTATATGATTAAAGTTTTCTTCTATCATAGCGACAGTCCATTAGCATTCTTCTCCAGTCATAAACATGGTTTTAGTAGAAAGTGGCAGAGTAAATTTGCTTCTCCCTATTTTTAAATTTAATTATTATATAGTTTGTTAAATGTCAACATGACATGAATTTTGGGTACTGAGCCTGATGATATTTTTGTAAGTACAGTGTACCAGAGTTAAAATAACAACTTAGGTAAAGAATAAGCTAGAACTTGCTGATGTAATCCAACCCAGTCCTGAGTAGAGTAATTCTGCTATCCAATAGTTTAGATTTACAAATAAAGAACTAGCCAATTGATAGAGACCGAAACTTATCTGTTGAAGAAAGTTCTATAGTCTAATCACTTTGATTTTGAGGTAACTCAAGTCCGGTCATGAAAAAAAATTACCATTAGCTTATTCATGTTACTGTGAGCTAACTGATTAAGAGAGAATGGACTTGGAAATATTTCATGCACTTTGCTACTGATACATTATATTTGTTAATTTGATGTAAAGATGTATTATGTGAATAGACTATTATTTCAACAATTGTGAATTATGATACTTGTATGTAATATGTTAAACACATGACATTGCTTTTAGTAGAAATACGTTCATAATTGATTATGTTCTATCTATTATGTGTATAAGTGTATCAGGCTAATGAATAATGTTACAGGAATTGTAAGGTGAGAATGATTATCAGAAAGAATGGAGTATAGAGTTGGTAGATTTAGAAACTTAGTGTTGTTCCTGGATTATGTTTTCAGGAAAGAAGCAAGCCATTCGTCTTACTTCTCCCCTGGTTTCTTTGTACACTTGTGGAGGATTAGAAAAGTATCCATCCTCACAGGCAGGAATTGTGTTGATTCACTGCACCCTGTTTGTGTGCATCAGTAAGAGTGTCCAACTCCACTGTGGAACTTTCTAGCAAAAGGAGTGCTAGAAGTTCATTACTGTGGTTTCCTACTGGAGAAGCTAGTATGGCGAATATGTGCCTAGATTAGTCTCAAGGGATCTACAGTTCTGAAACATTCTACAGTGTGCTTAGCAGATCATGTTGAAGGTTGACTGTTCTATTGTGAACAATAAACCTGTAATATTGTTACAAAAGTGCACACAGGATTGTTGCGGCTCATGTCATTAAACAGTTCATGATCAAACTATTATCATATCACTCTATAACTCCATTTCTTCTATGATAAGAATAGTCCTGTGACTTATTTTTGATACTAATCTGACTGATGAATCGTGTGTTATGAAATAAGTATTGGAATTACTTGAACATTGTTTCATGGAATGTTGATGTCAAATAACTTTCTCATTATATTTGTCATATGTATATTTGATTGTTGATTTAATAAATTTATTAACCTTCTCACGTATTATTAAACTAAGGGTGGAGTGACAGTGAGTATTATGGGGGATCATTAAATGTAAATAACGATGGATTTACTATTCCTTTAGTAAAAGGTTTCCACCTACAAAATATTATGTGAGAGTAAAACATCTGTCTTATTGCTGTGGAAGAGAGAAGACTTTACTACACCTGTATAATCCACTAAGTGAGAGACAAGTGGTGTCTCCTGGGAGAATTATTAATAAACATAAATTAAGATTTCTCCATCATTTGTAATTACTTATGGATGATTAATAATAATATTAATCATAACCAATAACAAAGGGGTGCATGTCACATAAATTAAATTGTAGAAATAATTAGTGTATGCAAATCCATGTGTAAATGAAAAGTACATAAATTAAAGTGTAGAAATAATTAGTGTATGCAAATCCATGTGTAAATGAAAAGTACATAAATTAAAGTGTAGAAATAATTAGTGTATGCAAATCCATGTGTAAATGAAAACCACATAAAAAGTAGGATAAATGACACTCAATAGCTATTATTAAATGCCACTTCTCAGATATGCCTAGACTTCAATTTTAGGTAATACAAATAACATCAATGAAAATTTTTTTACTGAATGGCAAATTTCATGGTTTATGTTCAATCTAAGTAAATATATGATAAAGTGGTTGTTTTAATTTCAGTCAAAAAATAAATGTGTGAAAAATGAAATGAGATTTCAGTGAAAAAGTGTAGAGAATGGTTGTCAATGGGGATTTTTCCTCAATGCTCACCACAATTGCAAGTTATAATCTAACAGTCTAATGATGATAGTCAAAATAATCGGGGATGAAAAGCAAAAATGGTAAAATGATAAATAAAAGAACGGCAATCAAATACATGGGTGCCAACAATAAATTAATGCAGTGGAATGATAGATAAGCATTAAAGAATAACATGGAAGTGTTATGTGGTATCATTAATTACTTTGTAAGCATTAGTAGGAGTTTCAGGAAAAATAGAGAAGTAGCAAAGACCTATCGGGAGTAGGGATGGCAAGGAATAATAGGAGAGTGGCAACTACTGGAGTGTGTGTGCGCGTGCATGTGCATGCGTGCGTGTGTGTGTGAGAGAGAGAGAGAGTGAGTGCACGCATGTTTGACACAAGGAGAAATTGGGATGTGGCAAGGAATGAGGAAGACTGGCAAATAGCATGGGAAAAGATGATTAGTTACTGTGAAACAAATGAAATGTTGACTAATCAGTCAAAAAAGAGATTAGACTTGTAAACAGAGGGACAAAAAGACTAACATGCAAATGACAAAACAGTTATAACTGATACAAAGAAACAGATGACAAATCTATCAATGGTTTGGAATAATAACCAAAAGACTTATGAACTCAGTCTCACATTTAATGAATGCTTAAGAAAATGAAGCTGTACAATTTCAAGATTGCAACATCAGTGCAAAACCAGATAGGAGCATCAATGGCAAACTAGAAAACCACCCTACATGCAATGGGAAACAAATTGCTGGCATGCCAATACAACTGGTGAATCTTTCCAGGTGATACCCTATCATCAATACAGCTCAGCACTCCCCTAAATCCTGTCAAAAAGCACAAAAGAGATATCAGTACAGTTAACCATCTACCACCCACAGATGACCTCAAAAGTTAGGTAACAAGAAGAAAAATGGCAAGGTGTGGTGTGGTGTGATGTGACATGGTGTGGTGTCGTGTGGTTTGGCTTGGCATGGCATGGCACGGCAAACAAAGATGGGTGGGGGGAAAAGATGATAAGCAGAAGGGATGACTGAAGCAATAGACTGGGTAGATAATCAAATGGGAATGTGAACAGGAAATAAACAAGGATCACAGTGCAAGAAAGAACCTATGACTAACAGTCTCATGATAATGGAACAACATCAAAAATTAAAGAAAACTAAATGTGAGTGATATAATTACAATGCTATAAATAACCAACAAATCTTGAGTTTAAGACTTTATATTAGTGGTAAAAGTTCACTGCAAAGAGCAGTTAATAAGTCTTTTTTCCTCAGGCGTATTAAAAAGCTAAAATATTTATTGTACAAATGATTTTCTTTCAGGATGCAATGATATCAGTAGAAGCTGATAATAATATTCTTCCTTCATAGCAACAGGAATTAGAAACTAGGACAAATAAAAAATGTTCTAAGTAATTTCCTCAACAACAAAATTAAAATTAAAAAGTCAGTTTGCCTGTAACTTTGCATAAGTTATTGTAACTAATCACCATTGTTTATGGGTCAAGGAATCTACTTAAATACAAAGGGCTGATGACAAAATAACACGGGTTCATGACATGAGAACAAGGACTAATAAAAGGGAGCTGATGAATGGAGAGAAAAAAACAGATGAAAAGGGTAAATGAAATGAGACAAAAGGCTGATGAAGAGAGAAAAAGGTTGATGAAAGGGGTAAATGAGAGAAGAAGAAAGGGATGATGAAAGGGGTGAAAGGATAAATGAAAGACAAAGGGTTGATGAGAGGAGTAACAGATAAGTGAAAGAAGAGGAAGGGACTGATGAAAAGAGTAAAAGAGCAAATGGAAGAGAAGAAATAGTTAATGGTGAAAAAGAAGCAATGTTTACAGTTTGCTTGCACTGAACAACCACACAAATGAAACCAAGACAAACCACATTTATTTAGGCAAATAACTGTGTATATGTTTGTGTGTATGTGTGCGCACACACACAAATAAAAATAGTTACAGGGAAACTGGTCCACATGCCACTGGTAAAAGCACAGATTTCAAACTAGTTACAGGGAAATTAGTCCACATGCCACTGGTAAAAGCACAGGTTTCAATTAGTATGTTAATACACAAGAAGCTATATACATAAGCTGTGTCCATATTGACATTAGTTAGGTATACATCATATTTAAGAAAATCTTTTTCTCCTTTTTCATGTAGTTTTTCTTTTAAATCTTAAAATCTATAACACTCTTTCAAATTTCCACAAAATAAATATCATCCTGACAATTCTAATTTTTACAAGGAAATCCATTCAAAAAGACAAAATCTCATTCATATTTTTGTTAATTATTTGTTGATATTATTATTTCATTTCATTTACACAGTTAACCTTAAAAGCTATATTAATAAAAACTATTAAGCAAACTGTATTTTGCAAGTTTACATTAAAATACTACCAAAATTAAACTGCATGTACATATAATATTGGCACCAAAAAAAGAATGAAAAAAAAAGGAGATAAAAGAAAATATCACTAAAACAGTAAAAGACAAACAAAGTTGTTTGCTGTTGTTTTCTTATTAAACAAACCTTTTTTTTTTATTTGTAGGCACAAGTTGAGGAAGATAAATAAGTCTTAACTGTCATATTAAAATCAACATTACATTAATCCCAACTGGGAAATATAAATCTATTTTTTAAAAAGTGAAATTAGCATGAAGAGAGATGGAGGATGCTTTTTACAAATTAAGAGAATAAACAGTGAACCAAAACAACAACTCAAAGTAAATTTTAGCCAAAATGTCAGCCTGACTTCAAACAAAATGCAATATGACTTAGTTTAACTGTATTATGTGCAGAATTAAATTCAGATCAACTTATCATAAGCTTACCAATATATACTTAGCATGCAAGTTGTTTTTAAAATTTTTAATTATGGTAAGCTCAGTATTTAATACTTAGTGTGCATATGTGTGGTATAATACATATATAAATTAGTGATTATTGATTATTATTAGTGATTATAACAAGCAGCATTAACTGCAAAAGTTTCTTTAATTATCTCTTTTATAGTCACAGATCTGAACGACTTAAAAATGAATGAATAGTTTACAATAACCTTGAACACAGACTGAGCAGAAATCGCAAGCATTTTGAGTACACGTTTAAAATTATTTTAGCATCTGATTGACAAACACAGACATTTATATTTTTTAGTACTTGTTTACAATTATATGAGGCCCTTTCTTCCACGGGAAATCCAAGGAGATAAGTCAAGTTACAATTATATTAGCATCTGATTTACAGATTATTATATTTTTAATACTTGTTTAAAATTATTTTAGCATTTGAATCAAAAGCACAGACTATTGTTTTCTTGTATTTGATTAAAATTATTTTAGCATTTAAATTATAAGATTATTGTTTTTAGTACTTGCTTAAAATCTAAATAGAAATATTCAGAGATAATCGCTTGACTATATGAATGTGTGTGTGTGTGTGTGTGTGTGTGCTCGCGTGGTGTTCAAGACTTGAATTGAACTGTGTACAAATGTATCAGATATGTACTGATCTGAACATATGTATCGGATATGAAGTGGACAGGTTTTTGCCTACATCAATCATAAATTTAAATGAGCATATATATGCATGTGTAGTGGATATGAGCTGAACACCTATTTTCTTAAACTAGATATAAAATAAACTGAGCATGCAAGCACATGAAATGAACTGAATGTCTATACAAATATACTTAGTAAGGACTGAGCAAGCCAATACATTTACTGGACATGTTAAACTGAATATGTATGCAAGTGTACCAGAATTGACAGAACTGAATAAATATATATATATATATCGGACATGAATTGGACATCAAGTGCATCAGACATGAACATACAATAAACATGTATTGGATATGAACTGAACTAGGCATGTACATATCAGCCAGAAACTTAGCTAAACATGTATACATGTGTATCAGATATGAAGTGCACTTCTATTCAGCTATATCGGACATGAAGTGAACATGCACACATATGTTTCAGAGTTGAAGTGAACTGTACATCAATACACATATGTCAGACACGAAATGAACATACACATGTATATATATTACAAAATATAAATGAACAGAATATGCATAAACCTGTAACTGGACATGAACTTAACTGAAAAGGCTTGCCAATATATCGGACGTAATCGGAAATGGTATGCCATTATGTCGGACATAAACTTAATTTAAAAGGCATGCCACTGTGTCGAGCATAATTGAAAAGGCATGCCACTGTGTCGAGCATATTGAAAAGGCATGCCACTGTATCGGACATGAACTTAATTGGACAGGCTTGCCACTGTATCGGACATGAATTTAACTGAAAAGGTTTGTCACTGTATCGGGCATGGATTGAATAGGTATTCACCCACGAAAACAGCATCCATCCGTGCTTTGTGAATCGAAACTGTCTCCTCCCATTCGAAATTAACTTTCAGTGCGGGTACTGTAAAGTAGTGCATCAAAAGTGCACCTACTTCTGCTCGAAATTAACTTCCAGTGCGGGTACTGTAAGGTACTGCGCGCTGTGTGTGAACTGCATGTCTACAATAAAACTGTTTTGTTTTGTTTTTTTTAAAACCACTATGGGCTATAACTGTAATAGGCTAAGCTAGGGAAGATCAAATGGGTCAAACACGTACCGTGTCCTTTTAGTATATTAGTAATAATAAGTAAAGGCCTTAAGCCTACACAATTTAGCTAGTCATTACGCAAAACACAGTAACCGGAATATAATTTTAAAACAATGAAGTACTACTGCAGAGTGACGTTATGTTATCCGTTCAGATAAGGGGAATTAACTCAATCAACGATATCGACGGTGATCAATGAATCGAACGCACAACCTTTAATGTAGTGGCGTCTTTGTAGTTACATGATTTTGTAACTCTTCCTCGCTTTTGTTCACATTCTTTAGTTCTTGAATGTCCTTTTCTGTAGGTCACCACATGTTGCGGTGTCGTCGAGTTTTGTGTCAACGAACCGTTTTCATTGGAGGGTGAGAACTGCGAAATACCGCATCTCTTAAATCTAAATTTTCAGCGACAATTAACCGATTTTTTTTTTTTTTAATTATTTTTTTTTGTTTTTTTTTTTGGGGGGGATGAGTTAAAACGTTCAATCTTAACCAGCAATGAAACTGTCGACTAAGATTAAACGATCTTAACAGATATGACTTTTCATTCATTCAATAAAGAATGGCGTCTTGACGTAAGTTCTAACTTAGCTGACCTACACATTAGTGTTTGTGATTGTGTAAATGCACGCGACTCGGTAAAACATCAAGTGCCAACGATGAACCACTCACTGCAAGGAAAAAAATATGCAAAAATAGTACTATTGTGCAATAGTGAAGCATGCAAAATATTCACCCAAAGCACGCATCTCACCCAGACTATACGAACACAAAGTTTTGTGACAGAGAACCAAAACTTTAAAAGGGAGAGAGAGAAAAGATATAGATGTCATGTTGTCAGACTGTATGTATATAGGATATTTCATATTGTCGGACTGTATATGAGATTTCACATTGTGGACTGCATATAGATTTAATATTGTCAGACTGTAGATAGGATATTTCATATTGTCAGACTTGTATAAATTTCATATTGTCTTATTGTTGTATTGTCAGACTTGTATAAATTTCATATTGTCTTATTGTTGTATTGTCTGACTGCAAATAGATTTAAAATTGTAAGACTGTAGAAAGGAGATTTCATATTGTCAGAAAGTAATAGGAGATTTCATATTCTCTTACTGTTGTATTGTCATATTGCATATAGATTTAATATTGTCAGACTGCAGATAAGGGATTTCATATTGCCAGACGTTATAGGAGATTTCAATTGTCTTATTGTTGTATTGTCTGACTGTATATAGATTTCATGTTGTCTTATTGTTGTATTGTCTGACTGTATATAGATTTCATGTTGTCTTATTGTTGTACTGTCTGACTGTATATAGATTTCATGTTGTCTCACTCACGGTACGGAACCCGATTAATCGGACGTAATAATTTCTAACTCTTGTCCGTTGCTCAGTAAATAAGTACTTATGACAGTGTGTACCACTCGGACAGACTCCATCCACTCCACTGATATTACCCAGCAGACCTATTTTACTTCAGGTCACCTCTAGAGCCGACCGTTTCAAGAGACTCAAGCCTCTATCAGCACCAATGAATGTCCGAACGGAGATTTCTCATTGTCCGACTATATATAGGAGATTTTATTTTGTCTAATTATATATAGGAGATTTATATTGTCTGCCTGTATATAGGAGATCTCATCAGACTGCATATTGCACTTAGATTTGCCAAGTCCAGGTAAGATTACTTTAGGCGAAGAATATTTTAAAATAGCAGCAACCGGGTAAGAATACTTTAAGAAGAAGATGTTAAAGCAACAACAACCGGGCTTGGAAGCACCCGGGTAAAAAGACTTTAAGATAAAGATGTTAAAGTAGCAACAACCGGGTAAAAAGACTTTAAGATAAAGATGTTAAAGCAGCAACAACCGGGTAAAAAGACTTTAAGATAAAGATGTTAAAGCAGCAACAACCGGGCTTGGAAGAAGACTTTAGGATAAGATATAAAAGCAGGATAACCGGCCTTGACATGCATCATGTATTTTCATATATGGTTGTTGATGATGATACTGATGATTAACGTCTGCCTTCTAAGTTCATTTATTTCGTAGGCCTGCAGCAGATCAGAAACAAACAACAAAAGATTTCAGGGAGAGTTGATTCTTTTCTGTTAACAATGTCATGCACGCGTTTTTGAATCACAATCTTAAATTAAAAAAAAATAATGAAATGACTCTTTGGATGAGAATTTGTATACAGGTTTTGTGATGTCAAGTCAAAATTGCACAACTGTAACGTCACGGCGGCCAATCAAAGCTGAAGCCTGTAAATGCATGCTTGAGAACTCCCACTCATTCACGTTCAAATTTGTTGTTTGAATTGTTTGTATTTTGCAATTTACTGTATTTCACTAGATTGTCATTGTTAACTAGTTTGGGACATTGTTCGGTAAAATAAAAGTTATAAAGCATTAATTCTGCTATTTATTCACTAGATTATACAAAATCTACGTATAGTAAGACCACACAAAATCTACGTATAGTAAGACCACACAAAATCTACGTACAGTAAGACCACACAAAATCTACGTATAGAAGACCACACAAAATCTACGTATAGAAGACCACACAAAATCTACGTATAGAAGACCACACAAAATCTACGTACAGTAAGACCACACAAAATCTACGTATAGTAAGACCACACAAAATCTACGTATAGTAAGACCACACAAAATCTACGTATAGTAAGACCACACAAAATCTATCTACAGTAAGATAACACAAAATCTCTCAAATTATATGTACAGTACGACCTACACAAAAAAATCTATGACCACACAAAATCTGTGTATAGTAAGACTACATAAAACCTCACAAAATCTCTGTACAGTACGACATATATACAACCATAAAATCTTATGTACACTCATACGACACACAAATCTCGACACGCGACGCTGCGTCTCCACTTTAAAAACCTACACGCAGTTTGGCGCTTGTGGCTGGATGCTTCGGCGCATGACGTCATCATTCCAAGTTTTTGCCGCTGTTCAAAAATACAAACTAAATCGACACTTGTACCAAGTCCCAAACAAGCGAGTATCAGCCTGAACAGAGGTGTAATTAGGATATTTTGCGCCCGGGAAGGAACTATAAAATTGGCGCCCCCCCCCCCTCCCCGTTTAATCACCCTTTATTACCCTTGTTCACTTATTATAATGTAACGTTGTAAGTCTCATTTTGGCGCCCCTGTACCTTGGCGCTCGGGGACATATGTAACCCCTGCCACCCCACCCCTAGCTGCGCCTCTGAACAATTGCTACATCAAATCCAATAATACTGGCTAAACCCAAACAGTTATATACAAGTATCATGAGTACAATGCATTAAGAGATTTTTTTTTTAATTACTTTATGTATAAGATATTCTTCCTGTTTTCTTCCAAACCCTAAAAGGAAACTGTTTGTATGTTGTCCTTTTTATTAAAGTTTTAACTGCAAAATAAAGTCCTCAAACCATTTTCGGTTGTGACCTTCTATTTTGATTAAAACTAACTGATCAGGTTCAACATACGAGATTAATTTGAGATGATCTCAAATAACAGGCTTGCGAGATGTGAAATACATAATGATAAGGGGGGGGGGGGATCCGGCAGCAATGAAGTTAAATCGTTAAGCCCGTTAATCGAACGAAAACTGAACACACCCCTGACTAAAACCCAGCGATGTTGCATTACGTACGCCCTGGAAACAAAAAGTCGCTTTCAGCTGTAGTTTCGTATTTGTCCAAATTTCAATTTCTGAAACAACTCCTAACATCAAACATCTACCGAGTGAAAACTGATGCTGGCACACAAGATATTTCCCCTACCTATTTAATTTCCCTGCACTGCTGTCTCATGGGAAATAACCCGATAAGATATACGTGAACCAGGATCTACTTGTGGTATTCTGCTCTGAATTCACAAACACTAGTTACTGAAGTCAACTTAAGACTCAATAGAACGTTAACTGTGTTCTTGCTTGTATTTAATTCGGTTTTATTCAAAAGTAAGGAGCGGGGGGGGGGGGGTGCGAGGGAGATAAAATATGTCCAAATAAGATTTAAAACCAACACACCTGTGTATTCCTGAACAGAGTACGATCCATCATGACAACTGTATAACGGGTATTGTAGCTGATGTCGCCGACTTCGGCCGAGTCAAAGAGGGCAGACCGCGCTGAGCAAGTACAAACGGGAAGTTAAATTGCAAGATACAAAGTCCCATATCGTCATACTGTACAGAAAGGAGGGGGGGAGGCGTATTTTTTAAAAGTAGGGCGGGGAAGCAAAATTTCAGTGACCGAACCAGGAAGTGTTAATGCGTGCGACTCAATCGAGGAACTGAGAGTGTACAGACTTATCGGTTTACACTGGTCAGTAAACTTTATCTAGATATTATGCATATATCCTGTTTAAGCTCGAAGCCATTTTTTTTTTAATTTATGTCACAACTCAAAACTTAGGCGAGTGAGAACAACTGAGTATTTATTCCGCCCATAGGGCTAGGGATCATTTGACATTTAAGATCTTCATAAAGATGTTAATGTATCTGTTGTGAAGGGAGCAATATGTCTTAAGATCTTAAAAGATTTAAAATAAATTTCAGAAAACTGACTTCGAGAATTAAATGGGTGACAACAATTTTGGACATGCGCGGCTTTCTTTATAAATTCAGTTTGTTTTTGCTTTTGCTTTTTTTATCGACTGAAAGTCAGCAGATAAACGAGTTGACAGAAATATCTCCATTGCTCTTTTGGTAACTGCTTACTCACCGTGAAAAAAACGTTCGCGGTAACCAATATACAACACTTTAAATAAATTCCGATTTCATAAATTATCGCCATATTAATTTTACCTTTAAAAAATAATTATTGAAAAAAATCAAATAAAAACTTTAGTTGCCGGACTAAAGATCTCAACCTGACCTAATTTCAATTTATTACAAACAAAACAAATCCAGTCTCCAATAGTCAGCCAGACCTAATTTCAATCTATTACAAACAAAACAAATCCAGTCTCCAATAGTCAGCCAGACCTAATTTCAATCTATTACAAACAAAACAAATCCAGTCTCCAATAGTCAGCCAGACCTAATTTCAATCTATTACAAACAAAACAAATCCAGTCTCCAATAGTCAGCCAGACCTAATTTCAATCTATTATATACAAAACGAAATGTCTCCAAATTACACAATTCAAAAGTATTTCAGATCTAAAATATAGTGCAAGTCCAGATCTAAAATATAGTGCAAGTTCAGATCTAAAATATAGTGCAAGTCCAGATCTAAAATATAGTGCAAGTCCAGATCTAAAATATAGTGCAAGTCCAGATCTAAAATATAGTGCAAGTCCAGATCTAAAATATAGTGCAAGTCCAGTGTTTCTATTCACGAAAGTTTCTTGCATTGCCGGTCGTCACTAGATGTTGAGGCGCAGGAATGTCATCATTTGTGCTCTTGTCTTTACCTCACTATCTTCGGTTAGTGGTATAAAACATGTTTGTGTGTGTGTTCTCATCATACCTCCATTATTGTCTCACTATCTTCGGTTAGTGGAATAAAACTATTTGAGAGAAAGAGAGTGTGTGGTGTGCATCATGCTTCCAGTATTGTCTCACGATCTTCGGTTAGTGAAATTAAACATGTTTTTGTATGTGTGTGTGTGTGTGTGTGTGTGTGTGTCCTTATCATACCTCCAGTAGCAATCTGTCCACTTCCATGATGCATCGTTATCATTTACCGAAACTGCCGATATTTACGCGTGAGATAGAGACACTCTGACATTAACTTATTTGTTGTTTGAATTGTTTGTATTTTGCAATTTACTGTATTTTCTGTATTTTACTAGACTGTCATTGTTCATTAGTTTGGGACATTGTTCGGTAAAATAAAAGTTATAAAGCATTAATTTTTCCTATTTATTCCATTAGCGAACACTTACGAATATTTATGTAGAAATTCCGACTTAACGTACAAAATGTGGTTACGAACGTCCTTAAGAATGGAACGCCATGGTAACCGAAGACTCTACTGTATATGTATTGAATGAAGCTTTAATAAACAAACGCATTCAATATCGGATATCTTGAATAAATATACCTACGTATTACGAAATTATCGCGCTCGGTTAATTCACGAATTAAATAGTTGTACCATAAACATTTCAAACTAAATCATAAATGAAATTCTAGATTAGACGATTTTATCATCATCCAAGTATAAAAGCACAGTGCTAGAGAAATTTCCCTTTGGGCAACAAAAATAAAGGGGGCGGGGGGGGGGGAGATAAATAAGCAAAATTACTTGGTTATATTTACTGAAATTTATCAATACTATACTGCATACTATGTTTAAACACTTTTGTTGTCTTTGCATCGCTAAATATGGAACTGTTTATTCCGTTCGTGAAATCAATGAAGTGGAATTTTAACGGAAATCAATATACGATCAGAGTTAATTACGATAATTAAACTCTACACGTGCTAATTTTACTCAACGGAGTATACTTTTAAAATATTTTTTTTAATCCATTAGTCTGTGAACAAAGACGTAAGAATGAAATCAGAAATCAGTAAGGTGTTGAAATATTTTTTTCGAAAATGTCACCAGCTAGTCAAAGCGAGATCATGATCTGTCCCTTATTTCTTAAAAATTCAAAACTGCAAATCGGAGTATTGTGCGCGCGCGCACACACACACACACACACACAATCCTTTAAAGAATTTAACTGTGCCTACATTTCAGCTATTTTCATAGGGATTTTTTAAAATATGTTTAAGAATATGTATTTTTTTTAAATCTTGTGCTCTATCTGAAAGAGAAGAATTAACATCATTTGGAGTATTTCTATTTTTTTTTTTTTTTTTAGATAGATAGGTAGATAGACAGACAGATAGATAGATTTTCAGTGAGGGTGGGGGGCGGGATCTAAAAGGTAAAAGTTGGGAATAGTGTTTTTTGTTGTGAGGGTGGGGAGAACATTTGATACATGGCGATCCAAATACTGCGACATGAAACCAAAATGTTCATAGACGGAGTTCAGTTGGTGAGGCAGGTGGTAGGGGGTTGGGGTTCTAAAAAAAACATATATGAGTAGTGTCTCATATTGTGACGGATTCGAGATATGTGATCTAAATCCTTGTAACTTAAAACCAAACTGTTCACACAGTGAAAAACACGAGACGGATGGATCGATTCACTTTGTGGTTGGTTGTGTGTGTGTGTGTGTGTGTGTGTGTGTGTGTGTGTGTGTGTGTGTGTGTGTGTGTGTGTGTGTGTGTGTGTGTGTGTGTGTGTGTGTGTCTAAGAACAAAACTATGGAAACAGTGTCTCTTGTTGCGAGGGCTGAGAAGAAAATTTGAGAAATGTGACCCAAGTACTATAATGTCCACACAGCACTTGTGCAGTAATGTAGTAAATTTTGACAACAATACCATTACTGCAAAATAAAGCAATTAAAATTCAGTCTTTATTTAGATTTTTTTTTTTTTCATGTTTTTATCTGCAATAAATTACTATATTTTTTTAAAACCCAAACTTCAGCCTGATCTCCGCTGCCTTTCAATAAGCCTTGTAATCGACATCCGGCTGTACAATTGGTACTCCTACTTTTTAAATCATTTTTACTTATATTTTGTACGGGCTTTCAGTTTCAAAACTTAAGAGTGTTACTGCTGTGGAACATGTATTGTTTTATGAAATGGCAGCCAAAGAAGGGAAAGCTAACAATAACAATATGTCAAAAACTAGTGTAAATAGAAACGGGGAATGCAATACTTTTTGTATTCAACTAAACAGTAAAACTGTGTGCTTAATATGTAGGAACTCCACTGCGGTTTGCAAGGAGTACAATCGTAAGGGACAATATACCACAATATACCACAATAAAATACTATCAGTGCTTCGTTGAGGTATTATGCCATGAACAGTTAACGAAATTCACAAGCATAAGTTAAAAGTCGAAAATCTGTAGCTAGCAGAAGTCAGGCAATTTGGATCAAAATTATCAGACTTTGGGGCTCACTCTTTAGCAATCGACGAGAGAACTGGTTATACGGGATGTAACCCAACTAGCTGATTTTATTCGCGGATGTGATTTAAACTTTAAAATAAGTGAAGAACTATTGGAAGTGGTTCATGTACTTGATAGAACGATAGGAACTTTTTTTTTTTGTTTTGTTTTGTTTTGCACACTAATAGAAGTTTTGAAGAAAATCGAGTTATCGTTCTTTTTTAACTGGTTTGTTCAGCGACTGGTGATGTTCCTGTCATGACAGTCATTACTAATAGAGTGCCATTGCAAAACAGAAACAAAGTGCATGATACGGCTTCTTTTGAAAATGCTCACTTATTCACCAGTATGTCTTGTGCAGAAAAGTTCTGAAAACTGGACATATATTAACAAAAGTAGTTAAAGGTGTGAATTTCTTATGAGCATGAAATCATAGTCAATTTACTTCTTTCCTGGAAGATACTGAATGTGAACACACAACAAAAGTCCAATCTCTTTCAAGTCATACAGTTTTAAAACGATTCTTTGAACTATTTGATGAGATCTTATTAGTTTTGGGACACTGTGACAGAGTAAATTTGCTTAACCCTATTTCTAAACTTAAAATAATTATATATTTGTTGCCAATATAACGTGACCCATCTATGGGCACTGCTTATGAGGTTAATTTTTGTGTCAGAGTTGGAGTAAACAACTCAGGTAAAGAATATGCTAGAACTTGCTGATGCAATCCAAACTAGTTCCAAGCAGAAGAGTATTTTTTCTGACTAAGAATCTCATACTTGCTCATAACAACCTCATCCAATAGGAATGGACCGAAAGTTACTACCGAAAGTCCATATTCTAATCACTTTGATTTTGATATAACTCAAGTCTGGTCAAAGTCAATCATTAACTTATGAAAAAAGCATGCCTTTTTTTTCTTTTGCTTTGCAACTTTGTACCTGCCTCAGACTACAGTGACTACTGTACTCTACTGGATAAAGTTGGGTGTTAATCCAGCCTTGTCATCAAACTTATCAGTAAATGAATTGCTGTAAGTTGATTCATGTGAATTCTGTTCGAAAGCCAATATGGCAAAAATTGAGGCTTGAGTTTGGTCTTGAGAATTGACGAAAGTTTCTTGAACATTCCTCTGGTGTGCTGAGTAGTACACACAAAAAATCTAGGCCATTCAGCGTGATGTGCTTTGTTAGGGCATGTGAAGTTATAGATGATTTCTCTCCACTGTGTGCTTTGTGAGTGCATCGGAGATTGTGGAACGGTTGTGTAACGTGCCTAAAGAGGAACATCGGACCGTCAGCTAAGTAAGAAAGACAGTGACTTGTTGCAAACCGCATGATTTTAAACACATGCTGGTGACAACTGCCATCATCAAAAAGGTTATGTATATTGACTTTAATTATTTCTCTAAAACTCCACTCTCATTTCTGTGATGAATGATAGCCATGAACTTTATATATATAATCAAGTTATATGTGGGGTGTGTGTGGGGGGTGTGTTTTCACTTGAATGCCGATGTCTATGCTAGGATAAAGTGAACAAACTATGACTGTGATTGAAAGGCTAACAATGGTTCAAAAACGTGGCTTTCTCAGTAGAAATTACTGCTCATTTAGCCCTCTGAATCTCAAACTTCAAGGTAGACATCAAAATAATGACAGCAATAATGTTTTTAAACTTAAAGTATTTTTTTTCTGGCAAAGCTAAATAGAAAAGGAAATTTTTTATCTCATTTCAAAAGCTGCAAATTAATGTTGTTGAAATTTGGAAACTCATCAAGTAAAGTTTTTAGAAATAGAGTCAATGAAAAGATTTTCTGATTTCAAAAATTCTAAACATCAATGTAATTTGCGCACTTCTCCTTTCTTGGGATATTGTCTGAGGAAAAAATTACAAATGGAGCTAACAGTTCGAAGTGGTTCTCTGTTGAAGCAAAAGGATATGGACATTGGTGTTCCAGATTTCTACCCTTAATTATATTATCTGCAGATCAATTTCCTCAAATGAGATCTTTTGTACCTCACACATCAGCAATGTATGGGAGCAAATATTCATGTGAACAACTATTTTCTATCATGAAAAATAACAGAACTATAGAGAACAGATCAGCATCTCTCTTCAATTTTAAAACAGCACCAGCTTAAATAACATCAACTTAAAATGATTTAATGGCTGCTAAGTGGTGCCAAGTTTCTGCTTAAAAAAAAATATGACTTAACTAATTAAGAAATTCTCAACTTTTCTTGTTTTAATTTATCAATTATTTTATATTTTTTCAACTATGACTTTGTATGTTTCATTTCACATATAGGCCTAAAATGTGCATATATATATATATATATATATATTTATGACATTTATTATATTATAAATGTTTTCAATTCTTCTATTATTTTCAAAAAGAAAATAGTAGTTACAAATATCATAGATATTAGTATACAATGGTAATTATATATTTTTTAAAATATTTTGTCTAATTGACAAGAATTTTTAATGTTTAAAAATTCTGCCCTCAACACTAATGAATAAGTGCTTAGCATGGTCCGGTGACTGAAATTAGTCTGACATGGCTACTTGAAATGTATGATTGAATTATTTTTAGATCCATTTAGTTACTTGCAAATGAATCACTGTTCCAACACTTGTGAATCCTCTTCACAAGTGAAATCCTGTACACTCATGGACAAACTCATGATTTTCATTCACTGGTAAACTGATAATTTTGTGTCACTTGGACAGCAACAAGCACATCCCACTGTATCACAGTATTATTTTTACCTCATCACAAGAACATCCCACTGTATCACAGTATTATTTTTACCTCATCACAAGAACATCCCACTGTATCACAGTATTATTTTTACCTCATCACAAGAACATCCCACTGTATCACAGTATTATTTTTACCTCATCACAAGAACATCCCACTGTATCACAGTATTATTTTTACCTCATCACAAGAACATCCCACTGTATCACAGTATTATTTTTACCTCAGCACAAGAACATCCCACTGTACCACAGTATTATTTTTACCTCATCACAAGAACATCCCACTGTATCAAAATATTATTTTACCTCATCACAAGAACATCCCACTGTATCACAGTATTATTTTTACCTCATCACAAGAACACCCCACTGTACCACAGTATTATTTTTACCTCATCACAAGAACATTCCACTGTACCACAGTATTATTTTTACCTCATCACAAGAACATCCCACTGTATCACAGTATTATTTTTACCTCATCACAAGAACATCCCACTGTATCACAGTATTATTTTTACCTCATCACAAGAACATCCCACTGTACCACAGTATTATTTTTACCTCATCACAAGAACATCCCACTGTATCAAAGTATTATTTTTACCGCCTTCATTGCACTGACTAATGGGAAGTTCCAACCCTTTCAGCGTAGGTTGCACAATTACCGTCTGCAAAACTAGTTCCGTGAAAAAATTTATTTGTATTTACTTGTGAATGATGTTAAAGTAGGCAAGTACAATAAGCGTATTAATAATAACAGCAACCAGCAGAATAGCCGAATTATTTTTAAATATTTCGTTTACAAGCCCTAAGTGTTTATTAATATTACTACGATGACGCTTGGAATGAAGTTAGAAAAACACAGTATGCAACATAATTTGTACACTATGAAGATATATATGGAGTGAATTTAGAAACAGAGTATGCAACATAATTTGTACTCTATGAAGATATATGGAGTGAATTTAGAAACAGAGTATGCAAAATAATTTGTATATGTTACCGGCAATGTCTGAAAGCCGAATAGAATAGAATGCCTAGGCCCTAGGCAATGTATATAATGACGAAAACGGGACGTCAAAATATGAAATAATTCATACATTTCCTAGGCATTCTAAAGACTGCGAAAAGGCGACCCGGCAGAGTGTAGTGGCGCTTAGGACTTTCATACATTTTCCTAGGCACTCTATAGATTGCGAAAAGGCGACCTGGCAGAGTGGCGCCTAGGACTGAGTCTTGGTGTGCCGTCGCCACAGAGACTGCCCCTTTATTGTGCTGGGTAAAGATGGCAAAAGAGAGTGTAATGTCCACAAAGACTGACCCTTTATTGTGCTGGGTAAAGATGGCAAAAGAGAGTGTAATGTCCGAGCAAGAGTCACGACTTGCTAACATGCGAGAACGGTTCTACAAAGAAATATCTCAGGTGCGAGCCAACGCTGGATGGATGGAGTGTAGGGGGCGCTTCCGGCTTCCGCCGCTTTCGCGCTGGGTGAGGGGGGTGTGGGGGAATGCTAAAAACTGTGTTTTTCTAACGGAAGCCATTTACGAAAAGTTAGTGAACGATATAAAAAAAAGGCCAAAACGACTACTAAGAAGGAACCGCGGGACTATTGGATGTTGAAACGCTACGATGTAGTGGTGGTAGAGAACAAGAGCAAGTTGATTTATCCTGTTAAAGAAGACGTCATTGTGCTATCCAATTTTACGTCAGCGAATTATTTGACGTACTTCATGACGCTCATTTGAACATTGGCCATGGAGGAAGGAACAGAATGTTGAAAGCAATTTCACCCAAGTACAAGAATATTACTCGTCATGATAATGAACTGTATATTCACCTTTGTGAACCCTGCCAGAAAAAACAAAAAGATGTCCAAAAAAGGCCTTGTGGTGAAGCCTATGGTTTTTTCCTGAATTTAATTCCCGTTGTCAGGTGGATCTAATCGATTTTCAGTCCCATGCTGACAGAGAATACAAGTTCGCAATGGTGTACCAAGATCATCAAACCAGATTTGTGGAGCGAATACGGTTCGTTCAACTTATGAAAAACATGGCCTTTCATTCTTGGATTCATAGAACACCAACACCACACGAAGCTCTCTTTGGCTGCGAAGCTAAAGTGGGTCTCACAACCTCTTCCGTACCCCAAGATGTCTTACAAGATGTACAGACAAAAGAACTGGAGAAAATAACAGAAAGTGTACAAACCATACAGCTGGGAAAAAAACAGATCATCCGATGGAAGAGGCGGAGGCTATTGCACAAAATACAGATGAGAATGCAATGCACGATGAACCAAAGTGGCGGTGATGACGTGGATAGTGAACAGCCTTCCATCTCTGCCACGTGTTGCGTCTGCTTAAAGGAAAGCAGCGGTGCCCATACTTGCAAAACGTGTGGCCGAAACATTCAAGCTATCTGTGGGCATGCTAGTAAAGATGATGGAGGTGAGGAAATGGAAGATTATGGGGCCAACATTTTGTGCATTGTTTGCTTCAATATTCAGAATGCTGTCGAAGGTAAGAGACAATCGAAGTACAGGCCCAAAAAATGAAAATGGACTCTGACAAGAAATTCCCTCCTGCATCTTTTTTTTTTTTTTTTTTTTTTTTTTTTGGGGGGGGGACACTGTTCGAGTTCCTATCCCTGACGTGGACAAGGGGCGCGGTGACTCGCGCAATTTGTTGGCAGTTACGAACGTGACTGAAGATGGCTTTTACCGACTTGGAACGGCACAAGGAATTTTGAAGCCACTCTATGCAAGATCACAATTCACTGTTTGTCCAAAGGGCTTACTCACAGTTGAAGACGTTCACAATTCACTGTTTGTCCAAAGGGCTTACTCACAGTTGAAGACGTTCACAATTCACTGTTTGTCCAAAGGGCATACTCACAGTTGAAGACGTTCCTGACAACTCTATGCAAGATCACAATTCACTGTTTGTCCAAAGGGCATACTCACAGTTGAAGACGTTCCTGACAACGAAATACCTCTTCAATCTGCTGCTACCACTCAATCCACAGGAAGTGGCCAAAGATTTGTGAGGTGTATGTGCAAGACTAAGTGCCGAAATTTGCAATGCCATTGTGTAAAAAAGACAATTAAGTACAATTTAAAATGCCATTCTAACCTTCCTTGTTGCAACAAGTAATTCTCCCACAAAGAACATTTTCTTATTAAAAGGCCTTTCCAATATGCGCATTCCACACTTTGCCTATATAGTACGTGCCATTCTTCATAATGACTAGGCATTTTATACAATACCTAGGCAAACTATGTAACATACATATTTCACAAATTGCCTGAAAACGACCGTAATTGTATACATTGCCTAGGCAGTCTATACAATGCCTGGTTTTCAGACATTACCGGTAACATATACACTAACAATATAAAGGAGGATTAGTTATTATTATTAATGACTGCATCTACCAGGGTACTCTAGAATTAATTCATCTGGACATATCATTCTGTCTAGAAAGGCCCTTTAAGTGCAAGGAAAGTTGGACTGTAAAGCACTGTTGCCTGTTTTTTAAATTCAAGATGAAAGTGTGACAGTCTGAAGATATGTAGCTACACCTAAAGAAGTGTGTGTACAACAGGCGAGTTAAAGGGAAGGCGACTAAGCTATGACGGTATCTGAGGAAGAGAAATGCACAGTATGGGTGACTTCACACAGACGTTTTTTTTTGCATTGGAGTGAGTCTCTGGAAAGAAGATATATATACGGGTGAAACCACACATGTGTATAGTGAAGTAACAGTGAATGGGAACATTAGTGTTGAGTGAGATCACAAAGGTACAATGAACTGCAGTTTTTGTGAATCATTACGTAAGTGAAACTTCACAGCTGTAATGAGCTGAATAGTCAGTAAAGAAGTGCATCATATGTGAAATCACGCAGTGGTAATGAAAAGAACATAATCATTAATGAAGTGTGCATCTAGTGAAGTCACAATGGTATGATGAACACCTTGTGGTCACTTACATACCTTTTGGTGAATGAGGAAGTATATGTACAAATAAGGTCATGCAGCTGTTAACAGCTGGTGGCTGTCAGTGAAAAAGGATATAAATGGAAGAAATTTTAAGGATATAGAGATAACAGAGAACTATTTTGTTCCTCATACTTCTCAACAGTAGTATCAGATAACAATAAAAATGCATACAGATGGTTTGTTCTTCATACTTCTGAACAGATGTGTTCATTATTTGGTGATTATGAAGAAGTCAAAGAGATTTCAAAAATAACACTTGCATTTCTCAAAAGCATTTAATTTGATCTGACTACAATAGTATCTGAAAGGAGTTAGAGAGCAGGGGGGTGGGTTTAGAAGTAATCAATATGATTTTTGTTTTATCATCATTTATCTGTGGTTTGAAACACAATCAGCAAATACTTAAGTAAGGAATACTTAACTTTAAAAAAGCACAACAACATTGTTCTGTGTAGTGATAATATTAGTAAAAGTAATGTATGTATATGTTTCCTGTTGCAGCATAATTTAATTCAATATTTCACAGTCACATAATAAAACTTGTTATGCACTTAGTGACATCTTATGACACTAAGTGCAATGTAAGTGAGAGTTTAACAAAAATAAGTTTAACTATCAGAGTATTTCATATTTAATATTTATGCATGTACCTTGATATGTTTAGCGTACTCTTAATTTTTAAGTTATTTCAAATTATTATTATAAATAATAATCAATGAAGAACAAATATTTTGAAATGTGTTATTATAACTGCTTGGATTGAAAGAAATAGATGAAATTTAGAAACCATTTTTGTTAATAAGAAATAAGTTGAGTTAATTAAGTGTAATTATGCAGAATTCTCAATTAACTGACACTGACTGTGACATACTTTAAACAGATTTCAGTTTTCACTGTGATCAACATAGCAGAGGCGTGCCAAACATAAATTAATAAAAGACTACAAAGAAACTCAGCAATATTGTAAGTACCCTTAAAAGATAGGTCAAAAGGTTACTTACCAGTTTCAAGTATCATTAAAGTTCTCAAATTAATACAACCACTATAAAATATCTGGATGGTCCAAAGCCCCATACCATAAATAGATGGCTAAATGGTGGGAAGCTAACTTACTGGACCACACACACATACAGAATATCAGTATGAGACTGAGATTAAAACAGAATATCAGTGTGAGACTAAAACTAAAACAGAACATCAGCAGTGAATCAGTGTGAGACTAAAACTAAAACAAAACATCAGTCTGAGACTAAAACTAAAAGTAAACAGAACATCAGTAGTGAATCAGTGTGAGACTAAAACTAAAACAGAACATCAGTAGTGAATCAGTCTGAGACTAAAACTAAAACAGAACATCAGTAGTGAATCAGTGTGAGACTAAAACACAATATAAGACTAAAACTAAAACAGAATATAAATATGAGACTAAAACTCAAACAGAATATGAAACTAAAACAGTAAAAGTAAAACACAATATAAATAAGAAAACTCAAAACAGATTCAGCTCCACAAAGGAATCACCTGGGTTTCTGTGGCCAGAAAGGGTTAAAAAGTAAAATTATGCCATTTTAAAAATTCCTTCCAAGTTCTTGTTCTTATATTTACCAAAGACAGATATTACCTAAAGAAGTGTTTGCCAGTTTACCCTCTCAACAACTCTACCGGTCAAGCAGTAGGTTTGGTTGGGGGGTGGTGGTCCTGCTTTCTTTTTTTAATTTTTCAAACTAAGAATCAATAAGCTTTAAAACTCCATCATAAAATTACATAACATATATTCTGAGAACAACTTACTAAGCTTATGCTATAAAAATATCTTTAAGAAATCATTTCACCTTATTTAAAATATCAATATACAAATCAATAGTCTTTTTTAAAAAGTACATCATGTTATGTTGACAATAATAAAGTAATACTACTACTAATACTATATCTGTTGAAAAAAATTATGGTACTAAACTAAGTAAAAGGTATTGCTCAAGAAAACAATTACACTTTTTTACAGTGCTAAAAATTTGTTGTTGCTCAAGACAACAATTACAGTGCTAAAAATAGGTGTTGCTCATTAAAACTATTAATAGTACTAAGGTAGATAAAAGGGTATAGCTGGTGAAAACAATTGTAGTTACTAAAAAAGTAGCAATCCATAACATAAAATCACTAATAAAACTCATACAACAGTTTAGCTGTCCTTGAACTATCTACACTTTTCTAAAGAACAAAATAAATGACACCCCAATATACAAATAATAAAGAACTTAAAAGACTGATAATGATATACACAATGATTTCCTGACAAGCAGGAAAACATTAAAAGATAATTATAAAAGCCAATATAAGATAAAACACTAACAAAATATAAAAGTTAACAGGAGTAGTAAGATAGGTGTAATAAAACTCATAAAACTAAAAGCAACTTTAAACATAGTTTTATCGGAGCTACTTCTCATAACATACCTATAAAAATGAACATACAATACTGTAGGTTTGCAGGATGACTTTATAATAAAACTAGAATTATGTTATTAACTTATGTGGAAACCATTAAGGAAAAAGACTGATGAAATAAACTAAAAGTAAATTCTAATGTTCAATCACTTAATACTGTGTTGATTTAGAATAAAAGTAAAAATTAAAAATGTTGACAGCTCGTTTGTACTTTAAAAAAATTAATGTTACTTGAAGTTAGCTGTACAGTGTTCTTGCACACAGAAGAATAAGTGTGATTTTAAAAGTCTACTGATTGAATTCAGCTTAATTAAATAAGTATATTAAATTTATTTTTTATTTTCAGAAAACTAAAATGCAAACAATAAATAGCCTGCATTCTTAAAAGCTCTGCTTCAAAAATATTGCTTGCTCATCACACATACACAAGTAAAGTAGTGCTCTTTTTAGAAAATATTATTTTGTTTTTTGTAAAGTGCTTGTCCTTTTTACATATTATCATATCTCAAAGTAAATATAAAAATGGTGCTGTTAGTTTGGCCGTACCAATGTGTATGAACACAACAAACCACATTAATGAAATCAGTAAAAGTAAGCCTAAATGTTACTCTATATCTAATTCACTTAGATAACAATGTATTCAATTCACTTTTTAAGTTCAAAGAAGTAAATAACAAGCAATAAACAATAAATATTCAGAAATTATTTTTAATGCAGCAGAAAGTTCTAGAAGTTCTGTAAGCTACAGTCCTCAAACCAAGTGCCTGACTTAGTAGCTAAAGTTTATTCTGACAAATTTGAAACATTTCTAATAATGTTTCTTATAAATGAGGTAATATAATGATGTGGTTCACAAATATAATGAGATTACATAATGATGTGGTTCACAAATATGAGATTATATAATGATGTGATTCACAAATATACTACAGGTCAATGATGAATGAATTGTTAATAAAATGCTGGGTCATCAATAAAACTCAGATATGTAATCACTATCATTCCCCTTTCATGTTTTATGATAAAAATAAGTCACAAACTTAATTTATGTTAACTTTATTTACACACCACAGTGCATGGGATCAAATAAATATTTAACCCATCCCCCCCCCCCCAAAAAAAAAAGGAGGGGGTATATAAGACTTTAAGAGGCACTTTATTTAATTATTAAGCACTTAAATTTAAAGAATCTAAAGCTGTGTGTGCAAACAAGAACCAGTTCATGAAATCCTAAGTACCTAATATTCCATATTACAGTCAGACTACCATTTGGAAACTTTGAAAAAAGGACACTGGTTTACAGGTATTAAAGTTTGTTAATGGACGGCTCCATGGGTAAGCTTCATTAATTTATTGTTACTATAGAGTCATAAACATAAGATGTTTCTCATAACCATGCTGCCATACTACTATTACTAGTTGTTAGTTTTATTTAAAGCAGTATTTTCCTACATTAAGATGTGTATTGTAACTCTGTACCTAAAGATACAATAAAATATATCATTATCAAACAATTACTATATATATCTTTTAATTATTTATTTTACTTCCTGGGATGTATGAAAATGATGTCTGAAAGTTGTCAACAAAAAGCGAAAAGCAGTAATACAGTTATTAAATATATTAAAAATACATTTTACAAATTCAGTGTTAACTGTTAATGTTATGCAGTTTATGTAATGATAAATATGAGCCAAACACTAACATTTATATCTGCCCCAAGCAAGCAATAATCCATTATAATGGTTAACTAAGAACGAAATGAATAAGCCAATAAATAAATTTCCAGAACTTTTTAAAATGTTATAAATGGCTTCAACAGTGGGTTGAATTTCTACCGTAATACGCTAACAATGTTTGGTTTGTGTTTTTGAATGATGCATACAGCAACACAAATCTTCACTTACTTTTGCTGTGTGAGGAAAATAATTCAATGTATTCCTTCCACAAAGTCATAACCACATAAGATCGTGCTTAGAAATCTGATCAATAGACAACAGTTAACTGTAGCAAATGGCATCCCTCCTCAACTGCTGTTAATGCTGAGATCACCACTTAATGTATGCCAACAAGGAAGTTTAAACTAAAGACCAAAATAAGAAGGACACACACGCACAATTTTCAACACGCGCAAGTGTGAATCAGTGGCACACACACACACTTAAGTCAAAGGGCACCATCGTGACCATGGAGTGAGATTCTTATTGTGCACTAAAACTTCGTCTTTTCATGTTCACGATTGTAAAATTACCTTGGAAAGTTGTTTAAGTGCATCATCAATCAATTTTAAACGCATGCCCGTCTGCTGGGTTGATTTCTAAACAACTTACGTCCATAAGTAGTTTATGTGTGACAACCATATGAGTGTCATGTCCCAAAGCAGCAAGCAGGAAGTTGTTTGTAAAAGAGAGGTTTGTGTACATGTCTTTTTTTTTTTTTTTTTGAAAAACTTATTTAGTGGATTCGATATAGGATTCGGTATTCAAAGTAAACCAATGGAAGAGACAAAAATAATGCTTAGCTTCGTCACTACATGTACATTATTATGGTGTGGCATTAGAAATGCATATACACATTATCATCACCGGGTTCATTGAAAAATCGGGAATACAAAAGTAACGTGGACATCATAAAAGCCCAATACAAAGAGTGGGCAAACAACGCCAGCTGACGTCATGCAGTGCTTTAACAGTGCTGCCGAACTTAGTTGATTACGTTCACGTCCTAAATTCAGAGAACATCCTGTGGAAATCTCGTATTAAGTAAAATAGTATGTCGATCCTCGAGTCCTATAAAGCAAGATAACTCCGTGTGTGTGTGTGTGCGTGTGTGTAATTAAGGCTCAGTAAACTTAGTTCAACTAATTCATTTAAACCATTTTCGTGCAATTATTGCTAAATGGTAAAGTAAATTCTAATTAGCTAGCCTTTAGCCGTCTGTACATAGAAAACCCTTAAGTGACCTGTATAGGTTAAAGTCCCGTCAAATTTCATACATTATGCATCTAACTTAGACGGGCTTTTACAGCCATTAATTCCGCCTCGGCACAATTTTGTTGTCATACAAACTTCACCCTATAGGCCTATTACTTGTGAGGCGCCGCTTTTAAATTAAAAATAATCTGGATAAAGTAATACACTTACGTATGAACCACTAGCTCGGAAACTCTACGCACATACTAAATATTTTTTTTAAAGGTTCTGTTTTATACATTTATTTTTTAAAGTTTAAATCTTTGATAGCACTCTAGCTGTTACCCGGACAGGTTACTTTCTCGAGGTTACAGCTCATTGCCTACGCCTTCATTCAAGCGTGAAAAGAATAATTCCGAAAGCACGACAGTTTATCAAGATTATAAAGGGGATTACATTTCCATTAAAGATATTAATTATGTGATAATTTGACAGAGCAAATTTGCCTGCACATATTTATGAAATAATTATCGTATTTTATGCTGCTAGCATTTATTGTAGCAAGAGTTGTAAATAAACTTTGTGCACTGCACATTAAGATAATATGTATGGGAGTCAGAATTCTCAAGAAATAGCTAAACAATAGCCCAGTGCTGTCCAGCCTTTTATCAGTCTGTGGGCCACTTAAAAAATTTTCATGAGGCCTAGGGGCCACAATGTTGCCAGGTGAGGGTGCCGAAGGTACCAGGGCGAGAAGCCCCTTACGACTAGGGGTCTGGGCGGAGCCCTAGTCATCAACGCTTTTGGGAGCATTTGGAATAAAATGTAGTCTGTTTTAGCTCTATTGGATACAAAAAATAATTACTACTTTTCCCTCTCTTTTTTAGCCTTCTAAAAAATATTTCATAACATTGTAAATGTTGTAAAACTTTATATAAGTACACTGTACAATATGTATGACATGTAGAGTACATTATTTAAAATGTTTCTGTGTAATCCGATGTTTTTCAAATTCCAATAGTTTTTAGCTAATTGATATATCAAATATGAATTATCTGATGTTAATCTAAAGTTGTTTATTATCACTAACAGTATAATTTGTGTATGTTTCGAAACCAGTATTCCAACTTATCAATTTATTTAGCCTCAAATTACATCTTCAATGCGAAATCTGACTGAATTAAATTAGCAATTTTTGTTATTTGTGGCTGGTACTGAGTTACAGTGCCTTCATCAGGCTTTCTAAATTTTCATCAGTCAAAGAATTTCGTGTTGTTGTTTTTTTTTGACTTGATGTTGGTCATTGCAGAAAATCCTGCTTCACAAATGTAAGTGCTTCCAAACATGATCAAAGATTTTGTGCAAATATGTGCAGAAACTCATCACAAGTCATATAATTATTTCATCCAAAACTCTGTTGGCGTTGTATCCTTGTGTTTGTCTCAAAGAGCCGTGTTATGCTGCATTTCAATTATTTTGAGCTGCACTGCACCTTCATCTCCTCCCAGTATCTGCATATTTGCAGCCATGTTACTGACAGAGAGTCACTTGTGAAGGGATTATCAACAAAAAGCACAAGTGGAGTCAAAGGACGAATGTCTTGAAAGTGAGCAGAGAACTATGATTTCAATTTTTGTAATGATGCATCAAACCATTCACTTTTAATTAAATCATGATTTTCTTGTGCTACTTTAGAAAGTGCTGGAAAGTGTGTAAAATTAGAGTTTTGTAATTGACTGACAAATAAACCCAACTTTGCTTGAAAGACACTAATTTCCTTAATTAGTGTGGGTATGATTTGGTGATGCCCTTGTAATGTTAAGTTCAACATGCTGAGTTGTTGAGTAATGTCAGTCAAAAATGCACGTCTACAGATAAAACTGGATTCTGAAGATGAATTAATAGCTCTTCTTTACTTTTCTCCCCAAGGAAGAGTTTGACCTCTTGAATCAGATCCCAGAATCTTGCCAAAACCTTACGTCTGCTTAGCCAATGAACATCGGTATGTAGAACAAGATCACCGTAATTGGTTTCGTACTCTTCAACAAGTGTCTTAAACTGCCGGTGGTTTAAAGATTTCACTGGAATGAAGTTCACAATTTTTACAACAACATCCATGACATTTTTCAGTTCATTGTCTTTCATTTTCACTGCTGGTGAATTATGCAGTGGTATAGATGGAAATCTGGAAAAAGGTTATCTTCCTTCAACAAGCCAATCAATCCAATTCTCTTTCCTACCATTGCTGGGGCACCATCCATGGTAACTGAAATTAGCTCTTAATGTCAATGTCATTTTTTAACAAGCATTCTTTTAGTGTTCTATAAAGGTCTTCCCCTCGGGTTGTATCTTTGAATGGTATCAGTGCCAAAAGTTCTTCTTTAAATGTATCACCTGCATTCAATCTAACCCAAATTATTAGTTGTTCTGTATCAGTAACAGCATTTGATTCATCGAAAGCTAAACTAAAACCAGAGACATTCTTCAAATCAAAGTACACCTGATCAAATATATTACTGGATAGCATTGAAACTCGTCTTGCCACAGTCTGATGAGATAACTGAAGATCTGAAATTTGCTTTTTGATTTCATCTTTGTTCTTATTCAGCAAACAAAGGATGGGCACATTCTTTAAAAGTTTCGCCATCTGAATACGGTTTCTGTTGTTTTGGTTTTTTTGGCTAAAACCCAGCTAATTTTCAAAGATGCCTCATGTGCCCTCATTTGTCATTGAAAACTATTTTAGAAAATTTACTTTGTCTTCCCTCACTATTAAATCGTTATAACAGGAAAGCGCTAACAGTGAATAGACGATCGTTAATAAGCATCGTTGTGGACCACAGGCTAAAATATATTGTATTGAGAAACTGTACTTTTGTAAATCATTTGTACATTTGCAAAATCATTTGTTCATTTGAGTATTTTTATTGATTTGGAATTGTGAATTAGTTTGTAAATTAATAGAGATTGTAAAGAATAATCTATCGCTGTTGCCACAAAGCTCATATGATTGCTTATTGTAACATGAATAACATCATTCTACACTCTACAGTATCATTTACAGCCGGTCTTGGAGTTTGAGACTTGGATCTTGGAGTTTTAGACTTGGAGTCTTAAACTTGGAGCTAAGACTTGGAGTCTTAGGCTTGGAATCTTCAGATCTGATGCCAACTGTTTTGAGGACTACGCCAGGTGCCGTGTCCGACGTTGGAGGGACCAAACAGGATATAACTGCTGCATGATGTCAGAACTGCGCAGGTGGAATAGACAACAGCAACATTTCAACTACTTTATGAACAATCAAGTTACGTGGGATAAGTCCCAGTTATAAACAGAACAGACTATAATAACGTATATATATATATATATATATATATATATATATATAGTCATTCGGAATTCAGGCGAAGCGGGATTGATTGACTCTAATTATCCATGTAGCCTATCATTAATGTTCATTTTTCTGTTTTTATGAATTATTATTAAATTTATGTGTTATCTTACCCATTGTTACATAATTGTTTGTAGCATGACTGAAGCTAGTTTGAGGCCGAGCAGAAGGAAAGAATCATAATTCTTAATTTATAAATAAAAGGGGAAGATAACGTTGCTAGCGTGGGCAAGTCAACTGATTTATCTAGCGATGTGTCATTGAGTAATAGCCTGAATCACTTGGCATTTTCGTAGTAGATAGGTCAGGCTGTCCGGCTGTCACTATTGTTAGAGATTAATCAATAACCAATATTGATACCTAAAAATGTAAAATAGGACAGAGTCGTTAAACCTAAACCGGACACGTGACACATACACTACCAAACGCACTATATACAAATATCCCACCCCCAAAGGCAGTAGCTTAAGGTGAAAAAATCATTCTTCAACTACAGTGGCATCAGAAGCATACAAGAAAAACACTCCCAGCAACACAAGCTCCAGACGTCTACCGCCAACTCTGTGTACAAGCGCCAACCAACCTCCACCGCCAGCGCTCCCCGAATACTTGCGGGGGGGGGGGGGCATGTCTCACTGGAGCACTTCAGGTCAAAGAACGTCTGAAGATGAAATTATCCACGAAAGCTCCAGTAGTGACGTAAAAATTTTTTTAGCGTAACCACCACCACTCCCTAGCGCTCTCCACACGTAACACACACACACACATGGCAGATTAACTCCTAATTATTATGACTTTAAATTGTAGTGCACCCTGGCAGATTCACTCCCCCTAATTAGGACTGTTGTGACGTATTGTTAGGTGTGAGTGCAGGAAGAGAAAAAGACGAGAAAAATACAGTGCTTGTTAATTACACCCCTTTGCCTGCTTACTGGAAACTAACCCCATCTCTCAGTCACAAGCGAGGAAAATTAGTAAACAGGATGCACGGATGCTCAGCAAAGATATCATGTCAAGAACTGTCTAGTCTTGGGGTAAACACACTAATTAATAACTAGTTCTAAGCCGCCCTCACACACACACACCCGACCCCCATGGTGAATGCAACCCTATAATGTAGACACAGGTGACATAACCGGATAGATACGGAAAGTCAAGAATTATAATTTTAAAGAAATTTAATAAAGAACATGAAGAAAATAAAATAGGAAACAATGAAGTAAATATCTAGGTAACCAGAACAAACTGTGGCTCTATAATGCCATCATAATTAGCGAGGGTTTTAGTGCATATATTACAGCTGTGGCAATAACAGCAATGCAGTGCAGTGTAACACAAAGCAATGTCTTTTTGAGTGTCTCTTGAACTTATCTGGACCGGAGGAAAATCTGTCCCTCAGCTTGAATACAGCATCAGTGGTTTAATTCCCCTTTGGGTCATTGAGTACGAAGCGTGGTTTGATGTCTTTCTTGATGCAGGCCAAAAAATTACTTAATGGTAACAGTTGAGTAGCTTTTTTCTCAGACTGCACAAAAGTGTTAGATTAAGATAAAATAATAATGTTTCTCCTTATGTGCCTTGCATAAACAGCATCACTTGCACTCATTCAGACAATTTGGAAAGACGAGAAAAAAGCTGGACATTATGCATATAGATGTTTTAGCAGCATTCAAAGTATACAAAGTAATGAAGTAGTTTGACCAAAAAAATATTTTAAACGGCAACATATACTCGCAGTTGCAACATCAACAAATACATTGTACAAGAATTACAGCAGTTCAAAACTGAACATTTATTTGCTATTCAATCATTTTTAGTGTTTAGTCCTGAGGCTTGACACCTATTTCTACTGACAATTTTTGTATGTCTGGCTGAAATGTCTGGGCAGTTCCGACTTTGATCAGAGATGACAAGTATTGATCAGTCAGCCTTGTTCTCTTAAAAGTTTTTGTTGATTTCGTAAAGGAAAATAACTGTTCACACACTTAGGTAGAACCAAACATTGCTATAATCTTTGTGGAAAACTTTCTGAAGTTTTTAAACTCTTCAGGAAGGTATGAAAAGAAGCCATGTTTCCCAACTTCAAGATACTTTGCTCAGAGTGCAGAATCCGACTGCATTTCTAAGAGTTCCATCTGCAGGCTTTCTTCTGCCTTGGCGACATCAAAGGTGAATGGTACTGAGAATAATGTGCAAACTGATTTTCAAAAGATGAGAATCACGAAATCTTTCTTGAAATTTCTTTGACAACAGTTCCAGGTGACTGTCATACTTAGTAAAGCTAATTACAGACTCAGTATTGGCAGTGTTTTTCACCTCTTTGCATGTAGGAAAAATGAACTAAATTTTCATTTAACAACTGTGACTTCCATAAGCTTAGTTTTGTAACGAAGCACTTGAAGTCATCATACAACTGAGTGATGAGTTTGTTTTGACCTTGTAATTTCAAATTAAGATCAGTTAATTGTGCAGTAATGTCCACAGCAAAGCCAGATCTTGGAGCCAACTTTTATTTCATCTGTGTTTTGACCTTTGTCATCTCTAAAAACATAATTATTTCTTGTCCCAACAAATAGAATCTTTTCAGCACTTTGTGACATGACAACCAGCGGACTTCTGTGTAGAACGGAACATCGGTGAACTGATTATTCCCATCTTCCAACAGCTAGCTGAACTGATGATGGTTGAGAGCATGGCCTCTGATATAGTTCGCTGTCTTATGTAACTAAGCTAAGCACATGGTCCAGTTTAAAAATCACCTTCAGCACAAATTTTGCTGATAAATGAGAAAATGTGCAAATGCTGAAAGTGGATGCAAGTTTTCTATTTTTGTTCGTAACTCGGCAGCAACACCATTATGTCTGCCAACCATATTTACAGCACTGTCAGTAGATAAGCATGCAAGTTTAAATCAAAACCAGTCATGCAGAACCTGCTCGACTTTCTCAAAGATGTCCTGGCTTGTTGTAGTGTCATGCTTGGGGACCAGTTCAATCAGCTCTTCATAAATATTAAATTCACAGTCACAGGCCCTGATGAAGACTGCAAGCTGTGCTATTCTACTGATGTCAACGGTCTCAGCAATATCAATAGAAAAATATTCAAACTTTGATGATACAGCCTTCAACTGTTTCAAATCACTTGATATTTCACCAATCCTTTCAGCAACAGTGTTCCTGGTTAATGAAATTTTTTTTAATAAGTGTGCTTTTTCTGGAAATACAATTTCGGCTGTTTTTACAAGGCATTGCTTTACGAAATCTCCTTCACTGTAAGATTTCTCACTCATGGCGATCATTCGGCTGAGTTCATAGCTTGCAGTAACGGAAGCGATATTCCCTTTCTGAATTTTCGTAAAACAGATCTGTTTTGTCAAGTTAGCCTTCAGTTCCTTGAATCTTCAAACACACATTGGGCCTTCATTTGGGTGAAAAAGGTCGCACCAGTTTGGCGCAAACCCTAAACTGTCCTCCATCATCCTCTATCTGGTGTTTGAAGTTTTTCTTATAATCTTGGAAAAACTGTGCTTCTAGCAACTCCCTCAGTATTTGTCAAATTTTTTTTTTGGTTGGTTTTTTTTTTGTGTGTGTGTGTGTGCGATGTAGTGCACTGTCTCTTATAGCAGTATATACTCCTTGCTAACTGCTATTATGTACCTGCATACAAACAACAACACTGTATCTTGCCATTATAATTTATGTCGAAATAGTCCAGTTCCCACGTATACTTAAAACTTCTATTTTTATTTTCCTCTTCCTGCTGTCCTTCTTGCCGCTCATGCTTTTCAATATTGCGAAAATAAATAAATTCGCAAACCACCAAAACACGCGGCGAAAACACCAAGATACCTACTGCTTTGTGTCATACCAAGAAAGTCACCTGCGTATGTCAACATGTGGCCCTTTACAAGCGGTGACCCGTCAAATGCGCGAATGACAATTGCGCGCCCCGACAAATGCGCGATAGGGTTAGAGTTAGGGTTAGGTTAGGCTTAGGATTAGGGGTTAGGGTTAGGGACAGAACGCGTCGTCGCGCTTTTGTCCATCGCGTTTTTGTCGGCGCGCATTTGTCGGTGAACCGAATCTTCTCTCCATGATATACTCGGGCATGCTTCTCCGTCGGTGGTCCGATGCGAAGTGAAAAAGGAAAGAAAGTGAAAATAAGTAGAAAAATTTAGTTGTTTTTTAAAATTTATATTACGAAGATAAAATGTACTGCGCTGTAGAAAGCTTTGTGCGGGCCGCAGGTGTGCTTGTAAAGGTTCACCGACAAATACTTGTATTTTCCTTGTAGCTGCTGGCACAAAGAATGAAGGTAACGCTATCAAATTTTTAGCCTGATCTAGATCCTTGAATTTGCACAGTGATGCTAATAACGTCAGTCATATCCTTGAATTTTCAGTGATGCTAATAACGTCAGTCATATCCTTGAATTTTCAGTGATGCTAATAATGTCAGTCATATCCTTGAATTTCCAGTGATGCTAATAACGTCAGTCATATCCTTGAATTTTCAGTGATGCAAATAACTCAGTCAGATCTCTGAATATACAACAATGTTGATCAAGTCATGCAAAAATACATGTCATAATACAAGCAAATAGTAAGTTGTTTTGTGTTTTTAATTTATAGTTTATCAGTCTGATAATAATGCAAAGTTTGCATGAGTCGTCAACGTTTGAATGTCACATGATATGTGGTTAAAGCAAGCAATTAAAATTATGATTTGGGAAGTGGAACCTTAAGCGATACTTCACTGCAGTTTTGAGGTGAAAATATTGTTTGCTATTTGCTTGTCTTTTGTTTTCGATTTAACACCATGCAAATCATACTTGTGGTTCATGCCTGGCTCTTTCATTACTGGGTTCTTGGTAATAGCTTTTGAACTTATAGCTCTGGCCTAGCTCTCTTCATCAGTATATTCACCATTCTGTGTACGTATAGTTTAGGCTTAGTTCTTGTCATCTGTATCTGTGGTTCAGGTCAGATCTGTTTACACTACTTGTAGTTCAGATCTGTTGATCTAGTTCAGTTCGTCTCTATCTTTTTACAATACTTGTAGTTCAGATCTAGCCCTGTTCATTTTTATCTGTTTACCATTTACACCTTTGTGAATGGTTCTGTTCATTCATTCTCAACAATCTACTTTTTTTGTTCTTGTTATGGTCTGGCTTTGCTGAGTGGCTGCTTGATACATTTACTTTTTTTTTTTTAACTGATTCAGGCATTGTTTTTCACCAGTCTATTTCGTATAATTATTCTTATAGATTAGGCCAGTACCCATTGTATTCTTCATCACTGTCTACTCTTTTAGTCTAGATCTAGGCCTGACTTTCTTCATCAGTCTGCTTTGTACTGTTGCTGCCTAACTTCATTAATTCTGGTGTCAAATTCTCTTTGATTGCATCATTTGTCATTTCTATGCTCATTCGTCGCCAAGGTCCCCAGTTTCAATTCTTGAGGCCTGGTTCATAGTAGTGACAATATCTGAATCTACATTAGGCTGTCCTCATGCAGTGGAATGCATTTCACACAATGTGTTCAGGCATTATTGTTTGGAGGAATTTTCTTGTTAATTTTTGGTATTTTATATTTCATTCATTTATGTTCTTATTGTAGCAATTTCTTTAATTTTCAAAATTGTTTTACTTACCATTTTTGCTCAAATCATTTACTGATCAATTTGGTAATACAGCTTAAATTTGGTGTTTTTATCTTAAGTTATATTTCCACCCCTATTCTTAAATTTTATATTTTCTATTCTTTTTTAGATTTTCTTTCACCCCAAACTTTGTGTTTCTATCTAGCTTCTCTTATTTATAGATCCACCACAACCACCACCATATTCTTAAATTTATTCTCTCTCCTATTTAGATTTCCTCTCCCCCTGACCCTTCATGAATTTGGTGTCTCTATCTCTCTCTCTCCCTATTTAAATATTTTTTTTCACCATATTATTCATTTTGGTGTTTCTATTGTCTCTTATTTATAGATTTTCCTAGATATTCCAAAGTACATGTACACGACAAGAGTGCAATATAACACAATAGTAAAATTGATCATTTATTCATTGACTGAATGCTCACTGCATAGTTTGTATTTATTTTTCCTTATTTAAATATTTTCTGAAGCAATAACAACATAGCAAGAAACAGGTTCAATATATTTTGAACACAGTTTATTCATGTAACAAGACACAGATGCCCCCAGCTCCCTTTTTTTTTTTTAGCTTAGGAACAAGAAAATAGTAAAGGGCCCATAAAAGAAGTATCTGGTAGTATGGACCACTTCTACTGCTGCATTTGTTGGGTCATTTTGTCTTCTTTTTTTTTTTTTTGGGGGGGGGAGGAGGGATTTGAATATAATTTCTAAAGAAAACATAATAGTGTTAAATATTTCAAAAGAAGCAATGAGTACACTGTTCAATCAATCTTAGTGCTACAGAAGCTCATGAAAAAAACAAAACAACAAATTTTGGTTGGATTAAATTGTTTTCATTTAATTTAAAAGTGGTCCAAATTAGTATACTGTATTATTAACTCTCAACTTCTAAGAACTTGTCATGATATCCAAACTGGTCTTGAAATATTTCTTGGAACAACAACAAATTTACACCAGCTGCCTTTGTATTCCTAAGTTATCATCAAATTAGAGACAATAAATAACCTCAACACTTAATGAATCAGTGAAATCAGCCCACTTAGGAAGTGCTAGTCAAGCTAACACTTCCCTCACTGGCAACCAAGCATAAATATATCCATATTCAGACCATTGTCAAGAATAGCTAATCAACTATTCTAAGATCATGCCAGGTGATGATCAGTTAAGAAATAATCGTCAAAAAAATTATAATAATAAATATAAATATATTAAATACAAAATATACATTTAACCTTGAGTGATAAAGATATTCCCTTATGTAATGGAAAATCACTCTTTTACACAGATTTAAGACATAAAAGTTTTAACTATAAAATAAGCATAATATTACATTTTTCCTAATACAGTACATTAATAAGAAACAGCTTCAGGTAGTTAATAAGGTGTGTAAGCATTATTATTGCATTAAAAACAATATATTAATAATTATATGTGAAGTAAATGGGTTTTTTTTATTTGAATATTTTGTAGAACAAATATAATAATTATGAAAATAATTTATAATCAGAGAAAACCTCTGGGTCAGAATACAGCAGAATCAAACTTCATCTTTTTAACTCCAGATTCAAGATTCAGTCCCCATATTTTTAAAGATGAATATTTCCTGATCAGTAGAAACATTAAATATTTGCAATCTGTCACCAGAGTCCAACAAACAAGAGCACTGAGCATTAACAATGTAGGCAAGTTATATATATATATATATCACAATAATAAGAAAATCAGCCAGAGATAACAGACAACAGTTCTCGAAATATCCATGTCACTGTTGATTATGCTTGTGGAACCAACCAACCAGTCTTTGGCACATGTGCACTGCTTAAGGATGTAAATGAACTTCAAGTCAGTTTTTGTCCTTGAAAGATTATCTCGAATGTTATACTATTATCATCTTAACTGTCATCAGTTCCCTGATAGCTGGGTTCAACTATGATAAAGAAATCATCAAAGTAGTCATGCAAGAACTGAAAAGATGGCTGCTGCTCTGCACTTTGATTCCAACATTTGCACATGACCTCACAGAAAGCATCTGTGCAACCAGCGTCACCACTAACCTTTGTCTACTCAATTCAACACTTCTGAGCCTGCCATGCCTGTAAACAACAGAATATGCAATAGATATAGGCCAGATCTGATGTCATGTCAAATGCACATTTAAAAGTGTGCCTATATTTTTTAACTAATTATTAGATATAATAATGTTCATCATGCCTATAAATAACAGTATATGCAATAGATAAAAATATTTGCCAGATCTAATGTCATGTTAAATATACATTTTAAAGTATGCCTATGTGATTAACTAACTATTGATATAATAACTATGGCAGAGTAACTTGCCTACCCCTATTTCTAGACTTACTTGTTTTATAAATTGTCGAAGAGACCCGACTTTGGGGCACTCTTTATGATGGTATTTTTATGTCAGAGTTGGAATAAACAACTCAAGTTGAGAATATGCTAGAAATTGCTGATGAAATCCAAACAAGTTCCAACTGAATGAGTAGTTTTTATTATCCAATGGTTAAGATTTACAAGAACGAGACCAACCAATGGGCTGAGATCAAAAGTTTACCTGCTGTAGATAATTCTATTATCTAATCACTTGAATTTGGAGTGGCAAGAAATCTGGTCATGATAGGTGGCCCTAGTTTAATGATGTCTTAACTGACTGAGAATGTACTTAGAAATATTTCATGCATTTTGCTGTTGATATGTTATATTTGTGTTTTATGTAGAGACGTTTTACTGTTATGTGAGTAGACTATTATTTATACAAATTTTTGAACTAAGCTGCTCATATATAGTATGCTAAACACTTGACACTGTTTCTAGTGAATGTGCTCATAAAATTGATATGCTGTATTTATTATGCTGTGTGCTTGTATCAGGCTAATAAATACTGTTGCAGGAAACTGTAAGTTGAGACTTGAATGTAAGAGAGAATGGAAAGATGAATAAACTGGAAACTTAATGTTTGTTCCCTGATTATATTTTACAGGAAAAAAGCAGCCTTTCCTTGTTTTACCTTAATCTCCTGGTGTACTGATTGTAAACCGCTATGACCGTGGTAGATGCAAGACATATCTACAATAGTGTGTAAGTGTAAGTAATACACTGCATTCCATTGATGTATGGTGGCAAAGTATGCTGACTACATCATGGGATTTCTGGTACAAGGAAGTTACTGGAAATTGCTACAATTGTTGTTGTTCTGGTTGAGGGAGTGAATACAGCAAAGGAGTGCCTAGGTTAGCCTCAAGAGTATAGCAGCAAATAAGTGCTCTAAACATTGAGTTGGAAACATGGAATTGACAGTAATAACGTGAACAATAAACTTGTGACTTTGTTATGAAAAGCACGTGAAAAGATTATTGCAGCTTTGCCATGACAAGGTTACATAGAAACTATCATCACTTTTCTCTAATAACTCCATTTCTGTTCTCTGATAAGAACTAGCCTGTGAATTTGTATTGACATTATTCTTGAATTGTATTTTAGGATATAAGACTGTATAGTTTAAAATTATTTGAACATAGTTTTGTGGAAATAATGATATCAGGTAATCTTTTTCATTTTATTTGTTATATGTATATTTGATGGTTGGTTTAATACATTTATTGTTAAATTTTCTTACCTTTTTAACATACTGATAACCTTATGTTGGAGATGAAAGTGGGTAGATGAGGGCTCACTAACTATAGATTAAAAGATGGATTATCTTCTTTAGTAAGAGGTTTTCCACCTATGGAAATATTGTGTGATGGTAAATGTTTGTCTTTAATGTTGTGGAAGAGAGAAAATGTTTACAGCGCCCGCATATCCATCAAGTGAGAGAAGCGAGTGGTGTCTGCTGGAGAATTATTAATAACATAAATTATGATTCTTATCACTTGCAATTAGTTATGGTTGATTAATTAATAATAATCATAACCTTTGGTGACATTGGCATCACAGTAAATTTTATTAGTTTATAAATCTAATGAAATTAAAATTAACAAATGCTATGCATACACATACTATTCAAACATGCAAAGACAGTTTGCAGATATTCCGGTTTAAGTTTCATTAATATAATAGAATCATAAATGATCTTAATCTACCATACAGTTTAGTTAATATCAATACAGGTTAAAGAGTGAAAATCTCTTAGACCTCTTAGTGTCTTGATGTTTGGTTGCTGTATGCTATATTTGCATGTTCTCTAAAGGTGGGTAGTACTTTAGCAAAACGTGGATGAAAATTTTCCACACAGACTAACAATTAATATGCATATTAGATGAGCCATTCACATTACTATTTCAAAATCACCCCAAAGTGTTCTTACTGCCTTTTGATTTAATTTCACTTCCTTGTTTCAAAGGATTCAAAAGAACAATACATGAGCATCATTGCAACTGTCACTTTACATGAAGCAGTTCAAACAACTAATGTTGTCCTTTACTGAGTATATCTGTATAGCCTTTTACTGAGGGCTATATGTGTAATTTGCTGAGAGCTATAATGCAAACAAATTAAATATTACAGTTTTTGAACCCATATGACTTTAAACTTCACATTTATAAACAGTTATGCAGTCCTTTTACTAAGAGCTATCACACAAACAAATTAGATATAATTCAGCATTTGGTTATTTCTAATCACTTAACCATGTTCAAGCTCCCTGAAACCAGCATCTAACATGAATGAGTATATACAAAGGAATATCTACAGAAACTTGTCAAAAAAAACAAAACACATACCTGGATAAGGAAATCTGCCATAAATGACAAGTTCATACAAAAGGACACCAAATGACCAGACATCTGACTTGATGCTAAACTTGCGTTCTAAGGCAGCTTCTGGCGCTGTCCATTTGATTGGGAATTTAGTGTCTGCAAGAAACGAAAGAGACTAAATACATAAATAAGTAAATAAAATATTAACATTAAATCTCTATTTCTAACACCCAAATGTAAATAATAAATTAATACAAGAGTAAATTAAGCACTCTATTTCTAACATCCAAATGTAAATAATAAATTAATACAAGAGTAAATTAAGCACTCTATTTCTAACACCCAAATGTAAATAATAAATTAATACAAGAGTAAATTAAGCACTCTATTTCTAACACCCAAATGTAAATAATAAATTAATACAAGAGCATATTAAGCACTCTAATTCAATGTGTTGCAAGTCCACGGATGTGAAATTCTGAAAGATGTAGCAGTTTCCTCTGTGTATTTGTTTATGTGGGTGTGCATTTTGCATGCATTCTAATTAAATCAAAGATATGCATGTTTTCCTCTGTGTTCATATGCAGTCGTCTTCAAATTAAGTAAAAGATTTAACTGTATTCTCATGTGAGTGACATTATAGGTTTCATATTTTGTCTCTAACAGACAGAAACTCATACTGTGTCCAACAATCAGTGATTGTGTAGGTGGCACCTTGGTTTGACTGTATATGGCATGTATATGCTTGATTGTATATATACACTTGTGTAAGTGCTTTATTGTGTGTGTGTATATGCGTGCATGTGCATGCATCCACACTCCATTTGGTCCTATCCCTCCTTTATTTATGAAAACATTTTTACATTAATTTGATTTTGAAATCTGAAAGGTCAGTCTCTATGGTTAGGTGAAGAATACTAATAAATGTTAATTTTATGGTAATTTTCACTAAATGGATTGCATATTTAGCATTTATTATAAAGAAAGTGAACATAAAACATTCATTTTAAAAAATTACACACACACACACACACATACACAGAAATACACAAAAATTGCATGTGGGCAAAGAGTACCAATATTTCTATCCCTAATGAGAAACAAAATAGTGATATAAAAAGACAAAAGAGTGATATAAAAACAAAATAGTGATATAAAAAGACCACTAAAATGCAATACTATCTAGACTATAGAAGACATGGATTAGACACACAAAAAAAACCTGGCAAATGCTAGTTAAACATCAAATGAAAATCACCAGCATATATATTTTTATAAATAAAACAGATACAATAAATTCAATTTTTCTAAGTCATCTGGCACGGTATATGCAGCTAGCAACATTTATAAATCATATTAAATGCAGTCAGTTGAGTGTTATAAATAAACCAAAATGAGAATTCTAGCTTAACAGCACTGAAAATATTGGTGCAGAAATGTGTTCATTCAATCATCTATATGTTTACAACTATGACTGCAAAATTTTCTAAATGTAGTCAGTTCACCTAATATAACTGAATCAGCTTACTGCCACAGATGACTCTAGATTCCTCTTTAATAGGTCATACTACATACAATTGCACAATTCATAATTTTTGTTCAGCAATCTGAAAGCTGAAATTGTAGACATTATTTCAGTGTACACATTTAAAGTAGGTTTTCTCTTTTGCCAAACAAAAATTCTCATTTTTCACTGACATTCAATGTACACATTTAAAGTAGGTTTTCTCTTTTGCCAAACAAAAATCTCATTTTTCACTGACTCCCAATGTATAAATTTAAAGTGAGCATTCTTTTTTGCCAAACAATAATTCATTTTTTTTTAATCTCTGACAGTCAATGTACACATTTAAAATAAGCATTCACTTTTGCTAAACAATAATTCTCAATTTTTTCACTGATATTTCAGACAACTAGTACATATGACAAAATCACCCATTATGGTGTGTCAAATTTTCTGCCTATCAAAAATCACACAAAACCATTCTCCCATAGAAATTAAAAACATGTTATCAGAAGTGCATTGCATACATTTTTTTAAAACCATATTTCACTTCCTTGTTTTACAGGGTAAAAAAGAACAATACATCCGTATCACTGCAGATTAAATTTGCTATTGAAAAAATTACTGCATGACCCATTTTAATGATAGTTTGAAACCATCACAATTCAATCTTAACTTTCAAAAAGAGGTTGACAAATGAAAGCAATTTTTACATTAAAAGTGACATTGGAAAATACTTCTCAACTGATCCATATGACTGAGACTACACAAGCGATAGTTTAAACAGTGTGTTGTTCTTTACTGAGGTCTATAAAAAAAATTACACTAAATTTTTGCATTTAAACCCATATGACTGAGACTTAACAAGCAGTAGTTTAAAAAGCTGTGTAGTCTTTAATTGAGGACTCTCATACAAACAATTTAAATGTCATTTTAGCATTTAAACCCAAATTATATCATCAATGGACATATTGAAATATCACAGAGTTGCTATACTTCCTAATATATGAATCATTAAAAAAAAAATTTCATATAAAATAAAAGTTTGAGCAAGAGTAACATGTGGTACATAATAAATTTTTCCAAAACTCGCAACACAATCATAAATCATTTCGCTGGTACACAACACAACATTTGCTCATAATCAATAACAGAATTATGTTACAGTGTTTACTTGATGGCAATTTGCTATTATCATTAAGTACTTGTCAGTCCACAACCGGAAGTTTGGAAAATCTAGAAAAATTCCTCAATTTTATGGATATGAGATTTAGTAATTATACATACAATCAATAAGTTTGTGTATACATGACAAAGAAGTTGTAAAAAACAGAACTTAATGATTGGTGAATTATATTAGTATATCAAGACTGAATGGTAACTGTAGAGTTGTAATAGTAATAATAAGTGATGCAAATTCTGAGAGGTGTGCTTTTAAAAATTTTTGTTTTAAATTTCAACTGTCAAAAAAAAATTTGAAAAAATTTTTAAGAAAACTGCTTTTAAAAAATTATACAGTTCTAAAGATTAAGAAATTAAATATTCAGCTGACATGTATCCCCAGTGAATGTAAACATTTCTGTTCTGACCCAATCCCAAAATTGTACCCTCCCACAAAAAAGATTAATCAGGTGTTGCAACAGTATATGCATTCAAAGTAGTTTATATTAGGAAAAGAATGCAATGACAAATAAAACAAAGCCATAAAATACTATATAAGGAATGTAAACAAATCAGTTCAGCTGGCTTAGAAAGATAAGACCGGATTTTAAAATAAAAGATATAGGCCACTAGCCCTTTTCAACAGTCAGCTGATAACACATGTACCACTTCACAAAATTCTTGGTTATCGAAAACTGCCCAAGTTCATATCTCCAAGTGTGTCTAGTAAGAGACATTGACAAAGATGGGAGTGCCACTAAATGTGGTGATACTCATTCAAGTACTTTTTTTTAACACCAAGATAAGATATGTGTAGAGAACCAATGGACTAGAGACACAAGCAATAATCAATGACTAAATGAGAGACAAGCTGTAAATTATAAACAGACAAAAATATGACTATGTGATTTCAATTGTAAACAATGAAAAAACTACTAGGGACAAGCAATGCATTATAAACAAACAGGCAAAAATACTATTCTAAAAATTATAATCTCTACATCTATAATTTGGAATGTCTGTTTGTCCACTATAAAAAGCACAACATATCATATATTAATGGATTCATCTTGAAGGCAGGAAGCTTTTAGACCCATACTCAGAGGCCTGAACTGGGATTTTAGCTTCAAACATTAATTTGTCACCTAAAGAAGAAAATGTATTTCATTTCATGCAGTGGGATCCCCTCGTTCATACAAAACCAAGCCTGATCAATCGGCTGGATGAGGCATTGTGTCCAGGCAATAGTTAAATGACAAGAACTCTGGCCATAGAGCAACCTGTGTTTATGGGGAAGTGAAAGGGAGGCACATCCAGCTAGTTTAATAGTTTTAGCTCTTAGGTAAGTTTACTTTTCAGGAGATTGCTGGATATTTCACACATGGACTTGTCATAAATGGACATTCAACCCTAGGACTTATAGTCATTGTTTTTAAAGAGAGGACTTCTGGTAAATCGGGTGTGAAGTACATTTGGTAGATGATATGTTGAGAAAATATATAGTTTAGACTTTAGACAGATGTTCTTGCTTGCCTGCCAAAAAAATTATTATAAAATAGATATATCATTTCAGTAACTAACCAAGGAAAGAAATTTTTCTAAGTAAAATGAGTTTTCCTGAATACTTTCCAGAGGCAGAGCATTGGTACTCCCTCATAGGGGAGATAAACAATAACAGCACTTATCAGTAATGTATCCTTTGCCCAGAAGTAAAAGCTTTGAATAGCCTAGATTTATTTAACTTAATTTGATTCATGTAAGGGGTCTACATAATAGTGACATTCTTCACGAACAGTTAAGGGGAGATAATCATAAACCAATGAGCTTGGTTAGAAAGTCTATTCTTATCCAAGGCTGGCATCATTGAATATTGTTGCAATTTGAGGATTCTCAGAAAAATCATGAATTTCACTGATCTGGCATAAAGATGCTAAAGTCAGTAGGAAAAAAGTTTTAAAATATGTAGTTTTAAAGTCATGGTTTCAGAGGCTCAAATTAACTGAAATTTCAATAATTCAGTACTATTTTCAAATCCCTGGCTGAGAAAACTGATACAAACTTGGGACTTTCTCTTTCCATATTAGCCAACTAACAATCTTTGTTAAGAGATACATCTAGTTTATTAAAATGTCAGAATGTATCAGCAAGCTTAGTCCTTGATCAATTCTTTGAAAATCTTGGTGAATTTATAAAACTTTGCTATTGTAAAGATTGTGCTCTTAAGGCCAAAGGACTGTCCCTAACCACCATTACATTCACTGATGGATATACCTGTGTGTGTGTGTGTGTGTGTGTGTGTACATACACAACACAATTACGGCTGCAAAAATATCAATGCAAAGAATATATATATTTACACAACATAATTTTGGCTGCAAAAATATCAATGCAAAGAATGTATACCTTTCCAAACTTTTCCAAAGCAGCCATCTCCAAGTTTAATACTGAATTTTACTCCTCAATTAATTTCAAGTTCCCGGAAAGTCACTACTGGGTGAATTCAAGGACAGGCCATTGTCAATCGAGTACAAAGGCCATCAGCAGCAGTTAGAAGCAAGAACAGAATTTAAATTAATTAATTAATTACTAAGAAGTAGATAGGGTCAGTACCAAAAGGAAAGTGGGAGTTTGAAGTAAGGAGGTAGGGGAAAATATGGCATGAGGTAGCTCTCTTCATCAGTATATTCACCATTCTGTATACTTGTAGTTTAGACATAGCTATATTCATTAGTATATTCACCACTCTGTATACTTGTACAGTTGTAGCTCAGGCTTAGCTCTCTTCATCAGTATATTCACCATTCTGTATACTTGTAGTTTAGACATAACTCTCTTCATCAGTATATTCATCGTTCTGAATCTTGTAGTTTAGGCTTAGTTCTTGTCATCTGCATCTGTTTACAGCCCTGTAGTTCAAGTGAGATCTGCTTACAATACCTGTAGTTCAGATCTAATTCTGTTCATCTCTTGTAGTTCAGATCTAGATTGTTGAGAAAATGAACAAAACCATTCTGAATCATTCACAGGGTGTAAATGGTAAACAGATAGAAATGAGGACAGCTTAATGTAGATCATACATTGTTACTACTATGAACCAGGCCTCAATAATTGAAACTGGGGACTGTAACTTATGAGAGCATAGATATGACAAATGATGCAATCAAAGAGAATTTGACACCAGAATTAATGAAGTTAGGCAGCAAAAGTGCAAAGCAGACTGATGAAGAAAGCCAGGCATGGATCTAGACTATAAGAGTAGATACTGGTGAAGGGTCAGCCTAATCTTTAAGAATAATTATATCAAGTAGATTGATGAAAAACAGCATGCCTGACCCATTTTTAAAAAAAAGTAAATGTATTTATTAGCACTGCAAACCAGTGGGGTGTATTTTTTTTTAAATTCTTGCTCTTTGCCATCACTGTTATAAACAACTGCCTCACACAATGTGTTCAGGCATTTGCATGGAGGAATTTTCTTTTCTTGTTTATTATTTTTTTTTGTATTTTATACTCCATTCATTTATACTCTATTCATTCTTAGTAGAGCAATTTCTTCTTTTATTTTCAAAATTGTTTTATTTATTTTTCTTTGGGCATAAAAATAATATTCTAATTTCAAAATAATATCTTTGTTTTCATACAATCTTGATGTTGCCATTTTTGCTCAAATCTCATTTACTGATCAGTTTGGTAAAATGGCTTAAATTGGGTGTTTTATCTTAAGTTATATTTTCCCTCTATTCTTAAATTTGATGTTTCTCTCCTTTTTTATTTATAGATTTCCTCCCATATTCTCAAACTTTGTTTCTGTCTAGCTTCTCTTATTTATAGATTTCCCACCACCACCCAAACCATATTCTTAAATTTGGTATCTATCCTTCTTCAATTTGGTGTGTCTATCGTCTTATTTATAGATTTTCCTCCATATTCTCGCTGTGAATTGAGTCTGGAGAGTAATGTGAGAAAGGTTTCAATTACAATTCTAATTAGATTTTAAATGATTCTAAGTGACTGAGCTGTGTGTTTAACCAAATCAGAAATGCCTGACCTGCAGAATTAAAATGACTGATCACAAATTTCTACCAAGAGAAAGATGGCTGTAAAATCTATGAGCTGAGTTAATTTATTGTTATATGATTTCATGTTTGAGTTAACTCTTGTGTGATTTCATGTCCGAATTAAGTGTTACATGATTTCATGTCTGAGTTAATTGTTATGTGATTTTATGTCTGAGTTATATGTTGTGTGATTTCATGTCTAACTGTTATGTGATTTCATGCCTGAGTTAACTGTTATGTGATTTCATGCCTGAGTTAATTGTTATGCAATTCCTTGTGTGAGTTTACAATCCATCACTCTCTCACATTCATTTAAGATATAAAAACCCAACACATTTGAATGCAAATACATTTGAAGGTAAAAATTTTAATAGATCACACCCCCAAATAACCTTTTCCCTTCTAATCTTCTAGTTTATTTTCATTTAATGCATAAAAGTCACATGAAATTATTGTTATATGCACATACTTACAAATGAACACAACAAAATGTTTTACATTTTTACTTCTCGGTGGCATTTTGTATATATTCTGCACATCGAAAAGAACCTGGCAACTCAGTGCAATGATACAAAGTTTATAGATATATATATCTATATAAACATATTTTCATTCACAATGAGTGGTATTGTTCTATACATCAATACGTTTTCTCTTTTATAAGCAGAAATTGGTATTGTTCTATACATCAATACTTTTTCTTTTTTATAAGCAGAAATTTTCCACGTGGCAAACAATTACTTACAAAAAAAAAAATTTTTTAAATAGCAAACAAAAATAACATTTCTAAAAGACAGCATAAAGTATCATTCACACATAACATCTTTTTAAAAATTCCACTTGTAAATAAATTTGTTTAACAGACCAAATATGATGCATGATAACTTATATTTTGATAACTTTTTTCCTTTAAAACGTTTTTAAAAAATTCTAAATAAAAAATATCACCAGTTTGTTTCTGTATAAATACTAATATTTCTTAATTTCAGCAGATTTAAGTAATAAATGTTGCATTTTACCTTTTTATAAAATTCTACTAAGTCTGTTAATGACAATAACACCTCACACAATACTTGTACATTGATTTGCTACAAGGAAAAAAAGTTATGGGTTAGGTTCTTTTTTGTACCTTTTCATTCCAAAACCCTGAATTATGCTCATTTGATTTGGACTTAGCATTTACACAATCACATTGTTGCAATTAAATGAAACACTGCCTATTTATTTATATATGCTTCTCCTTTACTTGATATGTGATCATATTGCTGCTTAGGCAACAGAGTACTTTCCCTTGTGCCTTCAAATATGTGGATCATTCAAAATGTCAAAAAGCATGGCAATTCATTATAAGGATTACATACCTGCAAACATGAGCTATAACAAAAGAAAAATCACTAAGTTTTGTTTCTTTGGCTATTGTTCAGATTTTGATTTGATTTGCTTCCAAGTCAAAATAATAATACAGTAATTTTCCCAAGAGCTCAGGGTTCAGTGACTTGGGAATGGATGAATATAAATCAAGAAAAAAATCTCAGTGAATAAGGTAGGCTCAAAACAAGACCTTCATGAGACATTAGAGCCAGTTACCTCTTAGCCACTAAGCTTCCCCAAGTCATAAGGATTTTTTGCTTGTTTGTTTTTTAATGGTGACTAAAGTAATTCTCATATTAAACTTGATAAATTTGTTAATTTTTTTGTTTAAGTTTAAAGACAGTTATAAATCATTGCAGTGGTTTGTTTTAATATACCAACTTTATTTAAGTATTTTTGCACTCATCAGAAATACATGCCTTAACAATACTCCTTGTGAGAAAAGTTGCAAAATTTGCAAAAATACAGTTGAACTATGCCTTCCTTTTCTCTCTCTAGAACTTAACCATGTGTTTGTACATGGCTGAATATAAATTAGCTATTTGAAGAAAAAATTCAAATTGTTTTAATTATCTCTGCAGGAAGTGATGGAATGGATGTTTTCCTTCTTTTTGGATAAAAATTATGGATTTCTGTTTTGTGCCTCTAATACATGTAGTTAGTAATAAATTAACTATCAAATCACAAACTTAAATGATTTAGTAGGATGATTTACAAAATTCTAAATTATGAAGAAAATGAGTGAATAGAAAATAATACTCAGTTAAAGGCAACATATTTATCTTTGCTGTCTCTTCCCTTCAGAAAGATTTAAGTGCTAAAACAAGATATTTCAAACAAAAGTTAAGACAAAAATATCTGTGAATTTCACATGGTACACCTAGATACATCTTCAGAATAAAAGTTCCACAACTGAGGAAGAGAAAGGCACACAGAATAAATCTAACTTTATTTTATATTATATGTTATTGTTTTGTAGTTGATTACTGCTTGTACAACTATATATAAACCTACTTCTTTGTTCACTTTGCTGAGACACTTTTGAAGATTAACAGATAAATCAGTCTTGAGAACATCATAATACTTTCTGAATCGTTTGATTTCTATTTTCACATGTCTTCAGGTGCTAATTCTTCTTCTAATTTTTTAACTCTTTTTTTAAGGCAAACGTCAGAAAGACTTGCTAGGAAAATGATATTTGTTTTAGGAAAACTGAAAATATATTTTTTACAATTATACTCCAAAATAATGATATTTATACTCCAAACACCAAAAACTAATCAAGAAATAAAATAGAAAATTTCTTCTATAACAGAGCCTCTACTAAAATATAAATATTTAATAAATATGTTGTAGATTTTATTTTGTTGAAAACAGTGCCCACTCTTAATTAAAGTTTTTTTTAATTTTTAAAAACATAGCAGCATTTACAAAGTGCAGTACATTTAGTATATCTTATTAATACAAAATACATTATTTTATTAGCTAAATACATTGTCTTATTAGCATAAAATACATTGTTTTAATAGCTGAAATATAAAAGCATACTCTGTCAACCAAAAGTAGATTTTATCTGCAGAAAATATACAGGCAGAAATTTTATAGCTTTTCCTTTATGAAGTTACTGATGCATTGTAGTTTAGTTTGATTTTAGCTGGCTTATCAACAAAAGAATCCTTAAATATTTAGTAGTGCCAAGGTTTTAAGAATTAAAAGCATGCTCACTTTGGTGTTAGATAAAGGGTGGGAAGAGAACAGGAATTTGAAAGAAAGGAAAATACAAATGATATTCAACCATATAACAGTATTTGCAAAAAGAAATATCAAAAGAAAGAAACTGTCCAAAGTAGGCTCTATTGTTGTCTGGTGTTTTAGTTTATTGGTTTTATTTATGCCATTTTTAAAAAACCCATTACAAATATAAAAAGTTTGGTAATATTTGTTCCTGAACCTATAACCTCTTGCAATGATAGATCAGTGTTTAAAAGTCAGATATGTGTTCTTTAACAATATCGCTCTAGACAGAGGTACTTTAGGTTAAATGTACTCGAGTTACCTACTCTTTTCAAAGTGTACTCAGAGTTACCTACCCTTCTTTTAAACTGAAATAAGTTATTCACCATAATTTAAAATAAAATAAACTTCAATAAATACAGTCTATTAGCTCTAGATCAGAAATTATTTGATTTATTAATACCACCAAGCAGGGTTCATACAATTTATGTCTAATACACCATTATATAACCTATAATAAATTCTGGGCAAAAATGTCAGCTTAAAAATATACATGTATGAAGATATATTTAAAAAGGAAGATGAAAAAAAAATCATAAATGCTATTTTAAGAAACACTTAACAGAAAAATAAGTAAGGCATGCTACAAGCAATTTATACAAAATAAATAAATAACAAAAATAAATTAAATGTATAGATTTTATTTTTAATTTTACACTTGGTTACCATTTGTATTTTCATGAATGTTATTTAAAACATTGATAAGTAAAGGTCAATTATTGTTATAAGATACAAAATGAAATTAATATGAGATATATTCAAAATGTAATAAATTAAAAAATCTGTGTATCTGGCAAGAGAGTAATAATTCAAAATTATTCAGATTATTTTGAAGGTTAAAACAGCTTAATAATAAGTTCTGAAATATTTTATAAAATAAAGGAATTCATTGATATGATTTTCTATTTTAAAATAAAATTTTTCTGGCTGCTTAAATTGTACTAAAAATTAAGGTCTGTCACACTCTTAGATTTTTTTTTTTAAAATACAAGTATTATCAGGTAAGAAGTATTCTAAATGTAATCATAACATATCAGTTATAGCAAATTATCAATTATAAAATTAATATCAATATCAAAAATTTATATTCTAAAGATATTAGTATAAAATTTTAAATAACACTCCACATACTGTGAAAAGGTGAGGTCTTCTAAATTAAAAAAAAATGTATGTGCACACATACATATATATATGGAGAGAGAGAGCAATTATTTGAAAAAATTATAAACAGACTACTGTGCTTTTTAAGTTCAAGGAACAGTAATACTAAATACACATGGTGTATTTAAGAAATACTGTCAAAATACGAATGTGCATACACACACATGTACACTCTAGAAAAGAAATAACAAACAATTTCCTCTATGTGACAATGTCCAGCATATACACTTAACACACACATACTCAAAGATGACAATGGAAAACACTTAGGAAAATATTACTGAAATTATTAAAAGAAATTATCATACTTTGGAAACAATACAAATATTAAATGGGAAGGATGTACAACAGCTGTTTCAAATATCCAGGAGAGATGAAAAAATATTAAAGTACATGTACACGACAGGAGTACAATATAACAATAGTAAAATTGATCCATTATTCATTGGCTGAAATGCTCATTGCATAGTTTGTATTTATTTTTCCTTATTTAAATATTTTCTAAAGCAATAACAATGGAGCAAGGAACAGGTCCAATATATTTTGAATGCAATTTATTTATGTAACAAGACACAGATGCCCATTTTTATTTTTTGAGCTATGGAACAAGAAAATGGTAAAGGGCCCATAAAAGAAGTATCTGGTAGTCTGGTAGTATAGACCACTTCTATTGCTGCATTTGCTTAAAAATTTAAACCAAAATGCATGTATGAAAAAAATATCAAGAAAATTTTGTTTTATTTTATTATTTTATTGATTCCTTTCTCATTTTTTTTTTCGGGGGGTGGGGGGGGTGGGGGTGGTGATGGGATGGGATTTCAAAAGAAAACTTAATAGTGTTATATATTTCAAAAGAAGCAATGAGTACACTGTTCAATCAATCTTAGTGCTACAGAAGCTCATGAAAAAAACAAAACAACAAATTTTGGTTGGATTAAATGGTTTTCATTTCATTTAAAGTGGTCCAAATTAGTGTACTGTATTATTAACTCTCAACTTCTAAGAACTTGTCATGATATCCAAACTGGTCCTTGAAATATTTCTTGAACAACAAATTTACACCAGCTGCCTTTGTATTCCTAAGTTAGAAATTAGAGACAATAAATAACCTCAACACTTAATAAATCAGTGAAATCAGCCCCCGTAGGAAGTGCTAGTCAAGCTAACACTTCCCTCACTGGCAACCAAGCATAAGTATATACATATTCAGACCATTGTCAAGAATAGCTAATCAACTATTCTAAGATCATGCCAGGTGATGATCAGTTAAAAAATAATCTTAAAAAAATTATAATAATAAGTATAAATATATTAAATACAAAAATTACATTTAACCTAGAGTGCTAAAGATATTCCCTTAAAGAATGGAAAATCTTTTACACAGATTTAAGATGTGACAAGTTTTAACTATAAAATAAGCACAATATTATATGTACCGTAATACATTCATAAGAAACTGCTTCTGGTAGTTAATAATCATTATGATTGCATTAAAAACAATGCATTAATTATAAATGATGTAAATGTTTTGATGTGAATATTTTGTACAATATAATCATTATGAAAATAATTTATAATCAGAGAAAACTCCTGGGTCAGAATGTCTGAAAGAAAATAGCCAATCATCTATTTTCAATCATCTATTTGGTAGACAAAACAAATTTATTACTAAATAAACCCAAGCTGATTCAATATATTAACTACATGCAGTTTGTAAAAAATAAAACTAATAAACTTGTTATAAATTCTAAGGTTTGTTTCATTTTATAGAAAGCAAAACATTTGCTAAACTAAAGCACAAAATCTTATATGTGGTACACATTTCAATGAATTTTGTTCTTTTAATTAAATAAAGTTTTGAACAAATTAAAGCTGCTGTTCCCTACTGTTTAAAAATAAATGTTACGTTCCATGTTTGACAAATTTTCAAATACTAGTTTATATTAATTGGAAAACAATACTGCTGTCAATATGCAACATTTTTCCTCTGGAAATACTGACAATCATGAGATAGGAATGAGCAAGAAAATGTTCCATACCCAAAACCTGATGAATTTGCAATTCTTTCCCAACAATTAATCCTTACTTTAGTAGTGTTTCAAAAGAATATCAGGGCTGGGAGCGTCATATATATATATGTCTTCTTCACTCCTAAGGCCTTGAGCAATAGAGATCAGTTTCTAATCTGGCATTTCATATTATGAAATGATGGCCACATGGATGCATGAGCCCCATGAGTGCTTTCATAATAAATTTCATGAAGAAAGATACTTTTTAAAAAATTAGAGCCATTTGGTCATTTAAGTTCAATGCTTGAATGTCTTACTATAATCAATATAACAAAAGAAAATATACAGCAGTATACATGTAATGGTATCAAAAACAATTTGATTATTTTTTCATTTGCATAAATTATGGCCAGCATATGTTTGAAATCAAAATGAGTCTTTTTTTTTTAATCAAGTGAAAAATAAAATTATATACAAATTACATTAATGTATGCTACTCAAACAATAAATATATTTTTTCAAAATAGCCACATTCATATGTGCGAGTATGTACATTTCAGTGTTTTTTTTACCTAACTAAACAGTTACCTATACGTCTGATTATGTGCATCTAAACCTAACTTTTAATTTCTTATTTTAAATTCATGAGAAAGTTTTAAAATCAATAAATTCAAATAGCTGGTCTATTTGTTGGTTGTTTTTCTGAAGATTTTTATATCTATATAAACACTTTAATGATTGAAGTAATTATTATTAATTTGTAACAATCAAATCTGATTTAAACTGTAAGAAAAAAACAACATTTAATTCATTGCCATTTGCTAGACAAGCTTGCAAGTCCAATCTCAAACCAATCCTGAAATGATCATTAGCCACAAATTAATTCATAAAAACTAGAATCACAAAATATTTCTAAGTTTATGTGATGTAAACAACATATTAAATAAAGATAAACATCAATGCTAGGAGAAAGTGTGTTATACATAAAAAAAGTACTGAAAAGATTGACTAACAAAATGACTACATTTAAAAACAATTTAAACAAATAGTATCGACTGAGATGAAAATTTCAATCAACACTTTAGAAAAAAAAGAGAAGAGAAAAAAGCTCATTAAAAAAAGCAAATGTGTCCATTGTGTTTTTACTTTTATAATCACACAAAGACGAAACTCCATTTCATCTAATGTATTTATAATTTTGTAATAAAGAAAATTCCCACTGATAAAAAAACACTAAAATACTTTCTATTCCTCTAAAGAATACTTTCTATTCCTCTATAGCTGTTATCTTAGACTTCTAATGCTGTCATATAAAGATAATGCTTTTAACTTCCTAAGGCTAATAATGAAATTAATATGCTGGCAAATTACTTAACACTGAGCATTTTGTTCTACAGGAATTAAACCAGAAAAAGACTTTACAAAAACAAGAAAATTACCAACACAATTAACCTTTAAAAAAATGAATGCATTTAATAATCTTTTAAGTGCCAGATTCACATTGGCACTTGAAAATATATAAATATACACACACACAAATATAACCATAATTATGCCAAAAGTGGAATGATTATTTGACAAAGTATAATTTGGGTGCTGTACAAATGGAATGATTATTTGACAAAGTATAATTTGGGTGCTGTACAAATGGAATGATTATTTGAAAGTATAATTTGGGTGCAGTAGAAGTGAAACGATTATGTGACAGTATAATTTGGGTACTTGCTGATTTCTCTTGATCAAATCAGTTTTACCCCTACTTTGATCAAAGTACAATAAAGACGCTTGAATAATGATAAACTTAACAATGTCAACATATGTATTTAATAATAAATACAGTTAAAATGTTGCTTTTTCTACATTAATCTCATCATCCATACTCAGGTATACACATAAAGCAAAAGCAAATAATCACATTTTATTTAAAGGAAAACTAAATCACTTTAAAAAAAAAATTAAAATGTGATATTCTACAACTATCTATACCTCAGCTGCACCAAATTAACTAAACATTTAAAATTATTAGGCATTCTCCACAGACACACTACCTGAATACAGCAGAATCAAACTTCATCTTTTTAACTCCAGATTCAAGATTCAGTCCCCACATTTTCAAAGATGACTATTTCCTGATCAGTAGAAACATTAAAGATTTGCAATCCGTCACGAGCCCAACAAACAAGTGCATTGAGCATTAACAATGTAGGCAAGTTAAATCTGATGTTAAAATGAAATGAACAAACTGACTTAGCATTAATGGAATAAATTTTCATGAAAGTTGCAACATTTGAATCATATTAAAAGGCTCACTTAGTACTGAAGGCATGATTGATAAGAACAAAATAAATTACAATTTGTCTTTTATCATTAAGTGATGGGGGTTTGTGTTGGTTTTTCCCCTCATTTATGTTCGAACTAATAAAAACCGTGAACATGCAATATTAGCAGCACCATTCTTGCATGGCATAATTATAAAATGAATGATGATGCTGAGGAGAATTCAACATGTTTGTGATCATTACTTTTATATTTTAACATATTAAAAACTTGCTTTTGAAGTGTACTAATTGTCATTTACATAGTGGTATAAAATAGCCATTTATATCTATCACTTAAGTTATAATAATAAATCAAACTAAAAACAAGAATTAAAATTTTATTTTTTTAAACCTCCATTTACAACCATAGAACTTGATGGACCTATTCAACCACCATAATAGCTGTGCAAAGAGCTTTTAAACATGCTGGACAAAATAAGTAGTTTGGTTTATTTGACATCTGTAAATATACAGAGACAATTAAATGTCTGCCTTATCACAATAACATTTGTCCCTTCAAATATGGTTCTTGTACAATGATTGTCAGATGTTTCCAGCACTACTGAAGCCAATCTAAAGGTTTTGTGCTTGATACAAAGAAAGTGAATTATAAAGACCAGGGTTTATAATACACAGCTTATGTTTTTAAACATCCCATCCTAATATGCAATTTTATATATGTTAAATATTTAACAATGAGCTATTTAAGAAATGTTTAAGAAGCCAACTGCATAGAAAAAATTTTTTAAATAAAAAAATATATGACTGTTTATGTAAAATGCATTATTTGAATTGATTGGAACTGACAATGGGAAATCTATATTTGCAAGGTTCAATGATCATTTATGAAATCCGATTTTCCTTATCTTGCTTAAATATTGGCAAGGTAAGTATTTTATTATGAAATCTGATTTTTCTTTCTATGAAATACTTGTCTGCACAGCTTCTCTGATGGACACTAAACTGTTCAACTAAGTTTGAACTATTTTAATTTCTATTCTTACCAAAATATGATTTCAATTGGACAGACAACCTTTACAAACTATATATGATATATATATATCACAATAATAAGAAAATCAGCCAGAGATAGCAGACAACAGTTCTCGAAATATCCATGTCACTGTTGATTATGCTTGTGGAACCAACCAACCAGTCTTTGGCACATGTTGTACACTGCTTAAGGATGTAAATGAACTTCAAGTCAGTTTTTGTCCTTGTCCTCTAATGTTATACTATTATCATCTTAATTGTCATCAGGTCCCTGATAATTGGGTTCAATGCTGATAAAGAAATCATCAAAGTAGTCATGCAAGAACTGAAAAGTTGGCCGCTGCTCTGCACTTCGATTCCAACACTTGCACATGACCTCATAGAAAGCATCTGTGCAACCAGCGCCACCTTGTGGCTTAGGCATACGATAACCTTTGTCTACTCGATTCAACACTTCTGAGCCTGCCATGCCTGTAAACAATAGAATATGCAATAGATAAAAGCCAGATCTAATGTAATGTCAAAAGCACATTTAAAAGTGTACCTATATTTTTTAACTAATAATTAGATATAATAATGTTCATCATGCCTATAAATAACAGTATATGCAATAGATAAAAATATTTGCCAGATCTAATTGTCATGTTAAATATACATTTTAAAGTATGCCTATGTGATTAACTAACTATTGATATAGTAATTGTGTTAGAGTAACTTTGCCTACCCCTATTTCTAGGCTTACTTGTTTTATAAATTGTCGAAGAGACCCGACTTTTGGGCACTCTTTATGATGGTATTTTTGTGTCAGAGTTGAAATAAACAACTCAAGTTGTTTACTGATGAAATTACTGATGAAATCCAAACAAGTTCCAAGTGGATGAGTAGTTTTTATTATCCAATGGTTAAGATTTACAAGAACGAGACCAGCCAATGTGCTGAGATCAGATTAGATGTCATTACAGTTTTTGAACCCATATGACTTAGACTTCACATGTACTACCTAATCGTTATGCAGTCCTTACTGAAGGCTATCGTACAAATTAGATATAATTCAGCATTTGGTTATTTCTAATCATTTAACTTTGTTCAAGCTACTTGAAAGCATCTAGTATGAATGAGTATATGCAAAGGAATAGTTACAGAAACTTGTCAAGAAAAACAAAACCCACACACCTGGATATGGAACTCTGCCATAAGTGACAAGTTCATACAAAAGGACACCAAATGACCAGACATCTGATTTGATGCTAAACTTGCGTTCTAAGGCA